>ML677332.1:76490040-76677223 GCA_007922305.1 Dermatemys mawii
GACCTGCTCTGGGAACCACCAAAAATTATACAAACCTGCCACCCTGCATGCTAGGTTTCTCTGACCTTCAGCACAACATTTGTACAGAGGTTTAAGGGCCAAAGCTTTAGTCCTACATAACTCACCTTTAGCATATAAAGGTGTTCCTTAAATTCCAACATATAAGGGGTGTCACAGATTGGCTGACCCTTAAGGGTTCAGCCTGTAACAGATCACTCTCCCCCTGGCCCTGGCTAATCCCAATCAGGTTGCTCTGTTTAGTTATCAGACCTCTGAGGAAGAGCTGGGGATTTTCATATGGATCTGGGTGAACCCAATTAGAGAGGAGAGGAGGTAAATGTCCTCTCTGTGAAATACTCTGAAAAAAGGTTGAAAAGCAGGAAGGAGGGCGGGGGGAAGCAGATAGGCTGAGTTGAATGTTTAACTGGAGGCAGGATTCCTGATGAGCTGGAGCCTGCCTGAGCTCCTGATGGGGAGCAGAGTGTGTCAGCCTCCAGGGTTGTGGGAGACATAGGACTCTAGGATTGGAGTATAGGGATAGTCTATCACAATTGAGGTGTATCTGTGAGGAAAAGGTGGTCTGCTGGGTGGAAGGTCTGGCTGTGGTCATGTTTTTTTGTTAGACATTGATAGAAAATTCAGAAGTCCTGGAAGGGACTGGACTCTAAAGTGGTGTGACTGAAAGACCAAGACGCTCCTATGGCCAGAGTACACCAACAGAAGGTGAGGGAAATGGTGCTGTAATGCCATATCTAGCCAGGAGAGGGTATGTTGGGGCAGCAGTTTTGCTACAAGGGATTATAAGTAGAATCAAATTTCCCTGCCCATCATATCGGTGTGTGATGGTGCTGTTCCTGGTGGGACCAGCTGAGAATGCCAAATCAGGACAAATTGCTTCAAAAGGGACAATTACAGCCCAAAGCTTGGGTTTCTCCACCCTAAAGGGTTACCAAACCAGCCAGACAGAAAAGACTTTGGTTTTGCCCCACTGGCTAGCCACAAGTCACACAAGCAATTCCCTTAGACACTCCAGCTTCCCAGTATCACCACCAGCAGCCACCTGTCCTGGGGACAAATGGTTATGAAAACCAATACCCCAATAAAAGAAAACAGTTCTTCCCAATTCCAAAGAATCAGGCCCCAGACCCAGGTCAATATACAAACCAGATCTTACCCACAAATCACGCTGTTGCCAATTCTTTAGAATCTACAAGCTAAAGGTTTATTATACAAGGAAAAAGATCTAGGTGAGGGTTAGAAATGGTTAAAGGAAATCAAATACATGCAGTAATGGCTTGCATCAGTTGTAGAATAACTGCAGGTTGAAATCAGAGTCTCTGGAATACGTTCCCTGGAGGAATGGGTCATCAATCCTTTGGCCAGAGTGCCCCTTTGCAGCAAAGTCCCATCCAGAAGTAGGAGCCAGACTGGAGATTGAAGACAAAATGGGGATGGGGTACCACCCTTTTATATCCTTCCCAGGTGCAGGAATGTTCTTTGTCCTTTGCTGTGGAAACTTACAGCAAAATGGAATTTGAGTCAGTTGGGCAACTCCTGCCCCTCTTGCTAAGACACAGGATGTGTCTGCCTTCCCTTAATGGGTCCATTGTATAGCTAATAGTCCTTAATGGGCCATCAAGCATGGCAAGCAATGCTTAACACCAAGGGCTCTGAAATGTCCCCAACAGCATAGCACAATATTTGGAAAGACAGACATTATAGAGTCAATATTCATATCTTCAATTACAAAAATGATACACACATACAGATAGCATACTCATAATCAGCAGATCATAACCTGGTCGTAGACACCTTATATGACCCCCTTTACCTAATATTTGGTGCCACTACAGGACCTTGGTTGCACCAATGGTCTATATGATCCCAGATAATTTCAGTAACGTGACAGGGTGATGTGTGGGTAGGGCTATAGAAGAAAAGGGGATGCTGTTTTATGGGAGACCACATAAGGGGAAGTGTGTGTATTCTTTCCTCACAGCTTGCTGGAAACTGGAAAAACATCTGTTAACTGTTGCCTTGTGTTTCCTGTCACTTTGATCCTGTTTAAGAGCCTTCTTTATCTTAATAGAGCAAATCCTGAGGAAAGGGACTTAAAATACACTCTTTCCAAACTGTCCTTCAGTTCATCTTCCCAGATGGTGTATTTGCCTACTGTCTTGGAAGCATTTTCTACTCATTGATTTTAACACCATGTGTTAACTTTAATAACAGGCATTAAATCAGGATACATCTGTTTGTAATACTATTATATCCATCCTATTGAATATTACTATCACTAGTAAATACAACAACTTGGTTTTTGGAAAAGAAGTCAATGTTCAAGCCAGGCTTTTGAGCAAATGAAGAGACCGTTACGGATATCATTGGCATCTGCACTTCACTCTTTAATAAGGCCAAACAAAAACATTACTGGATGGGACTAGTATCAGCTGCTGCTTTGATACAAACAACCAAAGATGACTGCTGATGCTTGTAAATTCATCCTGAAGGATACCATTCTGAGTCACTTAGTTTTGGGGGTTTTATTTAAATCTCATGTACGACAATAGAAAAAACGGAATATTAACTTGTGAGTATTTGGACTGAGCGACATATCCATAACTGGGTATCTCAGTAAAAAGTTTCCAGGCTGTGACTTAAAGTTACCTGCTACACAGTTCAAAAAAAAATGCAGATTGTCTTGCTATATTTTAATGATTGCTGAAATGTGATATTTGCAATGATTCAATTGAATGGAGTGTGGGTTGTTTTGTTTGGGGAAAAAAACAAACAAACAAACAATCTGACCCCAGTCCTGTCTGTTGATAGGAGAATCCAGGGCCGGCCCACAACATTTTGGCATCTGAGGTGGGGAGCTCAAGTGATGCCCCCATGCTTCCTCACTTGGGCCAAAACTTCAAAAGGTTTCTTGTGCCCTTCTTACTCCAGCACAGCACTCCACCATCTCTGCACGTCTAGAGCAGAGAGAATACATATGCACCAGCAGCAGACACAATTTTCTACACTCTGGGTCCTAGTGGTGCACCTCCCCTCCCTCCAGTCTGGCACATGGAGTGTCCACTACAGTTCACCTCATGGTATGGCCAGCCCTGAAGGAATCTTATATGGCCGTGAGTTACAGATTATGTCACCAAGTTTGAGTCTGCAAATGGCCACTTATATTCAGTATGCTTTAAAAAAAATCCTACCCTGAAATCCACAACAGGATTGACAATATTAAAATGAATAACTTATGTTAATATCACTTCATAAATGAGGCATTTCTTGCCTACTGACTTGGGATAATGCTCAGGATACCTGGTAGAATTATTTGCATAGTCTTTTTCCTGTTCAGGTATCATTCTTGAACTGATTGATTTTTAATGTATTCATAACCCTTCACTGACAAATAGGTTTTGACTCTTTGCTTATTTGTGGTATGTGATTGGTAATCTCATATCCTATTGTTTTTGCTCCCCCATTCGGTGCCTAAAATTTCTTTAAAAGGAGACTAACAAATAGAAAATAACACTTATCTGGTATGAATAATCATTCATCAAACACTTAAGATTTATGAATCTCCAATGCATATTTGAACACTAATGAACACTGAATAATATGACCATAAAAATTATTTGAACTTACTTATCTTCTTTTGTACTATTCATCTAGTGCCAGTTTTCAGTACGATGCAGGATAGGGACCAAAACTGCTGTAACAATAAAGAGGATACACCCTAAAACTTTTTCACTATTTTTGAAGAACTCTAAAGAGTCAGAGGCCTTATATCTCTTTTACTGCATCCAATACACTGCGCAACAATTTATTCTACAGTCAAACAATATATACAATCTTTTAAAGTGCAGCTGAAGCTTACCCCTCAAAGCTCCACATTTATAAAATTACAGAATATGTGGCATCAGCTACTGTACATAATTCAAACTGGTCTCTAGAATGTTGCCATTTAGATTAAACAGCCTGTGACAGAATATACCAGGCCCTCTGAGGTCCCCTGCTGGAGGGCTCACGGCGCAGATATACCAGGCCCCCAATAAGGGCAGTAGAGAGGGTCCTCCAAGCTGCCTAGAGTGGCTGTGTCCCACACAGCCAATCAGGGCCCAGTCAGGGCCCAGGAGTCTAGACTAAGGAGACCTGCAGTGGCAGAGGGAGTTGTGTGGCTGGCAGAGCTACAGAACCCTGGACAGGCTAGTGCTGCCAGAAGTCAAGGAGAGTAAGAAGGAGTCTTGAGCTGGTTGCTGGGACTCTATTAGGACAAGGCTTTAAGGTAAGGGTGAAGAGGGCATGGGGAAGTGGCCAAAGGAATTAGAGAAGCCGTGTGACATAGTTAAAGGGAGACAGCAGATGGCTGCTACCTACAGGGTCCCTTGTTTAGGAGTTGGAGTAGGGGGCCTGGGTTTCTCTCCCTGCACTGCAATTAGCTAGTGGGGAGAAGTGGCCTGGACACTGAGGCATCTCAAAGGGAGAACTGAACTATAGTGGCTGAGCTGGAGGGCTGTAGCCAAGAAGCCCAAGAGGGAAAAGACATTGTCCCTGCTCTGGGTCAGAGCAGTGCCCAAGGCTCTCTCCCTGGAGACAATCAGAGAGAGAGAAAGCAAGCACATGGACTTGGCTAAAAGGCTGCTCATGAGAGGTGAGTGTACCCTGTTACACAGCGCTTGTTAGTGCTGGTGAATTTTTCAAAAGTGCCATTGGTATCTAGCTTTTAGCATTAGTGTCCTGTGAGAGAACTCTAGTAGTCTATAAAAAATGCCCTCTGTGATCAGAAATTCCTTCCAGAATCAGAGAAACCTTTATAAATGAAAGTTTTGTTAAAACTAACACATTCCACACACAATTTGATTAACTGGATTTTTTTTTAAAAAATAAAAATGCTTCCTCAAATATTTCCTCACAAGCTCTTGTAAAGTCCTTCACTCAGTGGTGTGAAATTGAATTCAGTATCTGATTGGCCAGTGTGCTAATGCATCACCTCTGCTGAAAAATTTGGGTGGGCATTGGCTAGCATCCCTGCCTATACAATCAAATTCTGAAAAGCAAATAATCTGCCCCCACCAGTGGAATCCCATGTTCTCAGTATGAACAAAATTATATTGTTTGACCACCTCTCCCAGTCTTCAGCCTCTGTCTTCTTTCTTTCTCTCCAGAAATGTTCTTTCTCCATCACTACATTCTTGTGTTGCTATTTTGCTGTCCTCCAGTCTATGTTCTGGCATTATAGTGAAACTTCCAAGAATTCCCTTCTTTGAAGTGTTATTGTGAATCACTCTGTAGACTTTAACAATATTTTAAAAGCCCCAATGTTTTCTTAATCACTCCTGAGACCCACAAAATAAAGTAAGGATATTATCTTTCTAACATGCAGCCTTAGTTGTTTTTTCTTTTGCCACCCACACTTTCTCATCTCTCTCCAGATGCTCTGCTCTCTTAGTGGAGTAGGCGTATGGTTCTCAAGCATGCCAGCATCTGATTTCACATATTAGTTATTTCATTCCTGTATAAAGCATACAGGGATGTTGCACCTAAGCCAGGTGGGGAGAGGGGTGAGAATAGCTTTAATGGGGTTTCTGATTTTTCATAATAAAAGGTGTAGTGGGGCATGAAACAAAGTGGGGCATGCCAGTTCAATAATAATTGATCATGTTTGGTATTCTACTTTCAGCAGTGGCATATGTCTGATGTTTCAGAGAGAGGTCAAAATGCAATGGTGTGAACAAAAAAGAGGAAAATTCCTGCCTGACCCTGCAGTGATCAGATAAACCTTGAAGCAGGAGAGTTGGTTATCCTTTAACTTAACATTAAACTGATCACAAAACTACACAGCCTTTTTTTAGCTGTTTGAGGACCCTTCCATTTTAAGGAGACAAGGAGAGGGGAAACATTCTGAATTCTAATAAATTATGGTAAATCTGCTATTTCTCATTTTATATTTGGTGCCCTCTCCTTTCTATTGTGCCCTGAGGATTCTTCTGATTGTATTACAGGAGACTTATCTGCAGTTTGTCTGAGATTCAAGTTTCCCACCTGATTGTGACACTCTGCCCCACAGACACTCATGTAAGCTAAATGGATATATCTCAGGGTAAGCATATATATTTCCTGTTTGTGAACAATAGGGATTCAGTAAGAGACAAGTTATCTGAACAGTCCATGACATTTCTGGAGAAAGACCTTCTTGCTTGAAGCACTCAGGGATGGTTGAGTGGCCAGTGAAAGTGGTTAGAAAAAATTGCCGTGAGATTAGGTAAGATAGGAGGATGAGGGACCCATGATTAGAGACTGAAAGTAGGTCATTAACCATTTGAAAGAAAACCAAAAATGACTGAAAGATGAAAAGTTCAGTGAACTTCCCATGAGTGAGGGGGTTTGAGGCGGGAGAGAAGAACATTATTACGATAATGGAGCTTGCCAAGCCAATTTGCGGCAGCCTTATCAGTGAAGTGCCACCATCCAATCTGGTCAGAAGGCAGCCAGCAGTGAGGTGTGATGTCTGTCTTTGGCCACAACCGCATTTGGGATCTTCTCATTGGTCCAGGAGTGATGGCTGGCTGCATATTGACTTTATGCCCATTTGAAATTGGTTGAGAGAGGCCCTTGAGTAGCACGGCAAATCAAAGCAGGGTAAACACATGGTTGGGTATATTAGAGACTGGTTTCTCATGTCAGCTGAAGATCATTCTTCCTTCCACATTGATGTCAGAGAGATCTGGGAAGGGTAAGTGGATCCACAACAGGTGCCTTGACATTAAACACACTCCTGGGGTGGAGGCTCAAACAGGTGTGTGTACAGTGGCATGCTCGGGTTTGCCCTGATCTTCTCAACCATTCTGGCTGTAGCATCCTCGTGACAGATGTGTGGGGGAAAGATGTTGCTTAACGTGAGGAGCCACAGTACTGGTGTGGGTTGAATCATCTGGTTATGATGCGCGTGGTTGGGTGTAGCTGGGTGTCAACCAACTCGACGTGAGAAGAACTGAACCAGACCAGAGCACGGTCTTCTGCTGCAAAGTAACAGAAGACTAAATGAATGATCAGAGAGTTTGAGCATTTGATCCTCAAGAAGATGTGGCCAATTTCCATGGAAGGCTGTTATGCATCCTCATCATAGCCACAGTTTTTCTCAGGTGGTTAGATATCTCACATATCTTATCTAGAGTTACTCCAGTATAGAATGTGTGGGATTTGTTTTTCAATCAATGACCATTGAGAGAGAGATTTCATGCTTGATCTGCTCTGTGGTTGTAAAGATGGAACACACTCAAATGGTCTTGGTCAGACTTGGTTGTACATGTCATGAACTACAGTATTCAGACAATCAAGTCAGCCTGTAAGGTATCTTTAAGTTCTGGGAATGATGATGCTTGGATGCCTAAGGATGTTATTTGCTTATATGAGAACTCGCAGGTCTGGGTGAGCGGAAGGCTGTTTCTGTACAGGTTGAATAGGATCAGCACCGCAACACTGACTACCCAGGTGAGGTACGCTCTTGACAATTTGACTTAGGTCCAGAAATAAGG
Organism: Dermatemys mawii; assembly: GCA_007922305.1. NCBI lineage: Eukaryota > Metazoa > Chordata > Testudines > Dermatemydidae > Dermatemys > Dermatemys mawii. The sequence continues at coordinate 76,497,576 of ML677332.1, forward strand.
CTCCAGCCTTCAGGTTTTTCTGAAAATTGTTTTTGATGAATGTTGTCAAAGCAAGCAGTTGAATGCAGGTGCTCTGACCTCTCCAAAAGCCTGCTTGCTCGATGCTGAATATTGACTTCACTTGTGGGGAGATACAATGAAGAATAAGACACTCCAGGAGCTTGAATGGCACAGACAACAGACATCAGTCAATATCTTGCAACATTATGTGGATCTTTCTCTGGTTTCAAACCCCTTCCATTTTTTAAAAGCATTTGCAGTCTTTTTCTTCAATCACTGTAGATGTTCAAAGTGGGGAAATCCCCAGTTATCTCAATATCTTTCTGTTAACTTTAATGGCTCATTCTCGTCTCTTTCCTGGGTTGTATAATGGATTATTCCTTGAGTCTGGTTTTGTGTAAATACCTTGCTTAGGGTGCCCTTCTCTAGCCAATTGCTTACTGTCCTGCTGTGAGGTGGAGCTGAAGTTTGGGAGCCCCTTTCTCTCTCTCTCTCTCTCTCTCTCTCTCTCTCTCTCTCTCTCTCCACATACACACACCCTGCCATGGTTATGAATTTCTCATAGCGATTAAGTTTTGAACACTATCTTCTCTAACTACCTTAATTTACATATTTGTACAGCACAAAAATGTTGTATACAATCAGTTGATTCAAGTGCTTATTCTTGAGTCAAACCCCAATGGGAGAACAGAGGGTATCTGGACCCTGATAGTCACAGGACATTGGAGACCAGATCAGATTTTCTTAGGCAGGGGTGGGAGCAACAGTTTTGAGTAAGAATGGAATGGTGGTAATGACTCAGGATGCTAATGTTAATAAGCAAGATCATCCAAGAAACAAACTCGGCTGGGCTCAATTTTTAAATGCACCTCAAACATGGTTCAGTTTGCTCATGCTTCTCAAAATGATCTTTGCCCATTGCCTGTACCTGAATGCAGGCAGAACAACTTCTCCATTACTTTTAGCAGGATTTAGCTTCTGCTCTGTCTGTTTTTAAGCAATCAGTGTGAATCAAAAAGCTGATTGATCCTACGCTTTTTAAACTAGTACAGCCATTGGGCTAAGAAGCTTGAAAATGAAAAATGACCTGACCAGAGGTGTTCTTGTGACTTCATGGAAAGTGGTCAGTCTTCTAGGAAACAATAGGGCCAATATTTTCAAGTGTGGGTGCCTAAAGTTAGGTTCCTTAATCCATAGTTAGTTTCTTAAATGCCGGCCTTATTTAAGTGACAAGCACCCACAGATCCCATTGAACATAATGTGAGCTCAGGAATTCACCACTCATCATGAGTTTTTATAATTAAGGGTCTAGATATAGATTTAGGAGTCTAATTTTAAGCTTCCAGGTTTAAAAATTCTGGTTTAAGTTTGTGGTGGGGGATCTTCATTAGCTGGTGACTGTATTAATTGGCTTAAAGAATTTTCATTTCTTAGTTACTTTGACTGAAGGAGTATCCAGTAAATCTTTGTCTTGATTCTTCTGCACAGCAGCTATATGTCCCTTCTAGTAGAAATACAATAATATACCAAGGACTTGTGTTGTACCTTTTAATGAGAAGGACTAAAATTCACACACATCAGCTGGTAATGTCTCTGCATTCCTTACTTCTGCAACTTATTTCTGCATTCATACCAGCTAGAATCCAAGAAGATTCAGTCCCATTATGACCTAACCAGAGCTTATATTTGATGCCTCCAGCAGGACAAGATGTTAATACTGCAGTGTAGACAATGAGCTCTGGTCTGAGCAGAACCCCTCAGGCACAGAGAAAGGAATTTAATTGATAATAAATAAGTAAAACTTCTGACTCTAACTGCTTTCCCGACAGAGCTTCCTCCAACTTCTACATAATAATTAAAAGCAGGTTTTGGTGGCACCATTTCAGGGAGTTTAAAGCAAGGAGGAATTTCTGCAAATGAACTATTGCACTTTTTTAACAGCAAAAAGTGAATAGAATAAGCACTTTTATCTCCTGCTTTAACAAACACAAGGAAAGAAGAAAATGGAAACAGTGATGGGAACAAGCAAATAAAAAATACAAGGTATGAAAATTTAAAACTGATGTAAACTGTGAGGGAAGGGTTATTTAATGTGAGGGTCCAGTTCAACCTGCTCCCTGATGATCATCTCCACTGGCCTCTCTGCTCCAACGCTGACACTTCCAGATCCATTTGAATGAACAGCCAAACCAAAAATGGATCCTGTTCTCCAGAAGTTGCCTATACACATTTGGAAAAGAAAGCATATAATGTGATCATATGAAGGATCATGAATAGACATGGAGCAAAAAAACACCTTTTAGTTCATTAAATAAACAGATGTTTATTTCCTGAACCTGAAATACTTCCAAGATATTTTCCTTTTCTTGCACAAAATATGGCTTTAAAATTCAGCTCTATATACCAGCAACTCCTTCTGTGAATTCTGTATTTTTAACACAGTCATGCTTCAAAAACTGTTTTATTCACAAACATAAGTGAAATGTTGTTTTGTTGATTCTTTCTGCTCTCTATAGAATGCTAATATGATTTTTATAAATGTTAGCAAACTACTCAGCAAAAAAATTTCAAACCCGCAAAATGATGTAGATGCCTGTCTCGTTGGAAGTCAGTGGAATGTATGCTCCTAAATGACTCTTGAGAATGGGTCTTAACTGCTTTTAAAAATTCTATCCATAGACTTTTCCTTTTCAAAGTGCTTTATAAATATTGACTAACTCCCAGAATGCTGCATGAGGTCAGTTAACAGCATTATTCCCATCTTACACAGGAGAAACTGAGGCAGTCATTCATTGACTTGTCCATTGCACACAATGAGCTGGTATCAGAGCAAGGATTCTATCTCAGGAATTCCTAGTGCCCACTTCTGTGTTTTGACCACATCTGTCTAATAACAAAATGCCACAATTGTTCCTCTTTGCTTTAAATGGATGAAATTCACCTGTGTGAAAAGAGCTGGTTGTAAACCATTCCACAGTGTTTAAGACCTGTACAGGGGATGTGTAACAGGCTTGCTGGATGAACAGCCATATAGGGAGGTCAACATTCTATGGAAGAGTCTGTGCACAATCCCTGCCTAGGCTGAGGTAGAAGGCTACACTGGGGGTTGGATCAGGACAAATGTGGGCAGGAATAAAATATTGCGTTAGTGCTGAGAGTGTCTCCAGCTTCCCATGCAACTGGCAGAGAACTGCTGTGACCACCCTCCCAGCCTATTATACACTGGAGTATCAGCAGCCCTGACTTCTGTTTTCAGGTAGTAGATTTCATTTCCCCACCATCACTGCATACTCCATGTACATAGAGCTCAGCTGGGCTTTTTGCAGGTGTGATAGATTTCACTATCAGAAACTAATCCTTTATTTAATGCTTCTCGCTCTCTCAGAACCTATTTAGAATAGACTCTGCATTATTCTTTTGAGATCAAAATGCATTGGAACATTCTACTGTTTGGGTAAGAATTAGAGGAGGAAATGGCAGAGTAGGAAAAAGTCTTTCACCCACATAGCAGAAGGCAAACACTACAGATAAAGGAAGGTGACTGATTTTTGAAAGAAAAGAGATGCACTTGTGATGACTCTAAAATGGCAGAGCTACTAGACTGCTTTTTAAAAAATATCTTTAACTGGAAAACTCAGGAAAAGGGGTCTAAGCAACTAGAATGTTACGGAAATTTTGCTAGTATAGCTGTTTATAAAAAGCAGATAAGGAAATACCTAGAAACATTGAATATATGCCAATCAACAGGTTTGGATGGAAAATGCATCCGAAAGTCTGAAGGAACTTAAGGTCTTTTACTTAATGAAGAACTGGTAGTTATTTTTGGTACAGCAGTGAGAGGCAGGTACTAAGCAGAGTTGGGCAAATAATTTGATTTTTCAGTTCTATGCTCTTATTCATAGAACTGTAGGGGACCTTGAGAGATTATTTAGTCCTCCCCACTGTACTGAGGCAGGATGAAGTATATTTACATCTTTTAGGGATGGTCTTTGTCCAACCAGTCCTTAAAAACTTCCAATGACAGGGATTCCCAACCTCCCTTGGAAGCTTATTCCAGACTTACCTACCCTTATAATTAGAAATATTTTCTTAATATCTAACTTAAATATCCCTTGCTGCAAATTAATCCCATTACTACTTGTCCTGCACTTGGTGGACATGAAGAACAACGGATCTCTTTATAACAGTCCTTTAACATATTTGAATATTCTCAGGTCCTACCTCAGTCTTCTCTTCTCAAGATTAAACCTGTCCAGAGTTCTCAAACTTTTCATCATAGGTCAGGTTTTTCCAAATATTTTATCATTTTAGCTGTTCTCCTCTGGATGCTCTCCAGTTTGTCCACCAGTTTCTTAAAGTTTGGTACCCAAAAGGGGGGACACTGCGCCAAATGAAAGCCTCACCGATACCAAGCAGAGTAGGACAAATAGCGCCCATGTCTTATGTCCAACATTCCTGTTTAATACAGTCCAGAATATTAGCTTTTTCTGCAACTGCATCACCTTGTTAACTCATATTCAGTTTGTGATCCACTAGAAACCTCAGATTGTTGTCAGCAGTAATACTGCCAAATCAGTTATTCCACATTTTGTACTGGGGCACTGGATATTTTTTCCCCTTCCTAAGTGTAATATTTTTGCCTTTGTCTTTATTGAATTTATTTTGTTGATTTCAGACTAATTCTCCAGTTTGTCAAGGTCACTTTGAATTCTGGTTCTGTCTTCCAAAATGCTTGTAACTTTTCCCAACTTAGTTCCCTCTGTAGATTTCATAGTCTAGTCATATGTCTAGTCAGTAATGAAAATATTGAACAGTACCAGACCCATAACAGACACACCTGGGCTCCTCTAGATCTGTCCTCCCAATCTGACAATGATCCACTGATAACTACTCTGAGTATGCTTTTCAACCAGTTGTGCACCCACTTTATAATTCCCTCTTAGATTACATTTCCCTAATTTTTCAGACTGTCATGTGAGACTTCTCAAAAACCTTACTAAAATCAAGATATCACACATGCTGCTTCCCCCTCATTCACTAGGCTAGTAACACAGACAAAAAAAAAGAAAATTAGGTTGATTTGGCATGATATGGCTTTGACAATTCCATGCTGGCTATTACTCATCATCCTTTTGTCCTCTAGGTTAGTGGTTCCCAAACTTGGTTCACGGCTTATTCAGGGTAAGTCACTGATGGGCTGTAAGACACTCTGTTTATCTGGAGTGTCCGCAAGTATGGCTGCTTGCAGCTCCCAGTGGCTGTGGTTCACTGTTCCTGGCTAAAGGGAACTGCGGGAAGCAGTGTCCTGGTTTGTGCCGCTTTCTACAGCTCCCATTGGCCAGGAACAGTGAACCGTAGCCACTGAGAGCTGGAAGCAGCCATACCTGAAGACACTTAGGTAAACACATAGTCTTGCGGCCCACCAGGGGCTTACCTCGAACAAGCCACAAACCAGGTTTGGAAACTCCTGCTCTAGGTGCTTACAAATTGACTGTTAATTTGTTCTAGCATCTTTCCAGGTATTGAAGTTAGATTGACTGGCCCATAATTCTCTGGGTTGTCCCCCCCACTCCCTTTTTAAAGAGAGGTACTAGGTTTGCCTTTCTTCAGTCCTTGGGGACTTCACCCATCCTCTCTGAATTTGAAAAGGTAATCACTTATTGCTCTGAGACTGCTTCACCTAGTTCCTGAAGTACCCTAGGATTAATTTAGTCAGGCCCTGTCAACTTTAATATCTCTAACTTGCCTAAATATCCTTGTGGCAGAATGTATCCCTGTATTCATACCCTACACATTATTAGAATAATCTCTGTACAAGTACATCTTGTGAGGGTTCGTTTAAAAACTAGGGCTGTCAAGCAATTAAAAAATTAATCATTATTAAACAATAATAGAATACTATTTATTTAAATATATTTTATTTTCTACATTTTCAAATATATTGATTTCAGTTACAATGTAGAATTCAAAGTGTACAGTACTCATTTTATATTTTTTGTTACAAATATTTGCTGTAAAAAAAGAAATAGTCTTTTTCAATTCACCTAATTAAAGTACTATAGCACAACCTCTTTATTATGAAAGTTGAACTTGCAAACGTAGAATTATGTACAAAAAATAACTGCATTCAGAAATAAAACACTGTGAAACTTTAGAGCCTGTAAGTCCACTCAGTTCTACTCTTGTTCAGTCAATCGCTCAGACAAAGAAGTTTGTTTATATTTGCGGGAGATAATGCTGCCTGCTTCTGGTTTACAGTGTCCCCTGAAAGTGAGAACAGGCATTTGCATGGCACTGTTGTAGCTCGCGTTGCAAGATATTTACGTGCCAGATGTGCTAAAGATTCATATGTCCCTTCATCTTTATCATTCCAGAGGACGTGCATCCATTCTGATGACTGGTTCTGCTTGATAACAATCAAGTTTTGTGCATATTGTTTCTACTGAAGAAATAACTGAGCTAATATAACTTGTGTTGTCCAGGAGAAGGCTGGGCAGTACAGGACATACATTTCTGGGGGAAAATCTAAGAATGGGAGAGTGTTGGGGTCACCCTACAATATAACCAAGGCTGGTGAGAGTCAGAGTGTAACCCAAGTGTAGCTGGCAAGCTATAGTTAAATACAAATATTCAGGTGTGGCTTGCATGCTAGAAGGCTCTTATGAGCAGACCAGATGGTACCTCCTTTGGCAACGCACAAGGCACCCAAAGTTGCACAGCAAGGGTGGCGCAGCTGCTCATTAATCTAGATTGTTCCCGGGTATGTCTCAATTCTTTAACTTATTCTTTCCATATTCTAGTTTGTGTTCCCCCTTGTTAATATTAATAGTGTTAAGGAACTGGTCACACTTAACTCTTTTAGCAAAGATTGAAACAAAATAGGCCGCCTTGGTGTTGTCTGTTAACTCTCCTTCCTAGCTAAGTGGTAGGACTTACATTTTCCTTCATCTTTCTTTGATCTCTAACACATTTAAAGAACCTCCTCTTATTACCTTTTATGTCCTTTTACAGGTGTAGCTCATTTTGTGCCTGAGCCATTTTGATTTTGTCCCTACATTCTTATCTACCAGTTCTCTGAATCTGTTCAAACCTGCTGTTTTTAAGTCCATTGTCCTTATTCTGCTGCTCTGACTCATTCCTTTCTTTAAAATCTCGAATCTATCATTTAATGATCGCTTTCACCCACGTTGCCTTGAACCTTCATTTTGGCAACCACTTCCTCCCCATTAGTCAGAACTGAGTCTAAAAAGGCTTCCTCCTGATTACTTCCTCCATCTTATTTTCCTTTAGCACTCCTCAGCAATACTTGGTCCATGGTCTCCTTACTGACTTTAACCTGGCATGAAGGCCCCGGGGATTTATCTTACAAGCGGTGGGACGCAACTTTCAAGAAAATCCTACATTTCAGTAAATGAAAGTGGCTGAAAACCTAGTAGTAAAGTGGTTTCTCCCCTTTTAATACTTTGCTCACTCAAGCATCTACCTCTGTCCAGATCTGACCTGTGAAAGAAAATGAGTGGTTTCCACAGAGAATCACTTGATTCTGTTATTGAGCCTGGCTAATCCGTGCCCACAGCTCAAAATGATCTGGTTCTGCTAGTCTGGATGTCACAAATGCTACTGCTGAGGAAAAGAAAGCTATCTTCTCATATGTAGCATGAAAATACGAACATTCTGTGTGTTGTGAGTGACTAAATTTTCAGTGAACCTTAGTGATCCAGCCATCTCCCTTGCTGCTTCAGCAGTTGCACTTCATGCTGACCTGTTAAGGGGAATAGGGACATCTTGTTGCCTTTCCCTGCAGAGTCAATGGTCATGGATAGCAAAGGCTACAGTATTCCAAGAGTGGCCCAGTGGCTGATTAGTTATAAAGCCCTGCAGTTATTCTGGAAAGTCATAAGTAAATTGTAGCTCAAGTAGAGGTTTTTAAAAACTTCCTATTCTCAGCATTAAAAACAAAAATCTGTACTTTTATTGGAATCTTGAAGTGCAGGTGACCTCTCCTGGAAAATATTGAAAAGAATTTTATTTCCAAGACACCCAGATTTATGCTTTGTCTTCTGAATCCTCTCCTCCTTAAGAGCTCATCTACTTTTGCTGATGATTTATCCCTCCAATATGAGGGGGCAATATTCACAATGGGGCCTGTAGCAGTGGTGTGACTCGCTCTGTGACACCTCCTGCTGGTCGTCCGGGAATTTAGTTCTTCTGGCCTCTGGAGCATCCAGTGCAGGCTGGTGTCCCACTGTCTTCTGGTCCCATGTCCCTCCTGGACCAAGTGCCCTTTTACCTGGGGTGCTGCCCCCTGGCAGTACCCCCTCACTCTGTCTGGGTCTCCCCTCCCCAGGGAACCCTCAACCTCTATCCCCACTATGCCTTAGCTTATGGGCTACTGCCAGTCACCATCTAGCCCCCTTTCACTGGGACCAACTGCAGTCTGTATAAGCCAGTCATCATAGGCAAGGGAGGTTTGGCCTGCTACCTCTGCCTAGCCATGGGCTGCCCCCTGCAACTCCAGTACCCCTTTTGAGCCATCTCCTAGGCCCTGCAGCCTGAGGGGTTTCCAGGCTGGAGCGTCCCAACTCCTCTGGCTTTCCCTCAGCCCTGCTCCACTCCAGGTACCCTGACAAGCTCCCCAGCAGCAAGGCCTGTTTTGCTCCACAGCTAGAGGAGATTCTCTCCAGCTTCTGGCCCACTGCCCTCTTATAAGGGCCAGCTGGGCCCTAATTGCATTGGCCACAGCTGCAGCTGTGTCCTTAATCAGCCTGGGAGCTGCTTGCCTCTAGCCACAGCTTTTTCCAGGGCTGTTTTAACCCCTTTTCTTTTAGGAGCAGGGTAGTCACCCTGCTACAGGGCCCAATCCTGTGAAGTGCTGAGCACCCAATTTCCACAGAGTTCAGCACCAATCATGATTTGACCCGTTCTGACATAATTTTAAAATGAACCAGTTATGATGTCACCAACTGAGAATCATCATTTCAGGTGGGTAATAAACAGGAGCACATGGATGGTTTTAAAAAGACACTTTCAAAGAAAATATCGATAACAGAAATGGGGAAAGGGAAATATAAGCAATATGATCCAGAAGAATTGTTATTAAGTTGTATTTTTCAGATTTTTGGTGAGGCTTCAGAAGATCTGTTTAGAAAGCACTGCCTCTACATTTTTTTTATACCCAAAGTCCCACTTGATATTTATTATAGGGTATTGCAACAATCAGATGTCTTGCCTGAAATCTCAGGTTTCAATTAATAAGGATATTTTTTCAGATACACAGAAAGAGTGACAGGATCATAGACCCAAATTGTTTGGTATTTTAAGAATCTGACAGGCGCAGCACCATGTGCCATTCTAGCCTCCCAGTGTATCCTCCGTGGTTAAAATTCTTAAGCACTTTAAATTCTTTTGGTCAGTATTTTTTTTCTTTTGGGGAAGGCAAATAGAAGCATATTCCAAGTAACCATTTACAGTGTACAGAAAATTACGAGATACTAAAATCACCTCTTTGAAGGTGTTTCCAGGGCTTAGACAGCTAAACAAATTTGTTCTTTTGAAAAAAACTGTTTAAATCTAGAGTGTATTTATCTGTATTCCAACTTAAATGAAAGACAACAATAGAAACAAAGTAAACAGTATGGGTCAGACCTACAGTGGGAGTTTTGCCTGAGTAAGGATGGCAGGGTCAGGCCCTAAATTAGGACAACTTAGCAAGCCATTCCAATGGGATCAGCTATGAAACCGTACATAGGATGGTTATTTCTAGTTGTGCTCAGTGAAACTTTAGAATCATAGTACTTTTGTTGCCTCAACAACAACAAAATAATTCAGATTACAATAATCTAAAACTACAATGGACAACTTGCAAACAGCCAGAGTAATAAGATCCCTCAAGTCAGACTTGGATGTGTGAATGAGATGGGGGAGATGAGAGCAATCTGGAGAAGTAGGTCACTTTGGGAAAGTGTGGTCACTTTCCCAACTACCTCGGAGACTTTATTTCAAGAAATGCTTTAGATAATCAATTTTAGGCTAAATCTGACAATAGCTATGTATAAAATCTACAGTCTGGTGTGGAAATTCCATTGGATGAATGCTCAGACTACTGATTTTGTTGTTCCATACTAGGAATAATCTGGTTCTAAAAACATATTTGTGTTGTACCACTTGTGCACCAATTGTGTGTATTGTTTGCATTTTTCTTGTGAAGGATATAAAAGTCAGTAAAAAGAATATGCTTTTAAATCAGTTCAACCTCTCATTTGCTGCTTTTGTCCTCCTTTAATACTGATTATGATTCAGTTTTCTTTTTAAAAATATCAGCAAGAATCCTGACTAATAACTCATAGTCTTAGCTGATTTATTTAGACTTAGACTGGACCATTATTTCATGCTACTGAGGGAAGGGGAACAAACCCAAGGATAAAAACATACAACATGAAAGGTCAGATTTTCAAAACTAGACTTTTGATTGCACAAATATATTTGTATACCCGCACAGTCAGGCACCTAATGGTCAGGAGTGATTGCACGTACATGCACACTGTGGGATTGATACCAAAATGGATGCAAATGCCTGGATGCAGTTGTATGCACCTACCTCTTCATTTGTAAAATTTCCAAAAATTAGATTGAATAGCCTCTAGCACAGTGAGATTGAGATCATGAGGGGAGCCTGTAAATACAACTACAAATAAGTAATAAAATAGTGATTAATGTTAAACTACTAACGCTTTATACAATCATATAAACTCTGCACCATAACTGCATCAAAAAACAAACATCAAAAATACGTGTAGGAGCCGGGGTTGGGGGGGAACATGCTGGCGCTTCTGGGTGCGACTGCACACATGCAGCAGGGCAAGCCCTGGACCCCATTTCTCAGCAGGAGCTTGGGGTCCATATTAAGACATCTGCAGGGCCAGATGTGGCCTCTGAGCTATAATTTGCCCACTCTTGGACTAAACCTCATTCTATCAAATCAAGAGAGAGCAGCAATGAAACAGATGGATTAAGAACTGCCTAAGCACTGAAAAGTGACTTATGATTTTAAAAAAAAATCATGGTGGTTGTTTTCAGCTTCTGGGGTTTTGGCAAGATCTCTAGTCCTTAGCTTACTTTTGTGTACACACTGGAATGATGGGCTTGATTTAGAGACAATAATCCCCTGAGTTTTTACTATCCTAATCCATTGAAGTGGGAATGGATATGATGCCAAAATCAAAGAGTCATGTCCAGAGCCAGTAGAAAACCACAGACACAAAAACATTATGGATTCCTCAGTTTTTTTGGGTGTTTTGTAATTTTTGCTGCTACCCACTGCATCCAAGCTTCACAGTGTAATCAAGTTTTCCTCCCCAGACTTGCAGGGAACTACCTCCAGCCCAACAGCAAAAATGTTAGCCTAAATCTTTCCATGGTGTTATTTCATTAAAATCACTGGAATTACGTCAAGGACAGATTTGTTCTGTTAATTCTATCCACCAGACACTTCAGTTCACTGTGGTGAGGTATAAAAGGAAGAACACAGATGCTGGCTGTGTGCTATGCTAAGGCTGGACTGCTGAGGAACCCTCCCCCAAACAAAAACAAATATAAACAATACTGTGTGGAGAAGGACCTAACTTCAGGGTCAGGAGAAGAAGAGAACTTCTATAAATGATTCCTTATTTCCCATGTTCTGCTATCCCAACTGATTCCTGATTTCCTGTAAAGTCAATGGGAATTGCAGCTGTTTAACACATCTCAAACTCTGGTCTTAATTCAGAGACCCCCTGCCACCTTCCCCGCCTGATCCACCAGTGAAATGCAGCCACCTCTGGTGTGCAACTTGAAACCTATTTAATAGGGTGATGGAGTGTACCTACCTCTGCACTGGGCCAATGGGGCCTGACCAATTACAGTGGGCCCAAGAGACCATGCCCCCTTGACTCTGCTGCACGTGCTCCAGGTGGAAGGGACAGATAAAAGGAGGCAGTCAGTTCAGTCTGAGAAGGAGGAAGGACATGTATTGCAGGCTTCAGTAGAAGCGCCTGCAGCTCTCCCAAATGGTGGGAACTGTGACTGTACGACACTGTGGATGACCAGCCTGCTATGGAGACTGACTGAGATACTGAGACTAGTGGTAGGAAGTAACCCAGGGAGTGTATTAGAAGTTGATGTTTAACCCCTTACCTGGTAATTTCCTCACATTCTAAGGTCCTGGGTCAGGACCTGGAGGAATAGGAGGTGTAGGTTCCCTCACCACCACAGACACACACATTGCCACTATGGAGGGCTTGCTTTGCCCTGCCACAGACTGATTGTTCTGCCCTGCCCAGAGGGTCAGAACCCCCACTTGTTATTGTTTGCCCCAGCTGGGAGGCTCAGGAGCCATAGACAGTTGGCTCAGCTTTGCCCAGGGGCTGCAGACCAAGTGTTTGCTTGGCCCCACCAGGAGCCCTGAGCTTTCTTTATTGCAGTTGCCTGAGCCCACAGAGAGTCACCACAGTTGCATGACAGGATGTACCAGCCCTGCATTGGGCCAAAAGGGGTAGCTCTGCCTAACATGCAAGACTCCCTGTGACAGTAGAGCACAAAATGAAGCTGCAGTAGGCAAAATAGAATGTGGCCAATGTTCCTGCTCTTATGAAAAGTACAACATGGTCTAGTGACCATGAGTTTTATATCTCCTCTGAAGGACCATTTAAAAGACAAGTAAAAACATGTTGAAGAATAGGAGTTAGGGCTACTACTTATGATGGCTGCAAATGACATCCATCCTCCCCACATTTTCTGCTATTTGTGTCTAGTCTTTAGACTACATGGCTGGTTTCTTCACCCTCTCTCCAGAACAAAAGTCTCAGGAAGAGAGAGACAGACAGATATTTGGCCTCTGACTACTCTTGAAATTTTTTTTCTCATCAGACTGATATTCAGTCAGCTGGTAAAGAACCCATCTCATTAGGCTGTCAGGGAGATTCAAACTCCTTGTATTATTTTCATGATCCATCACATGTGGTGACCAAGGCTAGTCCATACCTTCTAGATTTGAATTTTATTTGTTTCAGTAGAACTGAATACAGTGAAACTGAAAGCAGGATAAGCTGAAGAAATGGAACTTTACTGAACCTGTGGACTGCTCTGTCCATGTAGCTGAGTTGCATCCAGCCTAACTCTCCATGTTTCCAATTCCCCTAGTGTTCGCTCTATAGTAGTCCCTCCAGGGATTATGGGTCCCCTGACTCCAGTTCCACTGACCATGATACAGTGCTCCCTCAATAATATAAGCAATGGTTTCTAGATTTACAACCTATGTAGGAGGCCTATGGAGCACCTGTGAGCCCCTTGGAAAATATGTGAAATTCTCATAGCCCTGTTCTACAGTAGGGGGCGGGGATCGACCTAAGATATGTAACTTCAGCTACGAGAATAGTGTAGCTGAAGTCGATGTACTTAAATTGACTTACCACGGTGTCTTCACAGCAGTGAGTCGACTGTTGCTGCTCCCCTGTTGACTCCGCCTGCGTCTCTTGCAGTGGTGGAGTACTGGAGTCAACAGGAGAGCTCTCAGGGATCGATTTATTGTGTCTAGACTCGATGTGTTAAATCGACCCCGACAGATCAATTGCTACCCGCCGATCTGGCAGGTAGTGTAGACATATCCATAAAAATGTGTCTATGTCAAAAATCTAAAACTTTTCATAATTGTTTGGATTATTTCTGGTTTAGATTGCATATGCTAGTGTGTATTATTCTGTATGTTTTAATTCTTTTATCATTTTCATTAGGTGTCTTTTCCATCTGCATTTCAGAGTGTTATGAAATTGTGAATATCTTATTGGAGAGTTACACTTTTTTTTTTTTTTTTAAATGTTGTGGTGGTTCTGATTCTGGTATTTGGTAACTTTTGCCCTTCATTTATTCTTTTGTATTTCCTTAAGGCAGCAAGCCATTTTTGTGGTGCTATATGAGTTGTCTTGCCAGCAAAATTCTTCTTGAATGTTATACTGCATTGAAATGACTTTCACCACCCATTCAGTATTTGTAAAAAGTTAAACTGACCAGCAACTGTGTACTAAATTTTGCCCTCAGTTATACCTATGAGACCTCTATTTGTCTTCACATTTGCTACTGAAGGCAGAATTTGGCCCACACTGTATAACATAGTTGCATGTACACACTATTATAGTGATTAAGTACCTATATACAGTACTGTTACTATCTGTACATAAACAGGTATAGTCTATTATTCAGTACAGAACAATGAGTTCAACAATATATTATTATTATGTAAGTGTAACAAAATGTGATTATCAGTCACTGAAAAATGTTCCTAGAAAAGGGGCTTGGTTAAATAGAACCAGCTGTTTTGGTTTTTTCCCCCATGATTTTAAAGGATTTTTCAAAATCTGATATAAATAGGAAAAGTTTTCATAATTCTTTAAAATTTCAATCAAATTTCAATCAAATTTGAATCAAATTTTCAATCAAAGCTGTTCCTATGAAATGTCATCATTCTCCTGCAGTGCTGGAAACTAAAACCCAACAGCACTGTGACAGTGTTAGAGAACCAAAAAGTGAAATGGTCTAGAAACAGGGGTGAAACTGACCAGTTCAGTTTAATTACATGACTTCAAGAAGAGTGACAAAACAAATACCAGACAACATAAATGGTGAAAATAAGTAGTGTTTTAGGTCTAATAATGTATTATGGGACTGATACAGAACACTGACATCAGTGGAAAGACTCCTGTTGACTTCAGTGGGCTTTAATTCAGAATCTCTCTATTTTATTAAACCCTTAACTATATAGTTATTTATTTAGTCTGTCAGTTTTAGGTACTTTATATGGCTCTTATTACCATATCTAAGCACCTTACAATCTTTCATGAATTTATCCTCTTAACATATGTGTTAAGTACATAAATATTGATATCCTCAGTGTACACAAGGTAAATGGGACCCAGAGACACAAGGGACTTAGGATATATCTATGCGGCAATAAAAACCCCACAGCACTGAATTGTAAAACCCAGTCAATTGACCCAGGCATATGGAGGAGCTAAAAAATTGATGTCAGGGCTCAGGCTGGAGTCCAGGATCTGAAACCCACCCCTTCGCAGGGTTTCAGAGCCTAGGCTTTAGCCGGAGCCTGAATGTCTACACTGCAATTTTTAGCCCCACTTGTCCAAGTCAGCTGACACAGACCAGCCAGCGCTGTGCTATTGTCTCTTAATGCAACGTAGATGTATGTTCCTTAGCGTTCCAATGCTGACTGTCACACCGCCTAGAAAATCACAGGAAGAACACTGCAATCCACAAAGCTCAAGTTATGCACCTAGGTTCCTATACAATAAATGGAGAGAGACCAGTATCTCAGGCCTGGGCTACACTGGGAAGGGGGTCAACCTAAGATACGCAACTTCAGCTACACAAATAGTGTAACTTAAGTCAGCGTATCTCAGGGCGACTTACCTGGCCGCCCACACGGTAGTGAGTTGACCGCTGCCACTCCCCCGTCGACTGCGCTTGCAGAGGTGGAATTCCGGAGTTGACGGGGAGCACGCTCAGGGATTGATTTATCGCATCTTCAGTAGATGCAATAAATCGATCCCCAACAGATCGATCACTGCCCGCTGATCTGTTGGGTACTGAAGACGTATCCTTAGATTGCAATCCACAAAGCCAGCACACTAAGCAAGGATATGTATGCTAAGGCACTTCCCACTTCGAGATAGGCGCTTTGTCTCTGCTTGCAATCTCACTCAAGGGACCCAGGTGCCTATGTGGGGCAACAGTGCACATGCTTTAAGGCAACAATTTAGGTGCCAAGTTAGCTTAGACGCCTACAAGATTAGATGACAGCTAAGCATGAATTTTGTATATTGTAGTGGCCTTAAAATGGGACTAAGGTGCCCAAGTACTGTTATGGATTTAACCTAGAGAAGATAAGTGACTTTCCCAAGATAATTCAGGAAATCTGTGGCACAGCAGAGCTAACTTAGATTTTCCAGATAAGGGGGTAGCACTCCTAGCCTGTTGGTCATTTATCTCTATGCATTTCACCTATCACCCTTTGGATGCACACAATTTTTTAAAAAGCAATCAAATATGTCAATGATATGAACAGCAGCAGTTCCCTAAGAAATCCATCTGGCCGCACAGAAAACTTCTCCCCATTTTCCGTACTGTAATTTCAATCAGTCCTTCCATCCTCCAGAAAAAGCTTTGGAAAATCCACATCTCTTACAGCTGATGGAGGTGTAGCTGAGCCAAACTTAAGTGGCACTGAACCCTATGTGCCAGGTTGTAATGCCTGGAGTGGGGAACTGGGCCGAGCCATGCGGAACAGGGCTCACCTCTATGGTGTGAGTGTGGGGCAGGCTTGCTTTCCACCTACCCCCCCCTCACTGCCCAGGGCCTCCCCTCTGCACTGGGCCTGTAATCCACCTAGAACCTTCTTGTGTCCCACCTCTTGTGAGTAAGGACTCATCATTTGGGAAACATTGCACTAAGGTTCAGAGATTTGTGTGATAATGAACAGATGCTAATGTCATTTAATTCAGTACAAGACAAACTCAAGGCATCCAAACACACAACGATTTTCCTCCCCTTATTTACAACTCATACACATTCTATTTAATTTATTTGGCAAACCAGTTCTGGATTCTTTAGTTCCTTCTCAGATTATGCTTCTAGGACAGCTCTGCCTAGAGACTTCATATTTAATGCATTCTGACACCTGACTAAATCCTAGCTAAATACTCTGGACCACGTATGCAGTTGTGGTGTTAAACCCATGGGTTTCCGTAAAGGAGGATCAACTCAGCCTGGAAAAATGCCCCAAAAGCCTTCAGATCTTCAGAAAAAAAATTAAAACTAGTAAATGTCAGATTTGCATAAATCCTCACATTGTGACGAAATTAAACATTTCATCAATTGGGTGTGCTGGAGCTGTGGCAGCTTAAATGGGGATATTAAGTATATTTCTTGGCACTGCCTTATAGCACAAAGAATTTAGACGGGAATTCCACTACACTTAAATGACATTAACGTAGATGCATGCCCTGATCCAGTTAATTGTTTTCTAAGGCTTAAGGATCACGTAGCTCTTACTAACGGGCAATATGATCTATCCATTTCAGTAATCTGGGATAAATAAAGAGGTTTTTTCTCTTATTAAAGAGTGGTGGATTTCTTTGCTCCAGTGCCTTCATTATTAGAAATATCTAATCCAGAGTATCCATCTCTTAGATAATTTTAATCATCTTCTTTAGAAGATAGATTCATCACTTAGTCACTTCACCCAGGAACAGTCTGCATACCAGAACCCCATTTTTATTTCACAAGAAAGCAAATGCCAAAGAGTCAGTGTTCTACTGATTGATGTTTGGGGGACTTTCCCACTAGTCTTATCCCCATGTTCAAGAGAAATGTCTCTCCCTCTTCAAGGAACAGTCTTCAGAGTAGAATGAGCAAGATTTTGGGCTCTCCTGCCACTAAGCAACAGAAGCTTTTGCAAGAGGAGGACAGTCAGTACTTACTGAGTACTTGTCTGAGCCTCTTCCTTCAGGCAACAGCATTCCCTGAGAAAGGAAAGGTAGGATTTAGGAGAAGTGGTTTGGGAGTAGTCATTTTAGAGAGCAAGCTCTTGGCCCCCTTTCTTTCAGGCTACAGTGGCCTTTGGGGGAAAGTGGGCAGAACGGAACAGGCAGTATTTGACGGTACCAGTAGTGAGGGCATAGACTCCTTGGCCTATTTCCCCAGACAAATCCAGCCTGGGGCAAGGAGAGCAGGTGCAGCCTTCAAGAGCCAGTGAGCAGACATCAGGGACACTCCCAATCACACAATCATGGACAAAAGGAAGGCTAATGAACACTGATTGCCTTCAGGAAGTATGGCTGAGGCATTGGAGCTGGCTCCTTTTTCCCCAAAAGAGAGTTGCAGCACTCTAGTGCCAGATTTTCTTTGCTGGTGCCAGTTTTCTCTGGCCGTTGGTACTGGCCTTTTCCCACTGTCCACAGTGGAAGCTACTGCTTATGCCCAACATGCTATCACCGTCTGAGCGGGTAATAATTTATGGTTTGGTCACGTGACAAGTTTCAAGGAATAAGATTTAAAGTGCATTTCCACATACATGCCAAATGTCAATTAGGAATTTGCCACCTGTGTTAAATGGATTATGTGTTTGCCACCTGTGTTAAATGGATACTAGTCTCCGGTCTATGAAGAAGTTTTCTTTTTGTGCTTGGACACTTCTGTATAACAAAAGCAATAGATTATTTGATTTTTACTTTTGTTTGCCATTACTGTACCTGATTCTACTTCCATAAAATCAAAGTGAAAACTCTCATTGACTTCAGTAGTGCAGGATTGAATCCTAAATGTGCAGCTAGTATAAGAGGCTATTGTATGGTCAGTCAGAGGCCATTTGACCAATTATAGTATTTTTGCCAAATGATATTAACATACATGAGAGCATTCAGCTGAAAGGATTTAAAATGAAAACATAATTTTTTATCAATTCTTCCTACTTTCATCCCTATCCATCTCCCATCGCCTCGCACAAACAGTGAATTACTTACACAGCTGCGGTTAGCACAAAGTGGGTTTGGAATAACCATGCCATTCCATGGCTCAGTCAGAAGCATGCTTTGGATGAAAAATTCAGAGAATGGCTCAAATTCCATACATGGAGTTTTTTTTCCCAAAAATAAAACAAAAAAAAAAATCTTCTACCTTAGTGTGAAAAAAAAAAAAGAAGAATATGCCAAAGTGGGAAAGTAAACAGTTTTAGGGTTTAAAAAAGGGTTAGAAAATATGCAAACTACTGCTCTGTGACATCTGACTGACATCTGACCTGGCCAGAACAGTGGAACGAATAACCCAGTGTCTGTCTGAAACCAGGACTTGGATGAGGGCTCAGCTGGTTTTGGATTATTCCAAATAAGATTGAGAACATGTTGGTGGGAGAGGGAAAAGTAGCCAGAAGAATTGGAGGAATTTATATCTGAACGTCTGACTGAAAGAATGTGACTTCCATTTGTAACACCGGCACGCAAATCTAGGTATGTGAAGCAATGTACTACCTCTTTAAGGGACAAGCTGGAGCCTACACCTGGGACAGTGGGTGTAATCAAGGAGTGAGTGTGGGCTGATTTCTGCTTGCCTTGGGCTGTTAAAGTGATCCTGTTGTTACTTAGTTGGGGGAAATTAAGGTGGATGCAAACCCACAGGACCACATCTGGCTGAAGGGAGTCTGTAGGAACTGCCTGCAGTGTTACACATGGTACCCAAATGGGACTCAGAAACACTCTCCTATCAAGGTAGGATGAGAATGAAGTGAGGTGCCTACTGTGTAGGCACCTCACTTCATTCTCACACTTCAAGTTCCGGTCCCAGGCTTGGCAAAGTGCACAGCAGCTGTAACAGTGACCAGACAGGCCGACCTGTCATAAATGCCAAAAGAGAAGACGACCTGCAGTTGGGTGCATGGACTGTCACCAAGAGGAACATGAAAGTTGGGTCTGCCCCAGGAAACCAGAGACTGTATGGATTGCTGGTTGACACAGGGCACTGAGACTAGTCCTTCCCAGGTGTCTGTGAAAGATATTAGGCCACAGAGTACAGGAACCCAGACAGCTTCAGAGGCTGAACAAAGAACTGAGACATCATCTTGTGCCAGGAAAAGTGATACCCCATGGGTAACTTGTTTTAAGTGGAAGAAAAGGGGGCATGTTAGAAGATGCTGCCCTATAAAAACTTTAGACTGAGGGCCTGTCAATACAGGGAAGTGAGCATTGTAATTGTGGGAAAACCTGGCGTATCCAGAAGCAGACACTGGGGGGCAAGTGTCAGGGACTGAGGTTGGCCCTGGGTTTCAGACTTTTCCGCACTTGACTGTCCTCAGCCTCAGAGCATGAAAGTGTGAGGGGCTTCAGTACCCTTGACACAGGAGCCTTAAATAACCTAATTGCTGCTCCAGAACGCTGCAGGGTTCCAGGCCTGGGTGAACCAGGGCAAAAACAGAAGAGATCAAAAGTCTCTGGGGTTCCAGGAAATGGATGTGGTAAAGTTTCTGGTGTTACTGAATAATGAAGTAACTTGCAGGCCCAGATGCAGGCAGCTTTCTTACTGAAACTGGCTGAGCAAAAGGAACAAATTCAGCAACAAGAAGACAGGCAGAAAGAGTTGGTTGCAGAAAAGGAGAGAAGCTACTTGGTTGTGACTCAGTTGAGGGAGTGAACCAACACACTGGAAAATGAGCATGGCTCTCTTCAGAGCAACATCCAGGTTAGCCTCGAAGAATCTCCAGCATGAGCACATGAAGGCTGAGATAGTCCAAATACAGGAGAAACTTAAAGCTGATTAATGTGGCAAGTCTGCACAACAAGGATGGTCCGATGACTAGGACTGCTAATTCCCAGGATTAAGGATTACTGGTCCTAGAGAGGAAGCAATACTAGGCTTAGCTGGAGGAAAAACAGCAGCAATGAGAGATTGAACAACCAGCTCAAGAAAATAAATGTGCTGGTCAGCAAAGTAACTATGGACTTGAAGGCCAAGTTGCAGGAGTTGGAAAGAACAATGTCATCCAAATACTAGTTTTCTCTTGCAGCCATGGAGACAAGGATAACCCGACTGGAAAAGTCGACAGGTTTTGAGTCCAAGAAACAACAGCCTGCTTGCCACCAGGAAGCTGTGGTGGGAAAGGAGTTATACAAGGGAAAATCTACCCAGGAGTTGGAACTTTAAGTTGAACAGCCCTACAGCTCAAGAATGAGTGACTCTGGAATGAGTTGCAGGACATGAGCTGGGCAGTTAAAACACTAGAAAAATGTGTACTGAAACTTAGCTGGTTCTGTTAGAGGAAAGTAACAGGAAACTCAAGCAGCACAACATTCAGCTCCAGGAACAATTTAAGACACTGGAAGGACTAAAGATGATGAGGGCAGAGATACATAACTAGAGTACTAATACATGTGATGAGATGGTGAGCACAGCTATAACTTACCAGGAGGTCAGTGTCTATATAGGTGAGCAGAGTGATGACTCAAATGTTCTAGAAGACTGCTCAAGGGGAGGACTAGATCGCCCGTCAAAGGACTGGGTATCAACAGGCACAAATACATAAGAACATAAGAAGGGCCGTACTGGGTCAGACCAAAGGTCCATCTAGCTCAGTATCCTATCTACCAACAGTGGCCAATGCCAGGTGCCCCGGAGTGAGTGAACCTAACAGGTAAAGATCAAGTGATCTCTCTCCTGCCATCCATCACCCCCCTCTGACAAACAGAGGCTAGGGACACCATTCTTTACCCAGCCTGGCTAATAGCCATTAATGGCCTTAGCCTCCATGAATTTATCCAGTTCTCTTTTAAACCCTGTTATAGTCCTAGCCTTCACAGCCTCCTCAGGCAAGGAGTTCCACAGGTTGACTGTGTGTTGTATGAAGAAGAACTTCCTTTTATTGGTTTTAAACCTGCTGCACACTAAGTTCAATGGGTGGCCCCTAGTTCTTCTATTATGGGAACAAGTAAATAACTTTTCCTTATTCACTTTCTCCGCGCCACTCATAATTTTATATACCTCTATCATATCCCCCCTTAGTCTCCTCTTTTCCAAGCTAAAAAGTCCTAGCCTCTTTAATCTCTCCTCATATGGGACCCATTCCAATCCCCTAATCATTTTAGTTGCCCTTCTCTGAACCTTTTCTAATGCCAGTATATCCTTTTTGAGATAAGGAGACCACATTTGTACACAGTATTCAAGATGCACCATGGATTTGTATAGGGGCAATAAGATATTCTCCGTCTTGTTATCTATCTCTTTGTTAATGATTCCTAACATCCTGTTTGCTTTTTTGACTGCCGCTGCACACTGCATGGACATCTTCAGAGAACTATCCACAATGACTCCAAGATCTCTTCCCTGAATAATTGTAGCTAAATTATCCCCCATCATATTGTACGTATAGTTGGGGTTATTTTTTCCAAAGTGCATTACTTTACATTTATCCACATTAAATTTCATTTGCCATTTTGTTGCCCAATCACTTAGTTTTGTGAGATCTTTTTGAAGTTCTTCACAGTCTGCTTGGGTCTTAACTATTTTGTGCAGTTTATTATCATCTGCAAACTTGGCCACCTCACTGTTTAACCCTTCCTCCAAATCACTGATGAACAAGTTGAATAGGATTGGTCCTAGGACTGACCCCATGGGAACACCACTAGTTACCCCTCTCCATTCTGAAAATGTACCATTTATTCCTACCCTTTGTTCCCTGTCTGTTAACCAGTTCTCAATCCATGAAAGGATCTTCCCTCTTATCCCATGGCAACTTAATTTATGTAAGAGCCTTTGGTGAGGAACCTTGTCAAAGGCTTTCTGGAAATCTAAGTATACTACGTCCACTGGATCCCCCTTGTCCACATGTTTGTTGACCCCTTCAAAGAACTCTAATAGATTAGTAAGACATGATTTCCCTTTACAGAAACCATGCTGACTTTTGCCCAGTAATTTATGTTCTTCTATGTGCCTGACAATTTTATTCTTTACTATTATTTCAACTAATTTGCCTGGTACGAACGTTAGACTTACAATACAGAGATTGTGTCTACAGTGGAAGTTGTAGTATTGGTGATAACCACTATAGCTGCCCAACAAACCCATCTACTAATAAACTGGGAAGAATTAGAGAACATTACTGCAGCTGAGAGGATCAGGGCAGAAGTCGTTGCACAGATGAATATCCTACAGACCCAAAAAGTAGAGGTGCTGCGGGGGCTGGAAGACACTTGCTCTTAAAGGAACTGTGTATTGGCTCAAGCCATTAAACGGGACCAGGAGTTGTCATTTACTGTTGGAGAGAGGCTTAGAAGAGCTTCACAAAGTAATCCTCTGGCAGTACCAGATCATTTACGCTCAGGATGAGAAGGTGGAACTACTGGATACTGAGAGTCAGCCCTGGAGAAAGGGAAGTAGAAGCCATACAGGTGGTAGCAGGTGGCTTTGTTTCTATAGTCTTTAGGAGACTGGCCTAACTAGAGATTTTGTGACCTCTAAGACTGAGAGTCGAACCAGGCATTGAGCTGAGAACCTTGTGAACTGTGTATTATGTAATTGCTCTTCTCCTGAAATCCTATTAAAAGGGGATATAAAATCATAGACATTATAACTAGAAATGTTGCCGACTGGCCATGGGCGGTCAGGTGTCATGGTGAAGGAGAGAGTTTGGCCTGTTGGTTACAGGTGGGTCCAGGGTGGGTCGAGTCCAGGAAACAAGCCAAAGTCAGCACCAGAGAGGCAGCAGCCGCCAAATACCAGAGCCAGAGGGGGTATAAACCAGAGTCCTAAGCCAGAGGTGGGGCAAGGGATCAGTACTAGAGAGACAGAAGCTGAATGCCAGGACCAGAGGGTCAACTGGAGTCATAAGCCACAGGCAGAGCTGAGGGGGTTGAAGCCAGAAGTCTGAAGCCAGAAGGGAGCAGGGACTGGAGCACAGCTAGAATAAGCAGGCACCGCAGCTGGCTGAAGCAGAGAGTGGAACAAGGGCAAGGGCAGCTGCAGGTGTGGTGTGCATTGAGCAGCCTCTGAAGTGTTGTGGGGACCAGGCTTGTAACAGGACTGATAAACCTGCAGTCAATCAGGGGCTGGGGCCACTCTGAGCATTCTAAGACAAAGCATTGAGCTTTGGTTGCCTAGCAGCACTGTTAGGCGCAGGCCAGCAGCTATTCCTAGCTGGTCTGGCCACTGATAGGAAGGAACCTGGAAGTCATCCAGTCCAGCCCCCTGCGTTGAGACAGGACCATGTAAACTTAGACCCTCCCTCACAGGTGTTTGTCCAGTCTAGTCTTAAAAACATCCAGTGATGGGGATTCCACAACTTCCTTTGGAAGCCTATTCCATTGCTTAACTACCCTCATAGTTAGAAGGTTTTTCTTAATGTCAAACCTCAATTTTCCTTTGCTGCAGAGTAAGCTCATTACTTCTTATCCTACCTTCAGTGGGCATGGAGAACAATTGATCCCCATCCTCTTTATAAAAGACCTCAACATATATGAAGACTGTTATCTGGTGTCACCACCTCCCACCCCCAACCCCCTCCACCTCCAGTCATCTTTCTCAGGACTAAACATGCCAGTTTTTTAAAATCGTTCCTTAGAGGTCAGGTTTTCTAAGCCTTTTGTTATTTTTGTTGGTCTCCTCTGGACCCTCTCCAGTTTGTCCACATCTTTCCTAAAGTGTGGCACCCAGAACTGGATACACTACTGCAGCAGAGACTTCAACAGTACTGAATAGAGTGGGACACTTACCTCCCTGTGTTGTATGTAACATTCCTGTTACTATATCCCAGAATGATTAGCCATTTTTGCAGCTGCATTACATTGTTGACTCATTTAATTTATGATCAATTATAACTTCCAGCTCCTTTTCAGCAGTACACCATCTAGTCAGTTATTTCCCAATATGTAATTGTGCATTTGATTTTTCCTTCCTAAGTATAGCACTCTGCACTTATCTTTATTGATTTTCATCTTGTTTAATTCAGACCAGTTCTCCAGTTTGTCAAGGTCATTTTAAATTCCAATCCTGCCTTCCAATGGGCTATCAACCCCTTACAGCTTAGTGTCATCTGCAAATTTTATAAGTACACTCTCCATTATCCAAGGCACTAATGAAAATATTGAATAGCACCCCAGAGTTCCTGTGGAACTCTACTAGATATGCCCTCCTCCCTTGATAGCAAAAACTACTGATAACTATTCTTTGAATACAAGTCTTTCAACCACCTGCACACCCATCTTATTATAGGTTTCAGAGTGGTAGCCGTGTTAGTCTGTCTAAGCAAAAAGAAGGAGGAGTACTTGTGGCACCTTAGAGACTAACATTTATTTGGGCATAAGTTTTTTTTGGTCTAAAACCCGCTTCATCAGATGCATGGAGTGGAAGATATAGTAGAAAGATAGATACAGAGAACATGAAAAGATGGGGGTTGTCATACCAACTCTGAGACTAATCAATTAAGGTGGGCTACTAGCAGCAGCAGAGAAAAAACTTTTGTAGTGATGATCAGAATGACCCATTTCAAGCAGTTGACAAGAAGGTGTGAGCAACAGTAGGGGAAAATGTAGCATGAGAAAATAGTTTTCAGTCTGTGTAAAGACCCAGCCACCTCCAGTCTTTATTCAAGCCTAATTTGATGGTGTCTAGTTTGCAAATTAATTCCAGTTCTGCAGTTTCTCGTTGGAGTCTTGTTTTTGAAGGGTTTTTTTGTTGAAGAATTTTGTTGAAGACACCATTAAGTTAGGCTTAAATAAAGACTGGGAGTGGCTGGGTCATTACACAAACTGAAAACTATTTCCCCGTGCTAAATTTCCCCCTACTGTTATTCACACCTTCTTGTCAACTGAAATGTGCCATTCTAATTTTCACTACAAACGTATTCTTTTCTCCTGCTGATAATAGCTCACCTTAATTAATTAGTCTCTTAGAGTTGGTATGGCAACCTCCATCTTTTCATACTCTGTGTGAGTGTTTATATCTTATCGATCAATCGATTGATCAATCTTATCTTCCACTCCATGCATCTGATTAAGGTGTTTTAGTCCATGAAAGCTTATGCCTAAATATATTTGTTAATCTCTAAATTGCCACAGGTATTCCTTATTCTTTTTGCCATCTTATAATAGTAATTCCATCAAGACTACATTTCCTTAGTCTGCTTATGAGAGTGTCTGGTGGGACTGTGTCAAAAGTTTTACTAAAATTAAGACTTATCAAGTTTATAGGGAAGCTGTAGTATCCAGTAGGCCAGTAGCCTTGTCAAAGAAGGAAAATAGGTTTGTTTGGCATTATTTGTTCTTGACAAATCTATGCTATTTCTTAGCACCCTGTTATCCTCTAGGTGCTTGCAAATAGATTGGCACAAATTATTAAACAGTGTCTTCCCCGGTATTAAAGTTAGGCCAACCGGGTATAATTCTCTGGATCCTCTTAAAAATAGGTATGGTGTTTGCCTTTTTCTGCCCTCTGGGACCTCATCTGACTTCCATGAGTTCTTGAAGATAACTGCTAATTGTTCCAAGATTACTTCAGCTAGTTCCTGAAGTTCCTTGGGATGCACTTAGTCAGATACCTGCCAACTTGCATACATCTAACTTATCTAAATATTCCTTAACCTGTTCTGCACTATTTTGACTTGTGTTCTTTCCCTCTGGTTGTTAATATTAATTATATTGCATGTCTGGTCACTATAAACATTTTTAGTGAAAACTGAAGCAAAATAAGCATTAAACTCTACAGCTTCCTGGATGTCATCAGCTATTAGCTCTCCCCTGTTAAGTAGTAGACCTGTATTTTCTCTTCTAATGTATTTAAAGAACCTATTCTTATTGCATTTTATGTCCCTTACTAGGTGTAACTCATTTTGTGCCTTAGCCTTTTTGATTTTGTTCTTACACGTTTGTGCTAATCTTTTGTATTCCTCCTTAGCAATCTGATAGTGTTTCCATTTTTTGCAGGATTCCTTTTTCTTTTTCAGGCCATTAATGAGCTCCTGATTAATTATATTGGCCTGTCCTTCCTCTCCCTCTCTCTCTCACTCTCTCTCCTTCAGATCAGGAGAATTTGTAGTTGTGCCTTTAATATAGTCTCCTTGAGAAACTTCCAGCTCTCCTGAACTCCTTTTTTCCTTAACATTTCTTCCCATAAGACCTTACCTATGAGTTCAGAGTTTGTTAATATGCTTTTCGAAGTCCATTGTCCTTATTTGGTAGCTCACTCCTTCCTTTCCTTAGAAACATGATTTCTGTCATTTCAGAATCATCCAAATTGTTTTTCACTGTCAGATTCAGTACCAGTTCCTCCCTGGTGCTGATAATCAAGTCTAAAATCGCTGTCCTCTTGGTTACTTCCTCCACCTTCTTAAAAAAAACATTATCCCCAATACATTCCAAGAACTTATTGGAAAGGTTATGTTTTGCAATATAACTTTTCTAACAGATGTCTGATAATTGAATCAGAGGGGTAGTCGTGTTAGTCTGGAATTGCAGAAGTGACAAAGAGTCCTGTGGCACCTTAAAGACTTTTTGGTTAGTCTTTAAGGTGCCACAGGACTCTTTGTCACTTCTGATAATTGAAGTCTCCCATTACTACCAGGTCTTGTGTTTTGGATATTCCTGTTATTTGTTCTAAAAATGCCTCATTTACCTCCTTCTGATTTGGTGCTCTGATTAGGAGACCTTCTACTGTGACATCACCCCTACTTTTTTACCCTTTTGTCTTCATCCAGAGACTTTCAGCTGCTCTGGCTCTCATCTACTGGACCTCAGAACAGATGTACATATTCTTGATGCATAATGCAAGACTTCTTCCTTTTTATCCTGCCTGTCCTACCTGATCATGCTGTTTGTTCAGGTGTATTGGCTTCTCCTTGCCACAGGCTGTTAAAGTCAACTTACTGCAGCTCGCTCTGAGGAAATTAAGATGGGGCACACTCACAGGACCACATGGGGCTTCAAGGGGTTGCACAGGGATTGCCTACACCTTTTTAGTTAGACAGGAGGTTATTAGATTCTGAGCTGTTTCGCAACACTCAGATACCACCTGTGATGAATGTTTTCTTCAATAAGTGCTTTGTGGGAAGACTATGTCCTCTTCTCTTCAGTGCAGACTCTGCCACAATTATCCACACCTTTATCACCTCAAGATTAGACTGTTGTAATGTGCTCTACGGGGAACTATCCCTTGGGATCATTTGTATGTAAGTGCACAATGCTGTGACCCATTCACCTGGGTGGAATTTCACACCAGGAACACATTATAAGTCCTCTAGGATCTGTGCTGTTTGCCAATAAGTCTCCCAGTGCATTTCAATGTGTTGGTTTTAACTATAAAGTCCTAAATGGTCTGGGACCATGATATCTGAGATAGAACTCTCCCCACGCTATACTGAGTCAACTGAGATCAGCAGAAGTGTTCAAGATATATTCCCCTTAATATAAATCAGAGAGGAGCTGGAAGGGCATCCCCTGAGGAGCCTTGACTTTCATAGTTGCTCACATCTTTGGTCCACTAATGTAGTGGTTTTCAAAATTTTTAGGATGCATACCCATTCCCAAATAATGTAGTCTACTGTGTAACCCAGTCTGAAATAGGGTCACAATATACTTATGATTAGATTGATTAGTCTTACTAAATAAAATGCATTGTCTGCATACCCCTTGGCGGACACATACCCCAGTTTGAAAACCACTGCGCTAAAGCCTAGATTTATAAACCTTCCAGGCAAATACCTTCTTCTTTTCCAAGCTTTCAGGAACAGTCAGGCTGATAGTTGGAGAGATCTGGCAGACATTTTTGTATTAGCTATCCCGTAAATTGTCCTGGGTAGTACATATTTTAATCAATGGGATGGATGCCTATACAGATCTTTATAAATCAAAAGAAGTAATAACTGACTAATATGGTGGTGTTCTGCTGCTTTATTCTGTAACTAATGTTATTTATATAATATTGATATAGCAATTGGGCTTATTAACCCTGAAATAAACGCAATGATCAAATTAGCATTTTTAAAATGTTCAATATCCTAAAATGTCTAGATTCAATTATAAAATGTTCAACACTGAATGTGTTGTCAGTTTTGCTTGGCTCAGTGGAGTAAGAGACTTCATAAACTACTGTATGATTTTAAAAATTTCTTTACCTTTCTTTTCTGCCCCCTTATTTCTCATCATCTTAAATCACCATATGATGTTTCATTTGCTTTCTTGTGATTTTACTGAATGGACAATAGGCTGTTTATGGCAGTGACTGGTAACTGTAGTTATCTTACAAGGCTCTAAATGAGCTGTATCAACCCAAGAAAGGGACCTGGTGGGACACTATAGTCAGCTCAATAGTGACCTCTGTACAATGCACAGCTGTGGTCAAAGATACTCATTAGATGCTAAGTTGCATAAGGAATGGGATGGTGATTAACACAAAGAAAATTATAATCCCTTCATAAAAGTCAACAATGTGGCCTCTTCTGGAACACTGTCTGCAGTATTGGTCATGCTTTCTGAAACACGATATTAAAAAAACAGACAGGGTTCAGAGAAGAACAAGAATGATCGAAGACCTGGATAAACTCTAATATGAAGAAACACTGGGACTGTTTACTTTAGAAAGGAGATGAGTAGGTGAGGACAGGATAAAATTATATAAAACACTTAATAGTATAGAAAAGCTAGATCAGGAGCTTCTTTTGCCCTTATAAGCTCAAGGGGATAGTCCATGAAACTAAAAAGTGGGAAATTCAAAACTTATAAAGGGAAACATTTTCATACAACATGTCATTAAACTGTGGAATTTTCTGCCACAAGAAGTCACTGAGACCAAGAATTTAATAAGATTCTGATATTTATCTGGATGTCAAGAATATCTACAGCTATCAAAATTGAACAGATTTTGGAAGGGATATTAAATCAGTGCTTCAAGGTTTGAGCCAATCTCTAACTATGAGACATCAGCAAAAGACCGAGGAAGCTAAAGGAGTTGGCCGATGTGATGAATCCATTGGCCATTATCTTTGAAAACTCATGGCATTTGGAGGAGGTTCCGGATGACTGGAAAAAAGCTAATGTAGTGCCCATCTTTAAAAAAGAGAAGAAGAAAGATCTGGGGAACTACAGGCCAGTCAGCCTCACCTCAATCCCTGGAAAAATCATGGAGCAGGTCCTCAAGGAATCAATTCTGAAGCACTTAGAGGAGAGGAAAGTGATCAGGAACAATCAGCATGGATTCACCAAGGGCAAGTCATGCCTGACTAACCTAGTTGCCTTCTATGATGAAATAACTGGCTCTGTGGATCAGGGAAACCAGGGGAAACGAGTAGACGTGTTATTCCTTGACTTTAGGTTGACAGCGGAGGGCAACAAAAATGATTAGGAGGCTGGAACACATGAGTTACAAGAAGAGGCTGAGGGAACTGGGATTGTTTAGTCTGCAGCAGAGAAGAATGAGCGGGGATTTGATCGCTGCTTTCAACTACCTGAAAGGGGATTCCAAGGAGGATGGCTGTAGACTATTCTCAGTGATACCAGATGACAGAACAAGGAGTAATGGTCTCAAGTTGTAGAGAGGGAGGTTTAGGTTGGATATTAGGAAAAACTTTCTCACTAGGAAGGTGAAGAAGCACTGGAATGGGTTACCTGGGGAGGTGGTGGAATCTCCTTCCTTACAGGTTTTTTTAAGGTTAGGCTTGACAAAGCCCTGGCTGGGATGATTTAGTTGGAGATTGGTCCTGCTTTGAGCAGGGGGTTGGACTAGATGATCTCTTGAGGTCCCTTCCAACCCTGATATTCCATGATTCTAATGTGGGAAGCAGATTATCGCACAGCTGCCTACTGTGGGGTCTGACACCTTTCTCAGAAGCATCTGATACTGCCCACTGTCACAGATGGGATACTGGACTAGACGGCCTGATCCACTATGACAATTTTTGTTTTCCGATGTTCATATGACTATATAGTCCAAGTCTGAAATACAAAAAAATCACTACATAGGTCAATCGACCTCTGAATTTTTTCATAAATATTTTATTTTTTCCATAATATTTCATTTTTCCATAATTTTAATTGCATAAAATTAGAAAAATATTTCAGGCAGTGCATTTCTGAAGACTTATTTCTTGTCCTATACAGCTGATGTGACTCAACTTTTTCCCAGGAGTAGTTACGCAGAAATGTACTGCTTGTCATGTCCTATTGCCCAAACTTATCCATGTTTTATTTTTTAAAAAATTCCAAAAAGACTTATGCACCTTGAGTAAACAGATTTAACAAGCTGAACTCAATCGTGACTTCTCCAGTTAAATTTTCTGCCAAAAAAGTCTTTGAGCTTCTATTTCAGTAGGATTCACATAAAACAAGGAAAGCTGAGTATGCTTTGATCCACAAAGGTAAAACATATGAAGACAGAATAATGCTGGGAAAATGCTCACATGGCAAATAAAAGCTAGAGCAGAGTAATCCCACCAATTTCCCACTTTAATGAGTTCAGATCTTTCCGTCATTAATAATAATGAAACATTTATCAACATTCGTATAAATATAATTAGGAAAAATATGTAGACTTGCCAGAGGGATTGGAAGCTGTTAGAACTTTTATCACATGAACAAGATCAAAACTAAAGTGGCTATATTCTTTCTTTCTTTTGCATTAAGCACCTCTCAGCAGTGCCGGCTCTACCTTCTTTGCCACCCCAAGCAGCTCAAAAGGGGAGATGCTTTTGGCGGCACGCCTGCAGCAGCTCCGCAGAACAGGGAATATCTTTGAGCTGCCGCAGGCATGCCATCGAAACCTGCCTGAGCGCTGCCCTGAGAGCACCCTGCATGCCGCCCTCTGCTGTTTGCTGCCCCAGGCACCTGCTTGCTATGCTGGTGCCTGGAGCCGGCCCTGCCTCTCAGACCTGAGGCATCTGACCATTGTCTTGAATTAAAACACCTGGCCATAACCCAAAGACAAGTTCAAATGAGGTTCTTAGAATCTCACAACACACGTACTCACCTGCCCCCTACTTCTTCAGTCTGTCACCAGGATAGGGAAGATTGAAGTCAATAGGACTTGAGGGCAGTTTGTAACTCACAAAGAGTTGTTAAGAACTTTTCAGGATTGGGCCCTTTATCCTTATTTGCTCTTTTCCCCCCTACCACATTAATGCTTCTCAATGAATATGGCAGCAGAAAGCATAGAGACTCCCCTGAAGAGCTCAGATATGTCACCCCCTCAATACAATTGTACTCCACTTTCTATGCAATAAGAGCTCAGAAGTTGCTCTTGCGCAGATCTCCAGTATAGTGGTGGAGTTCCCCCAAAATGTCTTCTACTTGATTGCCCAACAACCCAGTTTGACTCCAATCTCTTCATTCTGGTTCCTTTACTTGGCATATCGCAAAGCCATTCTGAATTGATGAGACTCAAGCATAGGGGGTCTGTATAGGGCATACCACACATCCAAAATTACACAGCAAACCTCTTTCTTTATATGCATTTACACATTACACTGTATTTGCTACACATTGCAGTACACATTTTGGGACTGGCTTGGTTACTTTGTAGGAACCAGTCCCTATACAGCATGCTCTGTCCACACACAGTCAATGCATAACTTACTCTTTACCTCCTCTTTATGTTCCTGACATATCTGGTCTGTTGTTTTGTCCATTATAAATGGTTCCCTGAGTGTTCCCCCTTAACTTAGCTAATACAGACATTGTTTCCAGCCTGCTGATCCATTTCGCTCCCTAATCCGGTCCCCCAAGAAATGAGGTCTCACCCACTCCAATTACTTGTGTCAAACCAGCCCTATGTATAGCAGCAGCTTAATGCTTTCTTTTGTCTTTTCCTACAGCATTGTATATTCCATATACCAAGCCTAAGTAATCTCCTACTGATTCAAAAGGAAAATCTGAATGATACACAATCTGTATGCTGCTTTATTAGCTTTAGGAACCAAGATAGTACTGAAAAACAAGATGTAACTCTGATTAAAATATTGGAAATGTATTTCAAAACTATTGCACAAAATTTAGATATTTGTTTTTTTTCCTGGGAGACTAGTCTATAGTAGTCTGAAGATCAGTGGTAATTTTAAAACTTGTAAAAGGGACTGAAGGATGCTGGCTGTTAGGCTCACTACATATAGAAAGAGTTTCTGGTAGTAATATATGGCCTTGTACAAATTTTCAAATCTGGTCGCCTGATTTTTTTCCAAAGGCGCTGACCACCTGGAGATTTCATTGGCTTCTCAGTGACAAGATTTGGACCCTTGGAATTTCTGATAATCAATTCATGAGTGTCTATAATTAGTAAAAGTGGCCTGATCCATATAAGAGTTGCAGGTGTTCAGCACCTCTGACAAACTGGTTATTTTTATTTAACAGACTAAATATAGATTTACAATCCTAACTTTAGGCACTCAGGTTTGAAAATATTATCTTTAAGGTTTTGTGTTTCTTTTGTAGGACATGTTAAATTTGTACAGTTTGTTTTTTCAAATTCCTATGAAACTGTACTAATCAATATATTGTTTCTGTAATTATGCTGATGTAAGCATGCAAGATTATTAAACTGGAGTCTGAACTGTATACAGTTCTAATACAGTAAGGTTGCTCACTCCTGACTTTATGTTCATAATTTATGTTCAAAATGTTCATAATTTCAAGCAATCAGGTAAAAGAGAGACTCTCATTCCTTTTGACATGGGGAATCTCAAATATTAAATATAAACTGTAAAATTATATATTTTGTAATAAAGATATGTAAATTATGTAATTTATAGGGCTGTTTAATTGCAGTTAACTCATGCAATTAACTCAGATTAAACATAATTTAAAAATTAATTGTGATTAATCGCAGTTTTAATTGCACTGTTAATAGAATACCAACTGAAATTTAGTAAATATTTTTGGATTTTTTTTTCTACATTCTCTAATAGGTTGATTACTATTACAACACAATACAAAATGTACATTGCTCACTTTTTATATTTTTTATTCCAAATATTTGTAAAAATAATAAACAAAATAGCATTTTTCAATTCACCTCTTACAAGTACTGTAGTGCAATCACTTTACCGTGAAAGTGCAACTTACAAATGTCTATTTTTTTGTTACATAACTGCAATCAAAAACATAACAATGTAAAATTTGAGATCCTACAATCCCACTCAGTCCTACATCTTGTTCAGCCAATTGCTAAGACAAACATGTCAGAACAGGCATTTGCATGGGACTTTGGTAGTTGGCATTAAGAGCATGAGAATGGCCGTACTGGGTCAGACCAAAGATCCATCAAGCCTAGTATCCTGTCCTCTGACAGTGGCCAGTGGCAGTGCCCAAAAGGGAATGAAGAGACAGGTTATCATAAAGTGATCAGCCCTGTCACCCAATCCCAGTTTCTGGCAAACAGAGACTAGGCTCACCATTCCTGCCCATCCTGGTTAATAGCCATTGATGGACCTATATTCTATGAATCTGTCTAGCCCCCTTTTGATTGTGATATTAGTATTGGCCTTCACAACTCCCTCTGGCAAGCAGTTCTAGAGGTTGACAGTGTGTTCTGTGAAAAAATACTTTCTTGTATGTGTTTTAAACCTGCAACCTATTAATTTCATTTGGTGGCTACTTGCTCTTGTATTATGAGAAGGAGTAAATAACACTTCCTTATTTACTTTCTCTATACTACTCATGATTTTATAGACCTCTATCATATCCCCCCTTAATCAGACTTTTCAGCATGGAAAAGAGGCCAGTCTTATTAATCTCTCCTCATATGGAAGCCATTCTATACCCCTAATCATTTTTGTTGCCCTTTTCTGAACCTTTTCCAATTCCAGTATATCTTTTTTGAGATGGGGCAACCACATCTGCACTCAGTATTCAAGGTGTGGGTGTACCATAGATTTATATAGAGGCAATATGATATTTTCTGTCTTATCTATCCCTTTTTTGATGATTCCCAACATTCTGTTTGCTTTTTTGACTGCCGCTGCACATTGAGTGGATGGTTTCAGAGAACTGTCCACAGTGACTCTGAGATCTTTCTTGAGTGGTAACAGCTAATTTAGACCCCCATCATTGTGTATGTATAGTTAGGATTATGTTTCTCAATGTGCATTACTTTGCATTTATCAACATTAAATTTCATCTTCCATTTTGTTGCCCAGTCACCCAGTTTTGTGAGATCCTTTTGTAGCTTTTTGCAATCTGCCTGGGACTGAACTATCTTGAGTAGTTTTGGCGTCGCATTAGCTGCCTCCAGTTATTTGGTACAGAAGCTGATTTAAATGGTAGGTTACAGATGACAGTTAGTAATCCTGCAAGGTATCTACATGCCAGATATGCTAAACATTCGTATGCCCCTTCATGCTTTGGTCACCATTCCAGAGGACATGCCTCCATGCTGGTGATGCTCATTTGAAAAACAATGCATTAATTAAAATTGTTACTGAACTCCTTGGGGGAGAATGATATGTCTCCGGCTCGGTTTTACCCATATTCTGCCATATATTTCATGTTATAGAAGTCTAGGATGATGACCCAGCAAATGGTGATGTTTGTTTTTAAGAACACTTTTGCTGTAGATTTGACAAAATGCAAAGAAGGTAGCAATGTGACAT
Source organism: Dermatemys mawii (assembly GCA_007922305.1). NCBI lineage: Eukaryota > Metazoa > Chordata > Testudines > Dermatemydidae > Dermatemys > Dermatemys mawii. The sequence goes on from ML677332.1 coordinate 76,532,722, forward strand.
TTATAAAGATAGCTACAGCACTCAACCCAAGGTTTAAGAATCTGAAGTGCCTTTCAAAATTTGAGAGGGATGACATGTGGAGCATGCTTTCAGAAGTCTTTAAAGCAACACTCCTGTGAGGAAACTACAGAACCTGAACCATATAAAAAGAAAATCAACCTTCTGCTGTGGCACCTGACTCAGATGATGAAAATGAACATTCATCGGTTCGCACTGCTTTGGATTGTTATTGAGCAGGATCATGGATGCCTGTCCTCTGGAATGATGGTTGAAGCATCAAGGGACATGTGACTCTTTAGCGCATCTGGCATGTAAATAGCTTGCGACACTTAGCTATAACAGTGTCATACAAATGCTTCTCACTTTCAGGTGACATTGTGAACGAGAACCGGGCAGCATTATCTTCTGCAAATGTAAATAAACTTGTTTGTCTGAGTGATTAGTTGAATAAGAAATAAGACTGAGTGGATTTTTTTACTTTTGAATGCAGTTATATTTTGTACATAATGCTACATTTAAGTTCAACTTTCACGATAAAGAGATTGCATTACAATACTTGTATTAGGTGAATTGAAAAATACTGTTTTTTCTGATTTTTACAGTGCAAATATTTGTAATATAAAATAAAAATATGAAACAAAGTGAGCACTGTACACTTTGTATTCTGCATTGTAATTGAAACCATATATTTTAAAATGTGGAAAACATCCAGAAATATTTAAATGGTATTCTATTATTGTTTAACAGTGCAATTAATCACTGCTAATTAATTATTTTTATTCACTTGATAGCCCTAATAATTTTACATTTTATCTTTCTTTTGAAGTCATCAATGTTAGTCACCTTGTGTTTTGTTTCTATGTCAATGGAATATGAATGATTTTTTTTGTTGGGAGGAAGTGTTGTTGAGTGGTTAAAGTTAGGAGACAAGACTTCTGTGGTATACCAGCTAAGGTTCTGTCCCGGGTCTTGTTCCCAGCTCTACCATAGACTTTCTAGGTACCTTTGGGCAAGCCATTTAATCTTCCAGTGCTTTCATTTACTCCTCTGTAAAATGGATATAATAATATCAGTCTTATGGAAATAAAGTAATGTTTAGATCAATAAACATTTTTAAAGCAGGTTGAGATTCTCAAATTGAAGATGCCATATAACCCAAAGTATTACATAAGAATGACCATAGTAGGTGAGACCTGTGTTCCATCTAGCCAGTATGCAGTCTTGCAGTAGTGATCAATGCAAGGTGCTTCATAGGGCATGAATAGAACAGGAAGTCATCAGGTGATCCATCTCCTATTGCCTAGCTTCTGGCAAACGGAGGCTAGGGACACTTCAAATAAGAACAATTATTATTGTGACCTTCATCAGTCAAGTCGGAGCAGTAATTAAAAAAAGGCTGAGGTGGTTTATCACACAATATACACTCTTAAGAGCAGAAATATTTTTGCCACTTCTTGAGTTAATGTACGCCAGCATTTTGATGTCTGTTTTTGAGACAGTGGAGGAACAGAAAAGCTGGAAGCAAGAATTCCAGGCACAAGATACCAGAGAAAAGGAAAATTACATGCCCACCCAGGAAAGTGAGAAGATGTGGCTACATAACTGGAAAAAGCAGCCTGGAAAAATCCCAAACTTCTTTTAGGAGGGGAACTGTACACAGTAATTAAACTAAACGTATCCTGCTAATACAAAAAACAAAAGTCCCTTTGTAGTGCATTGAAAGATGATGCACAGATTCATTGAAAGGAAGGGGAGGGCAAGCATTGAGGATGTCCAACAACTATCTCTGAGAGATACAGAGGAGGACTTGGATGTATCCCAGCAGATACCTGTAGCTGCACAATAGGTGCTTGTGGGAGAAGAATTGCCAGTGTGTCCTCAGGACCTCCTCAGGATCTCAATACACTGCAGTTTTCAATGGATATGTCTAACCCAAAGGATATGAACCTTGCACTCACTAATAATCTAGATCCGACTACAAGTGATGTCTCCATATAGGACTAAACAGGGCAGACCAACAGGGAAATCTGCATGGATGGCAGACTACCTGGATTCCCAGGAATTACTGTTTTAAATTCTTATTCAGCTACAGATGGGAAAGTTATGATTAGTGCAGTACCTAATGCAATAGATGGTGGTGGATCTTTATCTTAGTGGTAGGTTCTTGTCTTGTATAATCTATTTGATCTGAGGGCAAACTTTGCAGGAAGTTCAGTCTTGCCTGCCTGTGCCGGAGCTGGTTCTTGAAGTGTTTCAATAAATGCTTATGATTCTAAGTAGGTGTAGCAGAATTTGTTTTGTATTTTTATGTAATTTCAATTGATAATTTTGTTTTAACCTTTTTTCAAATTTTATCAAGTTTTTAAATTTAAACAGTTTGGGGAAATTATGGGTTGGAGGTTTGACAATTATTTAATGAAAGGACATGTTGACATTCAAAAAGTTAAAGCTTTAGAACCATTAAAGCACAAATTGTTCTTCATTATGTCAAAAGATACAAAGTAAATAGCCTTAAGTCAAATTATTTGTTCTTATTTTGCCTGTGAATATTGATTATCAATTAAAGAATTTTTTTATCGGTTTGTGTGTGTATGGTGAAATCGATATTTACTGATTAAAAGATCTAATCCTTCCAATCCTATTTATAAGCAACTATTTCAATAGCTATGCCAGCAAAAATCCAGTATAGATGCAACTATGCCAACAGAATGCTGCTGTCATTACTAATGTTGTTTGTAGAGGCAGTGTTACTATTCTGGCAAAAAACTCCTGTCAGCCAAATTCCTGTTAGCATATGCTGTGTCTACACTAGAGGGCTTTGCCCATATAACTATACTGGTATAGCTGTATTGGCAATGCCTGTGTAGTTTAGACTAGACCTTACATGAGTAAAGATTGCACTATCCAACCCCCACCCCAAAATTGCCATAATCAGCAGATAGATAAAATACAGTACTATTAATTCAATCAGATCCACTCAGATCAGTAGGAATTTTTTGCCTGAGCAAAGATTGTGGGATCAGGCCGATAGATGCTGACTTTTATTTTTCCAGTGGATGCTCCAGCCTGAGGACCTGCCCTCACCCCAGCTCTTCCCAACCGCGCTCTACCCACTCCCCCAGACTCCCTAAACATTCTTCACTCACTCCTCAGCCCCCTCCTCCAAGGGCCCCCGCTCCTCTCCATCCTGCCCCCAAGTGCCTCTTGCCAGCTGCTGAACAGCTGACCAGCAGCCAGCCCTGGGTTACTCAGCAACTCTAGCTGGTGGGTGCTGAGCACCCCCTATTTTTTTCCGGTGGGTGCTTGATCCCCAGAGCACCCATGGAGTCAGCACCTATAATCAAACCTTAACTGGGAGTTTGGTAAATTAGAGTGCTGTGAGTAATGTTAAGGCCTCTTTACGCAAGATTAGAGTCGCATTTTCAAATCCTGAGGGGAATTTGGCTTAGAGGATCACTCTGTTTGATACTTTTTGGGAACAGAATGGAAAGTGCTAAAAAACACGTATGTGGCAGGAAAATGATCAGACCCCCTTCTGAGGGAATGAAAATTTCACCACACCTGGGATCAGGTAGAAGGAATAAAACTGAAAAGGAACAGAGAAGGTGAAGGTTGTTGTAACTAATGGCACTGATGAGACTGGAGTCAAGTTCTCCAGTCCCAAAAGAAATTTAACTCATAACACTACCCTATAAGATAATTCTCAAAGTCTCTATTTAAGTAAAATCTTTTGGAATGCTTCTTCTGAATAGCTACATGGCGTAGTGATATCAGCAATAAGAACACCATGAATGGAGAAGTTGGATTGTTTTTACTTTTAAAAAAATCTGTTCAAAGAAACACTGGTGATAGGATGTTTCATTTAGAGGCTCGGGAAACCAACAAAAGTGACAGTTAAATAGGATTATTGATTAGTTAAGTATTTTTGGAGATAAGCCATGTGACTAATATTGCTAATGTCTCGGTACACAAGATTACAAAGTTGCATTCTCAAATTCTGAGGGTGAATGTTCATTTTAATGCCTGACTTTCAAGATATCTACACAGCCAGCAGACTTGCAGCTGGCTCATGCTAGCCGACTTGGGCTTGCAGGGCTTGGGCTGCAGGTCTGTGTCATTGCTGTGTAGACATACCCTGATGACTGTTGCTTGCAGTGTGGGAGGGTCCCAGAGCTCAGGCTACAGCCTGAGCTCAGAAGTCTACGCAGCAGTGAAGCCCCATGAGCCTGAATCAGCTAGCCTGGGCTAGCTGCAGGTTTTTCTTTGCTGTGTAAACATACTCTCTTTCAGTGAACAGTGTGTGCTGCAAGTCTGAAGACAACAGGGGCTGGCATGCTTGTCAGAAAAATTAAGATTTAAAAAGCTAGATATTATTCTCAAGATTATATAATGCAATTAGCTTTTGAATTTTTAAGTTATATCTGCAACATTTTGTAACAATTTCTTGAAGTTTAGGATGGCAAGTATATAGATACGGGAACCTGCTGAAATGTCTGTTTTGGACAGCACCAAGAACAAGCATCGATATATTTTGTTTCAGGACTTCTTGCCAGCATCCATCTATTTTGAATATTTTTGTTTTTAGAAATTCTAAGAAACATCATTTTGGCTTCATAGCTGCTTGGCCACTTACCAAAATTTTAACATCATTGTAGGTACACAGTAATGCCATGCCAAATTAACCCACTGGTCCTTCTAGTTCCCTATCCTGCTTCCAGCAGTGGTTAGAAACTGCTACTTCGGAGAAAGGCAATAAAAATGTTCAATGTAGACAGGAGAGCGAATTCCTGCCTGATCCCTGGAGTCTCAGTTTAAATCATTAACTTTCATTACAAATAGTTCTCAGCCCAAATTGTGAACCCCCCTCTGACACTGGCAAGCAATTATTCACCCAGTGCCAGAAAGAACAAGTGTGATCATCTAGTCTGACCTCTGAATAACACAGGGCATAGAATTGTCCCAAAATAATCCCAAGAGTATAGCTTTTAGAAAAACATCCAATCTTGATTTCAACATTGTCAGTGATGGAGAATCCAACACAAACCTTAGTAAACTGTTCCAATGGTTAATTACTCCCAATGTTAAATTGTCTTATTTCCAGTCTAAATTTGTCTTGCTTCAATTTCCAGGCATTGGATCGGATTATACCTTTCTCTGCTAGATTGAAGAACCCATTATTAGATATTTGTTCCCCATGTAGGTATTTACTCTTGCTGAGTAAATTACTAACGTAACTATTTGAGGAAAGATGAAGCGAATGGGATGAAGTGACTTAAACTGATATAACAAGGTATACATTTACTGTAACTCAAACTGCCTTAGCTGTGCTTTATTCCTCTATCTTGTACATCTCACATCCTTTGTTTTACTGCCTATCAGTGAGAAAATGTGTTAGTCCACTATTCTGCTGACCTTAAATTTTAAAAAAATAGTAACTAAGAATCAGCCCAGATACTTGAGAAAAATTTAAATTTCCGAATGAGAGATGCTATATTAAAAATAATTTTCATAGGACTTGGTCATATGTGAGTCACCTTAAACATAATGAGACAAGTAACTAACTGTGGCATGTTTTTTTTTCCTAATGAACACTTTCTTCCCCTGAAAATATTGATTGGTCTCTGCAGCTTCTGTGGTGTATGCTTCTTACTACATTTTGATCGGCAGTGTGTTCAAAATGGCTTAATTTGCAAATACAACTGCAAATGGACAGTTATGTAAAAATATAGCTTCATATGAAAATATTTAGTTATCAAATCCCTGCTCCCTAACTTTTCTTGGTAGAAGCATGTTTTCTTCCAGCTTTTTATTACAAGAAATCATAAGACTCCCTTATTATATTGAGGTTGATCTGTTAATGAAGAGTCTGACTTGGTAGTAGATTCTGCCCTCTATAGTCCTAAATTATAAGGGTTCTATTTTGTGTCTGATTTCGTTATATCATCTTTTTCATAAAGCTTTTAGATATCCTTTTCTTTTTCATTTTGATTTTCATTACTTTTTATACAATTAGACTAATGTATGATGTAATACTAAATGATTCCCCATATAGTCAATCAAGTGAGCCTGCACACAAAGATGAATCCTAGTAAGATATATGAGTCAATATATTAAACACATTACAGATATGAAATGTCTGACTTCAAAGGTTGCCGTGACATTGCTAGTTTCTAATAAAAACCAATGTGATGGTAACCGAAATCCTCGAAGACAGCTTTTCAGGTTTGTTGTAGTGGCTCTGCCATGTATGACTGGTCTGCTTTCTCTAACTTGAGATGCCAGAGTCTTTTCTTGAGAACTAATTACTTTCAGGTGCAAAGGTTTGGGCTGAGAGAAAGAGAGAGAATGCATGGTTGCCATTAGCCCAACTAACACTGAGGGAAAAGGAAGACTTTAACAATCAAAGGACACCCCCCACACACACACATGTATTTATTTTGGTTTTTGTTTTCCTTGATTATGTATTTAATTTCTGTCTTTACATTTCATCTATTTAGCTGCTTGGAAATTTTTAAACCTTCCATGTACAATATATTGAGTAATAAAAGCTGGCTGTGTTTGCTTCTTGCCTTATTCAGGGCCAGACTGTGATATCCTTACTCACACTGAATAGTATCCTAATCCTGTGACATACCAGGCTACGATCCAGACTAATGAATAGCTGTGTTGCCCCTAACTTGTAACCTGGAGTGCCCTTTACAATTCATTACTTTTGTAGCCTCCAAACTGGACTGCTCACAAACAGCCTCCAGCATGTAAGTTACTCCCAGCTATGTCTGTGTGTGTGTGCTCCAGCTGGACACATCTTGGCTCTTACCAGCCTTGGTTATGCTGTAGGGTGACCCTAACACACCCTAGACAGTACTCATTTACTGAGTCCATTATTCCTCTAAAGCAGGGGTCTCCAAACTTTTCCCCCCGCGGCCTCTTTCCGTGGAGGGAAAAATCTGGCGGCCCTTGGGGGGTATGTCCGCTGAAATGCCGCTGCAGAAAGCGGAAGCTTCCGCCTTCTGCGGTGGCATTTCGGCGGGATCAAAATTGCCCGCCCAGGAGTTCATCCGTTTCCTGGGCGGGCTTGGTGGCAGCACCAGGATCTCGTGCACCCCTTGGGGTGGGTGCACCCCAGTTTGAAGACCACTGCTCTAAAGCAATGATATGCATGCAACTTGTTACCCCAAATGGAGTTACCCAGACACTTCGATTTAGTGCAGTGTATTAGATAAAACAATAGTTTATTAACTACAAAGAGAGATTTTAAGTGAGTAAAGCAAAGTTTTCTCACCACGTACTTTCAGCAATCTTACTGACCAAGCTTTTTAGGTCGGCTGCTTCCTTTATCTCTTCAGGTGCAGTGAATGCAATGGGCAGGGATATTGAGAGGGGTGCCTTGGGATGTTTTCCCCTCCTTTGTATAGCTTCAGTATCTCTCCCTCCTTTCCAGCTGAGGCTCAGGAGAAAGAATCCATGTGAAGGGATATTCACTGGTAGGTTTTTCCACCTGTTTGAACTTCCTTTATTTTCCCTCCCTGCTTGATGACTGTGTTTACTGCTTAAATGCAAATGAAGGCAAGCACCCATTACTTCCTTTGATTAGGACAAATCTGACTTATCCCAGGGCAGAGCTGTCGGGTTTGGAAAATGTGTTAATAACATCACACAGGGGAATCTTAACTTCACACACAAAGTTGCCATACATGTTTGACCAGGACAATACTGACCAGCAAATTGAGTTTTCAAAAGATACCTTACAAGGCCTGCTCTGCACAAAGATTATTACAATAGCATATAAGTTTTGAATACAGGGGTATATTCCATCACAACCCCACAGGTAATAATTGAATTCAGTAGGACTTATCACAGAGTAAGGGACTATTCGGTGCGAGAGAGAGTATCACAGTCTGGTTCTGAATAAGGCAACAAGCCCAACAGTCATTTTACATTCCTCAATATATTGAAGATTCAGTCTTGTAATTATCGCACACAGATCCCAAGTCACACAATCATACATAATTACTGGAAGAGTTGATGTTTCAGATTGTCATTAATGGAACATAGCTCTACTACATTTCACCAAAACATGGAGAAAAATTATACAGAAACAGATACATTTCTGCTGGTGTCTCGTGTTATTTAATATTTGATATGACCACACCGGAAGTCACTGAAGATACAAATAACACGAGCAAAGCTAAAGGCACAATAATTAACTAAGAAATGACTGTCCTTTGGGTAGGCCTGGAGTGGTATTTTGAAGTCTGTAGCAGTGCATGTGATTCTTCTGTCCTAAGTGCAGGACTCTGCACTTGTTCTTGTTGAACCTCATCAGATTTCTTTTAGCCCAATCCTCTAATTTGTCTAGGTCCCTCTGTTTCTTATCCCTACCCTCCAGCGTATCTACCACTCCTCCCAGTTTAGTGTCATCTGCAAACTTGCTGAAGGTGCAGTCCATACCATCCTCCAGGTCATTAATGAAGATATTGAACAAAACCAGCCTCAGGACTGACCCTTGAGGCACTCTACTTGATACCAGCTGCCAACTAGACATGGAGCCATTGATCATTACCTGTTGAGCCCGACAATCTAGCCAGCTTTTGATCCACCATATAGTCCATTCTTTAACTTGCTGACAAAAATACTGTAGGAGACCGTATCAAAAGCTTTGCTAAAGTCAAGGAATAACATGTCCACTACTTTCTCCTCATCCACAGAGCCAGTTATCTTGTCATAGAAGGCAACTAGGTTAATCAGGCATGACTTGCCCTTGGTGAATCCATGCTAACTGTTCCTGATCACTTTCCTCTCCTTTTAGTGCTTCAGAATTGATTGCTTGAAGACCTGCTTCATGGTTTTTCCAGGGACTGAGGTGAGGCTGACTAGCCTGTAGTTTCCTGGATCTTCCTTCTTCCCTTTTTTTAAATATGGGCACTACATTAGCTTTTTTCCAGTCATCCGGAACCTCCCCCCATCACCATGAGTTTTCAAAGATAATGGCCAATGGCTCTCCAATCACATCGGCCAATTCCTTTAGCATCCTCGATCTTTTGCTGATGTCTCATAGTTAGAGATTGGTTCAAACCTTGAAGCACTGATTTAATATCCCTTTATCAGAGGAATTATTGGATCCAACAAGCACAAATGCATTCTAAAAGCAAAGAATATACAAGTAGAAATGTAAAGGATATTCCCCTAATGCTGAAACATGTTTAATCATCAACATAATATTATTAAGGTTTATGATGTCAGTCATATTTTCTGCTATATTAAGTGGTATTATAGTAAAAGTGTCCAGTTCCAGATCTTTATATGGGTCTGACTAGCACACAGAGCATCTATGAAGAGGGGAGATGAAAGTGTTTTTAAGCTGTGCATCACCTGACCCTGGGATGGTTGTACACAGGTTAGTCCTCAAGTGTGAAATCAGAGCAGAGCCAAACCAGCCCAGTGAGGTTCCCTGCCTCCTCAGTCTCCAAGTTGCTAAGGAGTGCACTACACTCCCACCTGATCTGCTGGACAATTCTACAGGCCAATGTAATGGGGAAGGCAGTACCATGGCTTTAACTGCTTCCCTCTGTTTCCTGCTCCCATTCTACAGGGACAGGAAGGCCCATAACTCTCCCATCCTCACCATGCACCTGTGAAAGGGGTAAGAAGACTCTAACCCAAAGTGAGACAGAACATTCAGAATAGCAGAGAGAATCTTACTTATAATTTTTTTTACATAGAGAGGCAAAAAATTCTACTTACCCACACACCCGGAGAGGTACATTTGTACTGAGTGAATAAAATTTTATTTAATTTTCAGGGTCATCAATATTTATAGCAAAGAGCAGGCAAGCAGACTTGTTGTCTAAGCTGGTATGTTTAAATACTTTTGTAAGATTGGTTCAAAACCTAAAATGTATTTTCTTGAATCACTTACACATATCCTTTGCTCTTCATCCTTGAGCTACTCACTAACCTCGCTATGTCACCCTTTTTCTTATAAAATTAAGTGTGTGTCTGTGGGTTCCAGTGTACTGGATTTTCTTCCACTAATACACACTTTCTCCATGGTCATTGGGTTTTTAGTCCCAGACCTCAAGCATTATATTTAACTCAGGCTGAGAACTTATGTACTAACTAGTGATCCTACCATATAGTGAAATGAAGTACATAGGAAAGAAGTGCCATGGCAAAGTAGTACTATAAATGCCTAATGACCATGAAATGGACAACAAAGCAAATTTTCACCTTGGTTGTTCTACAGGGGGATAAAAAGTACAGGTAGAACTAGTGATTTAAGTGTACTGTATATTCTCATCATGCTGTTTGTGTCATTAGGTGAACACAATTCCTATTATTGCTATTACCTATTCCTTGTATGCATTGTAAAAATATCCCCAGAATTCATCTACACAAATAAGTAATTTTTTTCTATTCAATCTTTTATATCAATCCACAATTGTGTAAGTTAACTGACTTGTTGCTGTTAACAAAAATGTAACACAAGAGGGCACTGTTGCCATATTACTGTATCTCAAAGAAGTGCTACATTAAATATAAGTTACTTACCTACTAAAATAAAAGAAGTGAGCATTTATATTTCAAATGCATAGCTTTCAGGCACGCCAACATTGGAGCTTTCTTCACATATAAAAATAGAAGAAAAAAATTATACTGCATAATTGCTTGTGATTAGTTTTAGAGCAGCAGCCGTGTTATTCTGAAGCCGCAAAAAGAACAAGGAGTACTTGTGGCACCTTAGACTCTAGAGACTAACAAATTGATTTGGGCATAAGCTTTCATGGGGTACAGCCCACTTCATCAGATGCATATAATCGAACATACAGTAGGAAGATTATATAATACACACACACACACACACACACACACACACACACACACACCTCGTTACCACTACAAAAGTTTTCTCCTGCTGACAACAGCTCATCTTAATTAATTAGCCTCTTAGAATTGGCATGGCAACTTCCACCTTTTCATGTTCTCTGTATGTATGTGTGTGTATATATATATATATCAATATATATTATAAATATAGTATATACTATATATTGTGACAAAGCTCCAAGTCTGTACTTGTGGGTCCTGCGCTTCCTGGCAGATTTAGGGGCCTCAGAAACTCATCTAGGCCCCAGAGTGACCTCCTTTTCTCAGTATAATTGGCAAGAGTCACCACCTAGAGAGTTACCTTCATCAAGCCCAGTATGGAAGATGGAAAAGGGGGGAGCCCGGGCCCACCCTCTACTCCGGACTCCAGCCCAGGAACTCTAATAGTATCAGCTAAGATGGCTGACCTTTTAGGCAAAAAACACAATACAATTCCCTGGGCTACTTCCCCACAGCAGTCCCCGTTTCTTCAAACTCCACTTCACTCTTACCTCAGGGCCTCTTTCCTTCTGTATGATATGTTGTCCACCACTCAGTCTCACCAACAGCATAACTTCCTTCCACAGCTCCTGACATCCACAGCCCTCCTGACTAACTGGGAGGTTTTTATCTGGTTTCAGCCAGTCCCTGATTGGCTTCCGGTGTCCCAATCAGGCTAGCTGTTTCTACTCCTTTCTAGAAGGTTCTTAATTGGCCCCAGGTGTCTTGATTGGCCTGGAATAGCCTTTGTTTGGCTATCCAGGGAACAGGGACCTGCACATCCTGAGACTAATATACCTGCCTTCCAGCACTCTCCTATATCCTTCTGGTCTGAATCCGTCACATATCCCTCCCCCCTGCTCAACACCAAGTGGTTGGGCAACTTGGGTCGACATACAGTGCACCCGTGATAAGCCATCTGCGTTGCCGTAGCGACTTCCAGCTCTGCGTTGTATGCGGAACTGAAAGGGTTGAAGGGATAAGAACCATCTAGTCACTCTCGCATTTTTCTCCTTGTTCTGCTGCATCCACTGAAGAGGGGCATGGTCAGTCACGAGAGTAAACTGCCTACCTAGCAGGTAGTATCGCAGTGTTTCCATGGCCCATTTAACGGCAAGGCATTCCCTCTCGACCACAGCATACTTCTGTTCCCTTGGGAGAAGTTTTCTACTGAGATAGAGGATTGGATGTTCTTCTTCCCCGACCATCTGGGATAGGACAGCCCCTAGCCCAACTTCAGATGCATCTGTCTGCAAGATGAACTCCTTAGTGAAGTTTGGAGCTATAAGTACAGGGTCACTGCAAAAGGCTGTCCTTAGATCTGTAAATGCCCTCTCTGCTGTGTCTGTCCATCGCACCATCTCAGGTCCCTGAGCTTTTATGAGATCAGTCAGGGCACTTGCCCTGGTGGCAAAATGGGCAATAAAGCGTCGATAGTACCCCACTACCCCCAAAAATGCCCAGACTTGTTTCTTGCGAACCGGTCGGGGCCAGTTTTGGATGGCCTCTAGTTTATTGAGTTGGGGTTTCACTACACCTCGTCCCACAATGTAGCCCAGATACTTTGCCTCCGTTAATCCTATGGCACACTTTGCAGGGTTTGCGGTAAGGCCAGCACGCCTTAGGGTATCTAGGACAGCTTCAACCTTTTCCAGGTGGGTTTCCCAGTCTGCGGTATGAATAACCACATCATCCAGCTAGGCAGCTGCATAACTAGCATGGGGGCGCAATAGCTTATCCATAAGGTGCTGAAAGGTAGCTGGAGCCCCATGTAGACTGAATGGAAGGACTGTATATTGAAACAGTCCATCTGGGGTAGAGAAAGCGGTCTTCTCCTTTGCGTCTTCAGCAAGGGGGATCTGCCAGTACCCTTTAGTTAAGTGTAGAGTGGTCAGGAACCGGGCATTTCCCAGTCGGTCCACTAACTCGTTTATCCGGGGTATAGGATATGCATCGAACTGGGACACCTCATTCAGCCGATGGAAGTCATTGCAAAACCTTGTGGAGCCATCTGGTTTGGGTACTAGCACGATCGGGCTAGACCACTGACTGAGAGACTCTTCAATTACCCCCAAGTCCACTATTTTCTTTACTTCTGCTCCGATTTCTTCTCTTTTGGCTGCTGGCACCCGGTAAGGCCTCATCGTCACCTTGGCCCCAGGGTTTGTAATGATGTGGTGATACGTCTCAGTTGTTCGTCTTGGCCAAGATGAGAATACGTCTTGGTTCCAGTTGATCATCTCGACCACCTCCTCTCTTTGGGCTGGTGTTAAATCAGGAGACACCTTCACCTGCTTGGGGTTTTTGTTCTCCTGTAATGGGTCCTTTTGAGCAACTACACACACTTCTTGGGTACGCCATGGTTTTAGAAGGTTGATGTGGTACACTTGTTCTTGTTTTCTATGTCCGGGTTGTCGTACCTTATAATTTACCTCTCCTATAGATTCAGCTATTTCATAGGGCCCCTGTCACTGGGCCAAGAGTTTACTCTCTGCTGTGGGTACTAACACCATTACTCGGTCTCCAGGTTGGAACTGCCGAACCTTTGCTTGGCGGTTGTAGTGTGTTTGTTGGGCTTTCTGGGCCTTCTCCAGGTGCTCCCGCACTATAGGGGTGACTCGGGTTATACGATCTCTCATTTGTAATACATGCTCAACTATGTTTTTCCCTGTATTAGGCTCCTCTTCCCAAATTTCCCTAGCTATATCTAGTATGCCCTGGGGGTGGCAACCATATAATAGCTCGAAGGGAGAGAATCCAGTGGAGGCTTGAGGAACTTCGCGGATGGCAAACATAAGGTAGGGCAACAGGGTATCCCAGTCTTTTCCATCCCTAAGTGTCCCCCAAAGAGGTGACTGTGGGCGAGACTTAGTATTGCCTTCTGATGTTTTTGGGGTACCAGGAGCTGGTTTACTACCTCTTTCTGTATTTGAACCACCCTGTACAGGAGGTTCTTCTTGATCATGAAATAGGGCGCAGGCCCTCAGGCCTTATCTTCCACAGGCTCCCCATCTATCTCAGCCACCTCTCTTCTGACATTATCATATCTGGGATCTTCTGCCTGGTCTCGCCCGAAAGTCTCTCTTCCAAGACCTATTGACTCAAACTCTGAGGAAATGGTCTCTGCCTTCTCGGTCACTTTGGTGACATTGGGGTTGGGACTGGATTCTGCTTCCTCCTCCTCCTCTCTAGGGGTCTCTTTCTCAGTTCCCTGTGCCCTTCGGCCTACCAAGGCCATGTTCTGACCCTGAAGCAGAATCCTAGTGCCCAAAGCCTTCGCTGCCCTTCTTTCTTTCTTGGTTTTTCTGCCCTTCCCAGGGGCGGGGAACAATTCGGGAGATATTTCAGCAAAGAAAGGAGGGTGATTTTCTGTTAGGGATGACTCCTTAACTTCAGAGTCTTCTCCTCTGTCCTGTCCCTCTGGTGGGAGCAAATTTCCAAATCCTGGGAAATCCCTTCCAATGAGCACTGGGTATGGGAGTTTTGGGACCACTCCTGCTTTTACCCCAGTGATGGTTCCCTGGATTTCAATCCTTACTGGGATGACAGGATAATAGCTAACAGTCCCATGTACACAGGTTATTCCTGTACGCTTAGCCTGTATTAACTGGCTGTGTTTCACTAGTTTCCCTGAAATCAGAGTGACAGCACTACCTGAGTCAATGAGTGCCATAGTTTCTACCCCATTCAGTTTCACTGGTTTTGTATATTGGTGTGGGGTGATTGCAACCCCGACTAGATTGATTAGGGTGCATGGGTCTGCCCAATCCCCAAGGTTACACTGCATGGGCTCCTCAATGTTGGGACATTGTGCCGCTAGGTGTCCCCATTCTCCACATGCATAACATCTATAAGAGGCTTTAGATGCTCCTTTGTCTCTTGGGTTAGGGGTCTTTACCCCATGGTTCCCCCCATTCTGGGTTCCCGGCTGTTCTGTGGCCACTACCTTCTTTCACCTGGGGCTCCCCGGATGCTTGGTTATCTGGCCTTCCGGGGTCGGGCCCAGATACTTCTTTTGGAAGAGGGCTTCTCTGGGTAGTTGGGACAGCTCTCGGGCCGCAATCTATCTTTCTACCAATGTGATCACCCCGTCGTAGGTGGCAGGGTCATTCTGGCCCACCCATGCACGAAGATCTGGAGGCAATCCCCTCATATAGTGGTCTATGACCAAAGTTTCCAACATTTCCTCCGGGCTGCAAGCCTCCGGTCGTAACCACTTCCGTGTGAGGTGGATAAGGTTGAATAATTGGGACCTCAGAGGCCTACCCTCCTTGTACTTCCACTCATGGTATCTCTGTGCCTGTAGTGCTGTTGTTACCCCTGATCGTGCCAGGATCTCTGCTTTCAGCTGAGGGTAGTCCGTGGCAGCTTCAGCGGGCATGTCATGATAAGCTTTTTGTGCTTCTTCATATAAGAAGGGATCGAGGATGCTAGCCCACTGATCCTGGGGCCAGGCCTCTCGCAAGGCAGCCCTCTCAAAGGAGAGGAGATAAGCCTCTATGTCATCATTAGCTGTCATCTTTGGCAGACAACCAGCAGCCCTCCATACTCGCGACCCCTCAGATCCTTGGTTTTTGGTGGTGAGGACTTTCAGTTGTTCTACCACGTCCCGCAAGAGGGCTCGATCCTGAGAGGCCTGCTCCATCAATAATTGGTTAGTCTCTTGTTGTACCCGCAGGGACTCCTGTTGTGCCATAGCCTGGGCTTGAGTGGCCTCCTGCTGGGCTGCAGTGGCTTGCAACAGTGCTTTTATTACGTCCTCCATTGTGGTAAGAACATCCCACACCCGGTGCACTTTTTTTTGTTTGTTTGTTTTTTGTTTTTAAACCTCTCCCTTTCTTCTGCCGCGCAGTGAACAGTAAGTCAGAAACTCCCACTCCCGACACCAGTTGTGACAAAGCTCCAAGTCTGTACTTGTGGGTCCTGCGCTTCCTGGCAGATTTAGGGGCCTCAGAAACTCATCTAGGCCCCAGAGTGACCTCCTTTTCTCAGTATAATTGGCAAGAGTCACCACCTAATGAGTTACCTTCATCACAGCCCAGTATTAAAGATGGAAACGGGGGGAGCCTGGGCCCGCCCTCTACTCCAGACTCCAGCCCAGGGACCCTAATAGTATCAGCTAAGATGGCTGACCTTTTAGGCACAAAACACAATACAATTCCCTGGGCTATTTCCCCACAGCAGTCCCCGTTTCTTCAAACTCCACTTCACCCCTACCTCAGGGCCTCCTTCCTTCAGTATGATATGTTGTCCACCACTCAGTCTCACCAACAGCATAACTTCCTTCCACAGCTCCTGACACCCACAGCCCTCCTGACTAACTGGGAGGTTTCTATCTGGTTTCAGCCAGTCTCTGATTGGCTTCCGGTGTCCCAATCAGGCTAGCTGTTTCTACTCCTTTCTAGAAGGTTCTTGATTGGCCTGGAATAGCCTTTGTTTGGCTATCCAGGGAACAGGGACCTGCACATCCTGAGACTAATATACCTGCCTTCCAGCACTCTCCTATATCCTTCTGGTCTGACTCCGTCACAATATATGTAGTATATACTATATACTATATATACAGTATGTATATATATATATACACACACACACACACACACACATATATTATATATACATACACACACTATATATATACTATATATATACTATATACATATACACACACACTATATATATACTATATATATACATATATACACACACTATATATATACACACTATATATAATATATATATACACACACACTCTATATATATATACACACACTATATATATACTGTGTGTGTGTATATATATATATATATATATATATATATATGTACATACAAAGAACATGAAAAGGTGGAAGTTGTCATACCAATTCTAAGAAGCTAATTAATTAAGATGAGCTCTTGTCAGCAGGAGAAAACTTTTGTAGTGGTAACATTCTCTGTATATGTGTGTGTTTGTTTATATATATACTATATATATATATAATATATATATACACATACATACACATACACACACACTTCCTACTGTATGTTCCATTATATGCATCTGATGAAGTGGGCTGTAACCCACAAAAGCTTATGCTCAGATAAATTTGTCAGTTTCTGAAGTACCACAAGTACTCCTCTTCTTTTTGCTTGTGATAGGTTTGCTATTTTGTAACTACTCTATTATTCCCAAGAAGTGAAATGGCCATCTCAGACTGAGAGTGATACATGGGCTGTGTGCTCCCATGAGATTCCTGGAGTGATAGTGAAATATGTAGTCAGATATGTCACTTTTACCTTTGTTTTGATGTAGAAATTTGACTTCTTCAGATGCCCTTTTCATTGGCACCAAGGATACTCACGATCTTACTGCATGCTGAGCCCCATAATTCCATTTAAGTCAATGGAAGTTGAGGTTGCTCTGCACCTTGTTGGAAGCGTTTGAGGCCTTGCAAGATGAAGCCCTATAAGAGGCTTGTTATGACCAAAAAAGGAAGTTTTTAGCCCATCACACCACACATATTGATCGTACTTTCTTGAAATGTGTGTGAAAACAAAGGCCAAGTCTACAGAAAAGGTCCTCCCACTCCTTTAACTACTGCCCAACAGTTTCTGCAGACCCAGACCTCCTCTCCAAACCTCAGATCCCTTGAAATACTCTAGAAGCTAGAGCTGTCTTGACTGATCCCCTGTTCTCCAGATACTTTCTAGGCAGCACAGTTCCAATGAAGCCCCCCATCTCTACCTCCAAAATCATGCACAAATTAATCCATAAGACCAACACACACAGAAAATATCACTTCTGGATAATCAGTTTTCACAGACCTTTTGAAATTAGTGCAACTCACTAGCATACCTATTTCTTTAGACAGGAGTCAGAATGAAATTATTCCCCAGGCTCATCTTCCAAATGCTAATGTCTTTTCTGATGCCTACTTAATATATCCCACCAAAATAAGAATATTATTATAAATAAACTTGGAGTACATGACACTTCATTCCAGTCTGGTTTAATTTCTGTTCATCTAAATGTAATGTTCTTTAGTTAATCCAGGAAACCAAAATGCATACACGGTTTTAAGAATAACTGTGCCATTAGTTTTCACAAACTCTCTCTGTCCTGGTAGTGACTGAGAATTTTCTCTAAATCATTTATCTAGTTCTGTCTGTTTTCATTGGTGAATCTTGGTCATATGCTCGGAGTGCCACCGATTGCTAGTGTTGAGACGAGGAAGGTATTTTCCCCCAGGTTTGACTGGCAGTGAATGAGGGAGCGGAGTTTGCCTTGCTCTGCCACATTGAGCAAGGATCACAGACTAGAATCATTTGGGCAGATCCCACCTAATTAGTTCTCTGAAGACTGAAATGCTTTAGTCTAAGGCTCTGGCTACACTAGAGAGCTTACAGCGGCGCAGCTGCACCAATGCAGCTACGCTGCTGTAAGCTCTCTGGTGTAGATGCTTTAAGTCAGCAGGACAGAGCCCTCCCCATTGACATAATTGGGCTATGTCTACACTACAGACTTAAATCAGCCGGTGTTAGGTCAGCTTACAGCCACTGGATTAATTACTGCAGTAGCAATGTCCACACTACCCTCCTTCTGTCAGTAGTGCACATCCTCACCAGGAGCACTTCCACTAACTGAAGGGAGGCAGTGTGGGGGACTGAGAGCCACGGCTCTCTCAGCTCCATACAGTTCCCCACTAGGAGCCCAGCTGCACCCCAGGGCTTGATTCTCTGCTCCCAGCTGGAAGCTGGGGGAAGCTGCCTGGGGCTTCTTGCCTTTGGTGGGGAGATCCACACCCAGAGTCCAGTCAGCTGCCGTGCTCCTGGCTGGGAGCAGGGAGATGGGTCTCGTGGGATGAGCCTGGGCGACAGCACGGTCTGGAGCAGAGACCCAGCAGCAGCCCAGCTCGGGAGCTGACTTTCTTGTCAATTTCATGTCTTTCATGGAGTTGTTTCAAACTGTTTCTATATTTTTTAAAATGTTTATTTTTAAACCATTCTCCCCATTTCTTCTACATCATAATACTTACTTTGTATTCACATCAGAGACATACATTGTGGTTTTACCTCTTACATAAGCATCACCAGGAAAAACAGTAGTATTTTGAAAAAGAGAAGCTATGCTGTAATTGCCTCAGGGCAGACGTACCGTAGCCACAGACAATAGACATCATTTATATAGGTGTGAATTTACACATATATAAAAGCTTAAGCTGGGGCTTGGGCATGAGGTAGGTGCCTGAATTGAGATGGCTGGACCTATCCTCACTATCCTCACTGGCAGAAACCTGTGTGGCTTCAATGGTGGAAATTTAGACCCTAGGAAAGTTTATCATGAGCTCCGACACTTTATCTAAAAGCATGCAGGTGTTGAATTTTCAACAAGAGCAAGTAGCAGAGGTGTTAATAAAAGCAGAGCTTCAAACAGTGGGACTAAAAATTCCTTCATCTCTCAGTTGTCCAACTATCACTCTCTTGGCTTTTGTGATATCGCCTTTGCATTTGTTCTCCAGTCACCACAGACTACTGGATTAGAAAGGGCCTGAATTTCTAATGTCAAAACAAGATTTTGTTTTTAAATCAGACCTTCTTTGTAAAGGAGTAAAAGAAGGGCCCTTCCCCATCTCCCCAGCTCACCTTTAATACCAGGGCCTTGTCTTAGGCTGATCTAGGCTTAATTTCTTTTACCAGAATAGCTATGTTGATTAGAAGTATTATAAAAACCATCCCCTAAATGACCTACATATGGCAACAAAACACTAGCAAAGATGCAATTATTTTTACCAATATAACTTATTTTGTTTGGGGAACTAGTAAAAACTATGTCTTCAGTAGAAAGGTTTTCTGGTAAAGCTACACTGGTAAAACTTACTGGCAAATCATTTATAACGTATACAAGACTTAACTGAGGGAAAGGCCTAGGGAAAGAGTTGGACTTGCACTAGTCCTGAAGGTCAACAAATCTGAACACTGGTAAACCAACAAGGGGAGCAAATTACAGATTTGGGGATCAATGCAGTGTTCACAAAGTGATTGTTATGCTCTCTATTGTTCAGCCTGCCAAACTATCCCCTATCCATTATCAGCAATAGCTGTAGATTTCTTGACTAACACTATGCACTGCAGTAATCCAATCTGGAAGTCACAAAGGCATACTATAGTTTGCAAGGTCCACATCAGAGGGAAATGGTCATGGCATCAGGTGTTTTGGCCAGTGACACTACCTAAGGAGTCAAGAGAAATTAAAGATCAAAACAAACCTTTATGTTGCAAAACTTTTAGACAACGCTTTTAGATATTTAGACGTTCTTATTTGCAAGTTTTTTTCTTCTAAATAAAGATCCCATTGTAGCTTGTACAAACTACCCATATT
Source organism: Dermatemys mawii (assembly GCA_007922305.1). Classification (NCBI taxonomy): domain Eukaryota; kingdom Metazoa; phylum Chordata; order Testudines; family Dermatemydidae; genus Dermatemys; species Dermatemys mawii. The sequence goes on from ML677332.1 coordinate 76,552,952, forward strand.
AAGCAATACATTCAAATATTTCAAAGCTAATATCCTGGTGCTCAGCACCTCTGTAAATTAAGCCATAAGAGCCTAAAATTAGGCATCTACATAGATATTTACACAGCTGAATAAATAGCCTAATTGTCAGAAGTGCTAAGCACCCACAATTCCTATTTGGGTGTCTTACTTTAAGCTCCAGTTTGAAAACTTTTCCAACCTCAAAACTTTTCAAATGATATAGTTTAGCAAAAGAAACAAACATATCAAGCAAACCAAACCAACCCTCTAACACTGATATATGTTTAAATTCTGGACTAGGATGACTTAGACTCAGCCTATTGAAGTAGTTCTATATAATTAAAAACAGCACCCATATTCTAGATATTATTGTGGCCAAATTCTTCTCTGGTGTATGTTGGCATTGGCATCTGCATCAATTTCAGTGGAACTATATCAGTTTACATCAGCAGAGAATTTGGCTCTCGATCTCCAAAATCACCATACTCATTTCACACCACTATAAATTTTCATTGTTCTGTGTTAGATCATTGAAGGTATACATAAGCTATAATATCTAATTTGTATTCATAAAGTCACTCTGGCTTGCTCATGGAATTCACTGCTTTGCAATGTGTTTTGTGGCAGTGATAGATTTTACTAGTGTGATATACAGCATTACAGTGAAAATGTGCATTTCAAATGATGCAGAAGCCTAATTATTCTTATATTCAAGGGTCAATTTAATGTCTTTTGTAAGTTATGTTTTAATTTCCTTTTTCCATAAGCAAAAAAGAAGTTACAAAGAAGTGTGAGCTGGTAAGAAGGTGTAATATCTAAGAAGCCAAATAACATTGAGATAGCTTATATTTTTATAAGAGAATATTAATTTTGCTAAATGAAAACTAGAATACAAACTGTGAATAAATTATTAATGGTGTTTCTCCTCAGATCAGCAAAAGATATGGATACTGAATGGCTCAAGGGACTAGTAATGGGATACAGAGATTTTCACCTCTAAGTAGCTACCTCATATTTGTCCCATGTTGACAGAGACTGAAAGTTACCATTTGACAGGTATTTAATAGCCTGTATAAAATTACTGTTCTCAGTCTACTTCTTGTAGATCTTCACATTAGAATGGGCTTCTTCTTGTCAGAATCCAGACTGAGTAAGCATGGAGACTTGATTACACTTTCAGCCCTACAGGTTCATCCCACCAAAACAGGTTTTGAGGCACAATAGAGAGTAGAATGGGGGACCTTGCTCATATTATGGTTGTTCTCTGGATAACTACAGAATTCAGTCACTAGCAATGTCAGTTTAGCATCTCTAAATTACTAAATTAACTTCTGAACAAAAAGAGCAAATAAAAGAAAACCAGCCCACTTCCACATGAGATTAAGAACAAAAAAACGCCCATAGTGGGTCAGACCAAAGGTCCATCTAGCTCAGTATCCTGTCTTTCAATAGTAGCCAATGCCAGGTGCCCCAGAGGGAACAAACAGGTAATCATCAAGTCATTCACTCATTAGCTCATTCCCCGCTTCTGGCAAACAGAGACTAGGGACACCATCCCTGCCCATCCTGGCTAATAGCCATTGATGGATCTATGCTCCATTAATTTATCTAGTTCTTTGTTTTGATGAGTTGAAATATCTAGTTTAATGAGATTGATGATTAGCCTCACTGTTTGGCAGAAACCATGTGATTTTTTTCTTTTGTGATCTGAAGTTACAAGAGTAGTGATAAAGGCATAGAGTTTGGATGCAAAAAAATATATAAATATAAGAGCAAAAACATACATCACAATGGATCTGGACTAACTGAAGTAGTGTATAAATCTCCCTTGGTGAAGAAGGTAACATATCAGTGCACAGCCTGTTCAAAGGTCTTTGTCAGTTTTTAAACATGTTACAATTTTATCACAAGTCCCATTTCTGTAATCAAAGCCACACAAGCAGAGCCTTACCTCAGCATTGTGAATTCAGCTGTCTTTCATATAAGAGCCAGGGTCTGCCTGTATGGATATGATATATCTGATTGCAAGATTGGGGTCTTAGTTTGGAAAGGATCATTTTTCTAAATGGCTGTGTTTTGAAGTGTATCACAGGAATAGATCCCGCAGTAGCCAAGGGAACGATATTTAATCAATCACATTTAAACATAAGACATGCCAACAGCATATCTTCCATTTGTAATAAGACTGTTAAACTGTATGTAGCATAAAAGGAAATTTATATTTATAAAAAAACAAAACATATTTAATTACAGGTCATCAGATTACCTAATCGAGTGCCGTGACCCATAGCTCTCAAACCTCAGTCTCACAGGATTTTTAAGAGCAGCCATACTCCAACCCTCCAGCTGGCTGATGCTTGCTTACCTGGGATCCATGAACTCCAGTCCTAATTTTAGGATCTGTCCCTGAAATATATTGGCAGAGTCCTGGAGCAGCTGATTGGCCTGCTGTCCCTACTTAAATCAGCAGCAGGAACAGGAAGCTGTCTGAACAACTGGACTCCACTCTGGTCTGGACTGTGAGCCTTGTGCTTCCTACTCCTACTCTCTTCCCTGGTTTGATTTCCTGGCCTCCTGACCCATCATGACTCTGGTTCCTGACTTGATCTCTAATTTCTCTCCTGCTTCTGACCCCTTGGTATCCTGACCTGGCTGACTTCTGACTCCTGTCTTGTGACTGAGAACCTGTGGCTCTGAGTACTAGGTGTGACTGCCCACAACCTGACTGTGACAACTTGTTCAGACCACGAATGCCCTGAGGGGCTTAGCCTAGTGGTGAAAAGGTTGGACACAGCAGCATCACTGCAGCCACTAGAAGCATTGGACTCATCCAGATGGGCCCTCCACCTTCAGGCAGATATTCAAGCACTGCAGGTCCAAGTTGTGCATCTGACATCGGACAATGGCGGCTGCAGGAGCAAGTCTGGCAGCTCATCACTGAGAATACTGAACTGTGAATGCAGCATGTAGTGCCTTGCCCCGAACAGGGACAAGCAATATTCTTGCACCAGTGGCTTGACGGGAACCACTGGCAATTCTGGGGCTTAATGAACCGATGCTGCCTTCTGTTTTTGAGGCATCCCCAATTCTATGTCTTTGACCAGGCTAGTGACTCAAGGAATCAGCCTGCTGACAGGAAATGCATTAGACTGGTTCTCCTTGCAGGAAGACCATAGCCTGGTGCTGTCAGACTGGGATGCATTTCTTCAATCAGTGTCCACCATCTTTGATGGCCCACACCAAAGCTTGAATGGCTGAGATCACTGTGAGGGGACTCCAGTTGGGGCAAGGCACAGTGGCCTCCTATGCAGTGCACTTCCACTACCTCACAGTGGATACGGAGTGGGGAACAAAGCAGTAAAGCTCTACCAGTTCCAATAGGGCTTACAAAAAGAAATCAAAGACAAACTGGCCTGCGTAGATATGCCAATGGGTCTATACACCTTTGTGGACTTCACCATCTTCATAGATAATTGTCTGAGAGAAGGATGGGAGGATAAAGGAGATTGTCTGCAGCCTCACTTACCAGGTACCATGACCCTAGCTTCAATATCACCTGCCAAATCCATGAAAATAAATCTGGCTCGCCAGCAACTCACACCTGAAGAAAAGGAACAGAGCTGCCAGTCCACAGACAGACTTTCCTGGAAACTAGATGATCAGTTCCTTGGCCCATACTGCATTCGGTGACAAATCAACATGGTGACCTTCGAACTTCAGCTCCTTCAATCCCTGAGAGTCCATCCTGTGTTCTACATCTCACTTCTGTGTATTTGGCATATGCAATCTGATCAAGCCAAGACACAGCATTCTTATCAGTTATGTTCAAGGCATGAAGATCTTCAGGAAGGTGAGTCATTTTGCAGTCCTCAAAAATATGTGTCATGGTTTCTGGCTGCCCACACTGACAGAGTGGACTGTCTCTAAAATGCTGCCAATCTCACTTCTGTACCAATACACCGAGAACACGTTTCCCCATAGCTCCCTATCCCCAGGGTCAAGAGGAATACATTATACATGAAGTTGTTGACTCTAAGATCAAATGGGTGGTACCTGATCAATTGGAATGGTTGTGGCCCACAGGAACATACTGTGGAGCCAGAAGAAAATATTCTTGCTTCCCACTGGTTCAGGGGAGCCATCCTGAAAAACCTAGACTCATGTATCCCAGAGGGCACCCATAGGGGAGAGCATAATGTCCTGATCACATGTCTCAAACCTGGGTCTGTAGTTATACTGCTGAGCCTTGCTTACCTGGGACCCATAAAGCCTAGCCCAAATTTGAGGATCAGCCCCAGCAGTCCTATTGGCAGAGTTCTGGAGCTCCTGATTGGCCTGCTGGCCCTACTTAAGCCAGCAGCAGGAACAGGAAGCTGTCTGAACAGCTGGGCTGCATGCTGTTCAGAACTATATGCCTCATTGCTGCTGATTTCCTGGCATCCTGATCTGGCAGGACTCCTGGCATCTGATATGTGGTTCTGACCTCTAGTGTGTCTCCTGAGTCTGACCCCCACCCCCTGATCCTGATCTAGTCTCACTCATGGTTTTGATCTCCAGTTTGTCTCCTGGTGTCCTGACCCAACTGACTCCTGTCTTGTGACTGAAGACTCTGGCTCTGACTACTAGGTCTGGCTCTTTGATGCAGAGTTAGAGTAATTTACTTCCCAATTGATATTACTTGTCTTTTTAAGTATATTGACTAGCTAGGGTTCAAGGACTTTATCTAAAAGCCTAGCCTAGTCTAGCTCCTCTCAGCACAGAATGTAAGGGTGGCTGATAAAGGCAACTAGTTTGTTCTTTCTTTCTCTAAAATAAAACTATAGGAGCCCATCCAGTAATCTGGGCACCTATCCATAAATTAAAAATCACAAAGTAAACAGGACTTGCTCATAAAAATGACAGCATCAACCCTCCCCCACCTCGACAGCCTTGGCAAAGAGACGGAGGAAAAACAACTTTCAACAGAAAAGCTACTATGTAAGCAGCTTTCTTGAATTGATATTACATGTAAAAGGAAGCTCACTTCTCTAAAAAGACAAGAAGAAAAATCTGAGGGAAAAAATCTGATAAAATTGGAAAAAAGCACTCTATAAATGTAGGATAGCCATAAAAACAAAAGCAGACATACAGCGTGCTGGAGTCATAGGTTGTTTGGGGAAATGATCATCATTCTTAGGAACAGCTGCAATTAATCAGTTCTGCCCACATCAGTAAATGCTGTTTTAGGGACAGGAAAATATTGTGGACAACAAGAAAGAGCATAACACATTAAAAAAGGACAAAAAATGAAACCTTTTCAAAGGAAATTTGTATAATGAACTGTAAATATTAGGGATCATACTTTTAAGGAAGGCCTGCATGCAAAAATTCTGCATACATAGCCTTATTCCTTGACTTATCAGGCACTCTTTTATCCTACATTCCCTCTTTTTACCTTACTGGCTCAACCAGAATTCCCAAGACACCTCAAGAATTATAAAACAAATGCAAATACATCTAATTTATAAAAAAAATTAAGATGACTACCGAACATGCAGTTTTCTTTTTGTCCTCCAGCTTTTGGACATAGGCAGACAAAATTATCTGTGGGACAAGATCTGTGTAGGTATACCAGACAGTCACTCTACTAAGCAATATCAACAGACCTGGCAGAAAAAAACTATAGTTAAGGTTGTGTTACACTTTCCATTATCAGATCCTGTTTTCAGATGCTTATAGCTTTGCCAAAATGTAACCATTTAGGCTGAAATTGTCCATGCCATGGAGTCTGCCTGAGAACTGATTTTTATTTATTTATTACAAGCTTCAGCAAAAAATGGTTCAGCCATTTCTCAGAATGCAAGGGAAATACGTTGTTTTGCCAATGTTAAGAAAATTCATACAATTGTTTTGTTGAGAAGTTCTAGTTGTCTACATGTTTTGGAACAGGGACTTGAAATCTGGCAGACAAGGTCTCCCTTTCACTGTCCCCATGAAAATCCATGCAGATTTGGGCAAGTTATAAACTTCTGAACACTGCTGTTTTCAGATGTTCTGTAGGGTTGCCAACTGTCTAATCACACAAACCCAAACACCTTTGCTTCGCCCCTTCTCTGAAGCCCTGCCCCCACTCACTCCAGCTCCCCTCCCTCACCCTCACCCACTTTCATCAGGTTGGGGCAGAGGGTTGGAGTGCAGGAGCAGGTGCGGGCTCTGGGCTGGGGCCAAGGGGTTCAGAGTTTTGGAGGGGGCTCTCGGCTGAGCTTGGGGCAGGGGGTTACGGTGCAGGTGGGGTTTGTGGTGCAGGCTCTGGGAGGGAGTTTGGGTGTCAGGGGAAGCTGGGGCAGGAGTGCAAGAGAGAATGCAAGGTGCGGGGTCCAGGAGGGAGTTTGCATGCGGGAGGGGGCTCAGGGCTGGGGTAGAAGGTTTGGGTGCAGGGGGGATATGGGCTCCAGGAGGGAGTTTGGGTGAGAGAGGGGGCTCGGGGCTGGAGCAGAAGGTTGGAGTACAGAAAGGAGTGAAAGGTATGGGCTCTCGGGGAGTGTGTGTGTGCGCGAGGGGGCTGGGGCAGGGAGCTGGGGTGTGTAAGGGAGTTGGGGTGCAGGCTCCGACTGTGTGGTGCTCACCTCAGGTGGCTCCTAGAAGCCGCGGCATGTCCAGCAGTCACACCAAAGGCTTGTCTTCACTAGCGCGGGGAGAGATCGATCTTACGGTGATCGATTTATCACGTCTTGTCAAGACGCGATAAATCGATTGCTAGCGGCGCCCCCATCGACTCCGTAACTCCAGCTCGCCAAAAGGCGCAAGCTGGAGTCGACGGGGGAGCGCACCGCCGACCGCCGCAAGGATGGCAGGTAAGTCGGCTGTAGATACGCCAATTTCAGCTACGTTATTAACGTAGCTGAACTTGCGTATCTACAGTCGATCCCCCACCCTAGTGAGGGCCAGCCCCTAGGCTCAGGGGCGGCCAGGTGACTGTGTGCGCTGCCCCTGACTGCAGGCATCACTCCTGCCGCTCTCATTGCCTGTGGTTCCCCGTTCCCAGCCAATTGGAGCTGCAGAATTGGTGCTCAGCGGGGGTGGGATAGCGTGCAGAGACACTCTAGGGTCCATTTCGGACATGCCGTCTGCTTCTGGAAGCAATGCGGAGACAAGGCAGGTAGGGAATGTGCCTTAGCTCCGCTTCACTGCCGGACTTTTAGCAGCCTAAAAGGTCCTGGATTGGCTTCAGTAGCCTCCAGGAGATCAAGCCCAATGCTGACTGGAGCTGCCAGGGTCTCTTTTTGACTGGGCTTTCTGGTTGAAAACCGGACACCTGGCAACCCTTTCTGTAACTACTAGAGAACATTCCCCTTCAGAACCTGAAGTACAACTCACTGAGTGACAACACTCTATGAAATTACTGGCAAAATGAGCGTCTCGCTCCACTTCAGTTCCTGGTCCACATGGAGGATATGTTTCTACACTGCAGAGTCTTGTAAAAAACACAATAAGCCAATTAAAAAATGCCTTTTTGACTGTCAGTCAACCACAAAATGGATAATCGTTCTGTTGCAAGCAGTTACCTAGATAATGATTCTTAGAGTTAAGATTGTACTCTAACCATAAACCCATGGAAATAGGTGTTTATAATATTCTTAAAAATAAACCTGAGAACAACTTTCCTTTTAAGATGAAATTTTTCATGATTTGAATACAGCGGTGAATATTTTGTCTGTGTATATCTGCTTGCTAAGTTTGGTAAAACTCTGACATTTCTGAGGTATGTTTCACATACTTCATTTGCACTTAAAGAACTGAAAATAATTGTCTTTGGATATAACTTATAATAAGGACAAGGCTTTTCCTTCTGTCGTATCTATTGCAGCAGTTCCCAAACTGTGGATCAGGACCCCAAAGTGGGTCACAACCCCATTTTAATGGGATCACCCAGGCTGGTGTTAGACTTGCTGTGGCCCAGTGCTGAAACCCTAACCTCACCACCCAGGGCTGAAATCAAAGCCCCAGGCCACCTACCTGCAGCCAAAGTCCTTGGGCTTTGACCTTCGGGCCTGGGGCGGTGGAGCTTGGGCTTTGGTCCCCCTCCTGGGGTCATGTAGTAACTTTTGTTGTCAAAGTGGGTTGCAGTGCAATGAAGTTTGAGAACCCCTGATCTATGCTATATCCTCATAATTATGGTGGTTGTGCTTTCTAACATGGTTTGACACTGGCAGCCCTCTCTCAGTGGGTCTTTCAATATGCTGTGCCTTCTATTTTTGGCACCTTGCATATATCTTACTGGTGAGCAAACTAGTATCAAGATAAACCCTTTATTGTGAACAGAAACTATGTACAGAATGAGGTAACAAAACTTTCTACTCCTCTGTGCAGATCCAGGCTGCAACTGCCCTGCCCTGGGCTTTTTTGTTTCTGCCCCAGGAGGAAGCGCGTCACAAAAAGCCAAAGACTGCATCTGGTGTGTGCACAGGAAGTGTTGCATCTCTGTACTGCCTCAAAGACTTAGTTTATAGCACAAAGATAAAAGTAGAGGTGGCACTGATTTCTTTTAATACTATTTACTAGCTTAATTGCTTTACTTTTAGTTTCACTTCTGGGTCCTGTATCTCAATACTCTATGTCTTCTGTTTGGTTCCTTCTGGTCTGATGAGTGTAATTTCTTGTTGATATGTAGCAGTTGCCCTATTTACTAATCCAGCATGTAGCTGCCAAAATTAGTCACTTCTTGCTCCATGCAGAATATGGTCACTTCTGACACCATGTTCTGCTTTCTAAAGCACAGTCAGGCAACCAAGAGTATCTTCCTTATGAATATGCTGCAGTCTCTGTATTTCAGGAACGCAGACTGAGGCCGGGCACAAAGTTTAAACCACAACTCTTTTTATTGGATACATAACAAGATGGCACCTAAAGACTCTGAACATGCAAACTCTGAGTATGCCTGTATCATGTGAGACCTCCCACCATTGGAGGCCCTCTAGTTATTGCACCTGACTAGTTTTAATGAGACAATAACATCTTATACCATGCTTGTCACCATAGCATCTGAGCAACTTTAGTTACATGTTACAGGAAATCTGGTTTAAAATTTGTTTGAAAATCACATACTGTACTCATCTTTTAACAATGTAGTGCAATTAAGAGATCCAGATATGAACATGCATGTACAGAAATAAATGTACATGAAATTATTCCAATTTGTATGCACTTAGGAGAATATTCAATTATATCAGTTCATCATGTTTATTTCTGTCTCAAACTCTATAATCAGAGAATCAGTTGCTGTGTAAGTTAGTATGTGTCATGATGTGAAGGGTATTTATTTCAATGCCAAATTTCATATTCAAACAAACATTAGTGTTTTGTTGTGTTTGGGTTTTTTGGTAGAAAAAGGAAATGGATTCCATTAATCATACACACACACCTAAGTTCAGATTTGACTCTTTAAACGTTAGGGAAAACACTTCAGATAGAATAAGTTCTATTTAGCAGAAATTATCTTTCTGCCTTACAGGTATTGCAGAAAATCACAGTGGCCATACAGGAAGTTGATCTGGTCAATAATAAATCAATTTAAGAATCAGGATTAAAACTCAGGAATTCCTGGCTCCTTGCTCAATGCAGGAGCCCATGCTACCTATTCAGCAGCCAGTTCAGCCTGCTGAATAGTGTCCCTCCTAATAAAAGAAGCAACCATGCATGACAGGGACTCATGGAGCTGTGCAGAAATTGGGAGGACCCTGCCTCTGATAGTCTGAAAATCTTGTTGCTCATTCTATCCCTCTCCCACACTGTTGCCAAACTACTCCTCCCATAAAGATCCAATGGGGAGATACAGATTGAGCCATGACTACTGCCTCCAGCTCTGATCCCAGGTCCTGGTTTCTAACACTCAATTCCCAACACCTGCTCCTGCCACTAGGTCTGATGCTGGCTCTGACTGCTAGGCTAGACCACTTATGTCCAAATTGCCTCACACAGGCAAAAGTAATCGAACTCCAGGACTTGAAAAGGGGCAGATGTGTAAAGCTGTAGGGGGGTAGTCACCTGCTCCAGCCCAGAAGGGGTTAAAACAGCTTTGGAGAGGGTTGTGACTGGGGGAGGAAAGCAGTGAGCAAGGTTGATTAGGAAGTCAGCCACAGCTGGGGCCAGGCCCAATCAGGCCACAGTTGGCCCTTATAAAAGGGCTGTGGCCAGGCATGGAAACAGTCTCTCTCCAGGCTGGGAGGGAGCAGGGCCTGGCTGCTGGCTGGACAGGATACCTAAGGTAGAACAGTGCTGAGGGAATAGGCAAGGGAGCTGGGGAATATCAGCTATAATATCAAGCTTATTCACTATAAGTTATTTGTTGAATAACTTATAACATAGTGCTGCAGGGCTTCAAAACACTGTTCAATATGTTTGGCTTGGAAAAAAACAGTTTTGCAATTTTAATTGCATTTTCATAGCTTAATAAGAAGGGAGGAAAAGAAAAGAAGAAAAGTTTGAGACCAGGTTTGAACCATTCCAAAAGAAATTTGTAGCATACCAGAAAAGTATTCAGTTATTTTGAAATTTTAATGGATGTTTTTAAAGCTCCCAATTAGGTTTTGTATTTAAGTAGTAATAAATAATAGTTAAACATTATTTTAATTGTTGACCAGTCCAAATTGTATTAACTGCAGGTTTGACTGTACCATTTTATTCATGATAGCTTGTCCCTATGTACATATGATGTATTGATATATGATGAAATACTATCCATTCCAACAGTAGTTAAGGATGTTGTTAAACAGCAGATATTAAAAAGATACATATTTTTAAATCAGCAAGGCTGGATAACTTGCATCTGAGAGTTTTAAAAGAGCTGGCCAATTAATTCTGTTGATTCTGATTTTGAATACTGGGGGAGCTCCAGAAGAATGGAGAAATGCTAGTGTTGTGCCAATATTAAAAATGGTAAGCAGGATGACCCAGGTAACTATTGGCCTTTCAAGCTAACATCAATTGCAGGCAAGATAGAGCAGCAGCTAAGAGATTCAATGAATAAAAAAGTTAAAGGAAGGTAATTAATTACAATCAATGTGGACTTATGAAAAATAAATCCTGTCACACTAACTTGGCATCTTTTTTTTAAGAGATTAGTTTGGTTGATAAAGTAAATAGTGTTAATGAAATATATTCAGACTCCAGTGAGGCATTTAACTCAGTACTGCAGAACTTCTTGATTAAAAACCTAGAAAGAAACAACATGGCACATGCTGAATTGCGTTAAAGACTGGCTAACTGATGGGTCTTAAAATGTAACTGTAAATAGAATCACAATCAGGTTGGTGTGCTTCTAGTGGGGTTCCACAGAGATCAGTTTTTGGTTGTATACTAGTTAACATTTTTATCAGTGACTAAAGAAAACAAAATTAGCTTGCAGATGACAAACATTGTGGGATTGGTAAATAATGAAGAAAACAGGTCTGTGGCAGGTCCTGCTCCATAGCACCCATTGGTGTCAGGGGCAAGGTGTGGCAGCAGCCCCCAGCCACTCTAAGTCCTAAATAAAAAGGGCAGTGTGGCCCAACAGCCAGCATCTATAGAACTCCCCTGAACCTTTGGGGCAATGTGGCCCACCAGCCAGCATCTATAGAACTCCCCTGAACCTTTGGGGCAATGTGGCCCACCAGCCAGCATCTATACAGCAGTTTCCCACTCTCAGGGCAGTGTGGCCCAATGGCCAGAGTCTATGTAGCAGCTCCCTGCTCTCAAGGTAGCACAGCCTAGTGGCTGCAGGGGATAGGTGGACCCAGACCCACCCACTGCACCAGGTCCCAACCCAGGGCTCACCTGTTGGTGGGACTTCCCTTCCCCTAGCTTGGCAAGGATCCACCCACCAAGCATGTGTGTGCCTTTAAAAGTTCCCTGGATCCCTTCCTACCCACACTGCTGGGCCTTCAGTATCCAGGGGTCTTCTGCCACATTCCCCTTCAGGCCTGATGCCAAGCTGGGACTCTAGCAGCATCTCTGCTGGGCTGGCCTCTAGAACCCAGGAGCCTGGCTATACCACCACAGGAGCTAGTAGCATACATCCTTCCCCTCCCGTAGTCAGCCCTAACTGAGCTGCTCTGCAGGCTTTTATACTGGATCTCCAGCTGGAGCATGCCCAGCAGGGCTTCCAGGGAGTGGCCTCCTCAGCCCAGAGGGAAGGGTTAACCCCTGCAATGTCAGTGCGGGGCTGCTCAGCCCTGTCACAGGATCACTGAAACAGCAATATGAATCATTCAGTAAGATGAGTGCATGCAAACAATATACATTTCAATATGGCTGTCAGGTCATACATCTAGAAACAAAGAATGTAGGCCATACTTACAGAATGGTAGACTATCATGGGAAACAGTGATTCTGAAAAAGATATGGGGTTCATGGTAGATAATCAGTTGAATATGAGCTGCTAGTGCTATGCTGTGGTCAAGAGGGCTTATGCAATCCTTGGATGAGTAAATAGGGAACTATTGAGTAGAAAGAGAGAGATTATACTACTTCTGTATTTGGCACTGGTATGACTGCTATTGGAATATTATGATCAGTTCTGGTATACACACTTCAAGAAGGATGTTGAGAAATTGGAGAGGGTTCAGAGAAGAGCCACGTGAATGACTAAAGGACAGGAAAACATGCCTTATAGTGAAAGACTTAAGGAGCTCAATCTATTTAGCTTACCTAAGAGAAGGTTAAGGAGTGACTTGATCTCAGTTTATAAGTACCTATATGTGAAATAGAAATTGAATAAATAAGGGCTCTTCAGTGTAGTAGACAAAGGTATAACAAGAAGCAATGGCTAGATGTTGAAACTAGAGAAATTCAGACTAGAAATAAGACAAATGATTAACAATGAGTGAAAATTAATCACTGGAACAACTTAACAAGGGAATGGTGGATTCTCCATCTGTGAAAATTTTAAAATCCAGGCTGGATGTTTTTTAAAAGATATACTGTAGTTCAAGTGCAACTATTGAACTTTAAGGAGGAATTAATACAGGGAAGTTCTATGCTATGCAGGAGGTCAGGCTAGACCAGGGATGGGCAAACTTTTTGGCACGAGAGTCACATTGGGGTTCCAAAATTGTACAGAGGGCCACGTATGGAAGGCTATTCCTCCCGAAACAGCCTGGCCCTGCCCCTATCCAACCCTTCCCCCACTGCCTCCGGACTGCCTCCTCAGAACCATCCAACCAACCCTGCTCCTTGTCCCCTGACCACGTCATCCTGAGACCCCCCACCCTAACTGCCCCCCCAGGACTCCACCCCCTACCTGTCCCCCCCGTCCCCTGACTGTCCTGACTCCTATCCACACTCCTCGAGAGACTCCCAGCACTCCCATGCCCTATGGAACCCACCCCATTCCCCGTCCATTGACTACCTCCCCTGAACCTCCCCGCCATCCAACTGCCCCGTGTTCTCTGTCCCTGCTGACTGCTCCCTGGAATCCTCTGCCCCTTATCCAACCCTCCAGCCCCCTTACCACGCCATGCAGCATGTTTGGCTCCACGTGGCTCACAGGAGCTAAACACACTGCCCCGCAGCAGCGCGGAGCATGCAGCACTGCCAAAGTTGCTGGCAGGAGCTACGGGACAGAGCGCTGCCTGCACGGCACGCTGAGGCTGCGGGGGAAGAGGGACAGCGGGGGAGGGACCGCAGGGAGCATCCCCAGCCGGGAGCTGGGGGGCTGGGGAGGAGGAGCCCATGGGCCATAGTTTGCCCACCCCAGGCTACATGATCACAATGGTTCCTTTTGGCCTTAAAATCTATGAATCTATCTGGTTATTCATAACAATCCAGTTGCATTGATACATTATGTTTTGTAAATATGCAGTTCTGAAATTAGGGTGTTGATTTCCTCTAGGAGAATTTGATTTGTATATAGCTCTGAATAAATTAGTGTTTAACCTTTACAGCACAGCAGACCATGTCAGCAGGATAGAGCCTTACTCAAGAGAATGGATATAAATAGGATTCAGTGGGAGTCGGTACCCAGATACTAGTTTAAAGGATACACCCAAAGAATTATTGAACTGTAATTTTTAAAGGGTAGGAAATCCATGTTGTTTGAGAAGCTTTTCCAAAAGTGTGAGATCTTTTTGGTAAAGTAGGATGATAATTCTTTGCAGTGTGTGGTGCTGCATTTTATTGTGGGTTGTAGACATTCAGATTTGATAAAGTGTTTTAGCACTCAATCACTTAGGGGCAGGATTTGGCTGCTTCAACTAAGGCATAGGCTTGGAGAAAATCTTTGTTCAATGTATCTGTTTCAGCCTATATTTTCTAGCACTGGTGCTTGAGTTTTTTATTCTTTCTTCATCTAGCACAGGGTGATAGAAATCCAAGGAGATCTGTGTGGATGACGAAAGAGAATGGTCTGTTTGGAGGCCACTGTGTTGATAGTTGAGACTGGCATACAATGATAATTATTCACCAGATCCTCTACTCTTTGTCCTGTGAATGGAGCACTACTATTCTTTTGCATGCACTCTTGCATCAGTTTAACATCACACCTTTATTTAAATCAGTGAAACTTCTGGTGGTAGACAAATCCTAAGAAAATGGATTTTGTTTAAAAAATAAAGGAATGCCAAATGAAGATGGATAGAACTAGATAAACTTCCTTCCTTCAGTGGCATACTGGACATTCTGGTCCAATATCAACCCATTGTTAAACAATTTCATTGGTTTATAATGCATAGATATTTTAGGTGTTGAGGAAGCATTCAGAAGGCAGATTGGAGAGAAGGCACAACAGTTAACTGCAGCAACTCCCAATTCAGTAATCTGTTCTGGCTTCCAGACACATCTAGTTTATACTGGGCATGCTCAGACATTAACACAGTTGTAGTAGTATAGTATAGTCATATTCATATTAACATTACATCACCTTTTTTGCATAGCCACTCCCATACTGATAACACAAAACTTGTGATTTAATAGAAGAACTGGAAATATTTTCATTTTAATGTTATGGTGAATATCACTTGTTTGATCTCACAGTTTAGGAAGTCACTAGAACAGATATAATTGTTTTCAGAGTTTTCATATAATATGTTAATCTGTATCTGCAAAAATAACGAGGAATACTTATGGCACCTTAGAGACTAACACATTTATTTGGGCATAAGCTGTCATGGGCTAAAACCCACTTCATCAGATGCATAGAAACTGCAGAACTAGAATTAATTTGCAAACTAGATACCATTAAATTAGGCTTGAATAGAGACATGGAATGGCTGGGTCATTACACAAACTGAAAACTTAGCCCTCTCATTTTTAAAATGATTGCTTGCCCCTCCCCCACTCAGGCTTTTCTTGCAGCCCTGTTGCCAGGTATGGTTTTAGACTGGAAAGTAGAAAACGATAGACTCTGTAGAAAACGGGACCCTGAGTGTCCAGTTAGCAGTGCTGACCGGAAACTAAAAGTCTGTTTATAAAAGTAGCCACACTAGCCTCCAGTCTTCCCATTCCCAACACTCACCCCAGAGGGCTGGAAGAGAACCTGGCCTGCTGCTGTGGGAGGAGGGGCAGCTCAGTGCAGAGCGTGAGTCAGAGACCGGGCTAGAACCAGGTAGGTACCCGCTCTATGTGGGCGGCGGGGGGGGGGAGGAGATCGTGTTTACGCCCTCCCCAGCCCTGCTGCTCTTGTCGTTTACCCCTGGCCCCTCCTTTGCTCCAGGGACCAACTCTAGCTCCCACCCCACTGTGCTTTTGCCCCTTTTTAGTCATTCTCGGGTGGGGTCGGGGGCACAAAAAGTTAATCAGGCCCTGGTCTTAGACCGACTTCTGCTGAAGTCAAGAGACAAGCCAGGAAAAGCTGAGCCCATGGTACCACCCCACGTAACCCTCCCGTGAGCAGCTCAGTGCCCGTCCTCAGCGGCGCGTCCCTGACGCTGCGCAGGAGCTGTATGAGCCCGTGGGCCAGGGCTCTGCCTCCGGCCTAAGGGCGTTATATGAGCCCACGAGACAGCCCAACGGAGGCGGCTCTGCCGAGAGGGTGGGAGGGAAGTTGGCCGGCTTAGTGCGGCTCTACCCCCCACCCCCAGCCGGGGAAGCGACTCTGCTCTGGGCCTTGGGAACGCGAGGCTCCGCCTGGGCCCGTCCGAACCGCGGGGGATGCGGCGCTGGCGGCGGGGCGCGAGCAGCAGGGAGGAGGCCGCTCCCGAAGCGCGGCCAACTCCCCCGGCCGCCGCTGTGCGCGGGGATGGAAACAGCCCCGCCCCCTGGTTCACAGAGGGGAGGAGGGGGGAACGTTGAGCCCACGTGACGGGGGCTAGCCAATGGCGAAGCGGCGTCCCGGCTCGGCCGGGCGGAGGCAGGGCTGCCGCTGGGAGCCGGAGAAGGGGAAGAGCCTGAGTGGGGCGGGGGAGTCGCGGCGAGGACTCCGAGCGGGGACCCCTGGAGGCTGCGCCGCGCCGCTCCGGGCCGGGCGCCCAACCGACCGGCCATGCCGAATAAAAACAAGAAGGAGAAGGTGAGTCCGCCCGGCCGGGGGCGCGGAAGGCCCGGGGAGCTCCTCGCGGGGCGGGCCAGGGGAGCAGGCCCCTGCGGGAGCGGGGCCCGGGGGCAGAGCCGCTGGGGGAGGGTGGGTGGCGAGCTCCGGGGGGAGCGGGGCAGGTCTTGACGGTGGAGGGAGGAGAAGGACAAGCGGGGTGGGCGGAGGCTGCCGAGGGTCTCCGGGCGGGGTGCTCCCCGTGGGAGGGGGCGCTCCCTGCGGGTGGGCGGCGACCCAGCCGCGGCGATGCTGCGTCTTCTCGCCCAATTTGTGGGGCCCGACCCGGGGTGGGGAGCGGGGTTCAGCAGCACCGGAGCGATCCTGGGGTTCGCGGCGGAGAGGCAGAGGGGATTTATTGGGGGCGTGAAGGGGTAAGTACTCGGGTACGGGAGTAGCAGGAGTTGGCTATTTTGTCGGGTGTGTGTAGGAGGAGTGAGTTGTTAGAGGCGATCCTTTAATTTGGGGGCAAGGTGGGTATCTCTACTTTGTGTGCGAGGGAGTATTTTTAAAGGGGGGCAGGTCTCTGCGGGAGACTATTTTTAAGGTTGGCATCAGTGCACTTTCCTGGGTAGTTTTATTATTGTATTGCTTTGGCTTGAAGCGGTGTTCATAGAACCATTCACAAGACACTTCACAAGCATTGCTTGATATTTGGAACCACCTCCCTACCCAGTGTGGTAACATTGGTACCATTTTACAAACAGGACAACTGAGGCAGAGAAGTAGTGATTTGCTCTAGGCCACAAAGGAGCCTGAACAGAGTTTTACCTCAAAGGGGAAGAAGTACTCCCACCCCCTATTCCCCCCAGGACACCGCCCCCTACGCAACCCCTCCTGACCCCTGACTGCCCCGACCCCTGTCCATACCCCTGCCCCCTGACAGGCCCCTTGGGACTCCCACACCCTATCCAACTGCTCCCTGTCCCTGACCACCATGACCCATATTCACACCCCTGCCCCTAACCACCCCGCCCTCCGGAATCTCCTCCTGCTCCTCCCTCCCTCCCCAGTCTCTGCCCCATCCAGCTGTTCCCTGTCTGCCCCCCCTGATCCCTTGCCCCTTATCCAATTCCGCCCCCGCCCCCACCCCCACCCCCACTTGCTGAAGCCAGTCCTGCTGCTGCAGCGCTCCCCGGCAGGAGCAGTGGGCTGGAGCGCTAGTGGCATGGCTGTGGGGGGAGAGGGTATAGTGGGGGAGGGGCGAGGGTATGCCTCCCCAGCTGGAGCTCAGGTGGGCTGGACAGGATGGTCCCACGGGCCATAGTTTGCCCAACCCTGCTCTATTCCTTTGATTTCAGGCAGTCTTTAAGCGTTTCCAGATCAGTTTAAAATCAGTTGCTCATGGATTTGTCTGTGTCTTATGAATATATTGATTTTTGTGCATTAAAATAAAGATGCCCCACTGCTCCAAAAAAGTTGTAGACTATATTTATATTTATGTTTGTATTTCTTTGTTTCCTTTATCCTGTAGTGAGAGAAATTGGGGCTGGATGTAGTCTTAAGTGCAGCATTCGAAGTGAGGAAAAACTCTTGGGTTTTAACACTGGGTTTTTGTCTATGGTTGCAGCTACACAGATGCAAATACCTGTATAGACATGGTAGATCAATGTAAACTGTGACTTGCACTAGAACAGCTTACCCTGGTTTCAAAGCTACACTAGGAAAATCCCAGGATAGATGAAGGCTCTTTGCCTCTGTTTTTATGAGCTATAAATGGATATAAGATTTATTGATGTAAATTGCTTAGTGGTAGGTTGTAAGGAATAACGTTTTTCTAAAGCATTTTGAAGAAAAGTGTTAAGTATTTGTCGAATGTCTGAGACTAAAATTTTAATAGTATAATTAAATGTATGGGCCTTATTAACCTTCTGTAGTGCATGTTTTTATGTAGTTCTCTGGACAGCCAGTTACTTGACTGAAAGCATATTTGATTCTATTTGAAATTAAGCTTGAAGCTGGGAAAATTTATAAATCTCTTTAATTTTCAGGAACCTGCAAAATTGGGCAAAAGTGGAAAAAGTGGTAAAGATGGACAAGATAACCAAGAACATGAGGTAACTATTGCTACAGCATATAGTCCTTTTGTGAGAACGTTTGGGAAGACTTTTCAAGAATATTTATAATCTTTCCCACATTGATATAGCTTAGAGATGGCAGAGGTTTGTTTTTTTGGAAACCATTAGGACTCCTTTGACTGGAAAGATGTTTTACAAAGCTGCATACAACTTTTGGGAAGTGCTTTCAAGGGAATTACTCAGAATAAAATCAGCTATGGTTGGTCCTTGATGACTTGCTTTCTGCTCCCAACAGCTCCTTTTTTTCCTCCACTGGCTCCCTGCTGTCTTTCATCTACTGTAGCCATGCATCTTTTACTCAGGGAATTCTGACTGTGAATTTTTAAGTCCCCCCACAGATTTCTTTGCTTCCCTGCAGAAAAATGACTTTCTGATGTGGAAGCATAGGGAAGCACCCCTCCCCAACAACATGTGCGTGTTGTTTTGTGCTCCTGAAGCAGCCAAGGAAGAGGTAAATCACTGGTGGGGATGTGGGGTAGGGGTGAGGAAGCAGTGTGGGCTAGGGACTCCCCGGCCAATGGCTTCTGTGCTGTGCTGGGCTCAGCTACTAGTCCCGACTGAACTGGGGCGAGAGAGGACGGGACTCGCTCTTCCCTTTCAAGGAGGGGCCAGATCAGACTCACCCCCAGAAATTTACCTATCTACAGGAAGCTCTGCACACATCCAAACCTTGCTTCCTGTCCCCTGTACACTGAACCCCCCACTTCCTTGCATGCGGAAGTCCCTTGAACGTGCACCTCTGCAGCAGCACCACCCCCGTGCTAGAACTCCCACCCTGAAGAGACCCACCTCCTCTGCGCCTGGACCACCTCAGTGAGCCCGCTGCCACCGACCCTCACCCTACTGAGTCCCAGCCAGTTGCACCCAGACCTCCATTCCCTGCAGCATCCAGGCCCCCCACACCCAGACTGAGCCACATTCCCTCACATACCCAGACCCTCTCTGCTGAGCTCCAGCCAGCTTTGCCTGAATCCTCCTGCAGAAACCCATTTCCTCTGTGCCTGGAACCTCTCCCCCACTGCCACAGCGAGCCCCCACTGAGTTGCCCACATCCAGATTGCCCTACCCAGAACCCTCTCACCCCACACCTGGATCCTCCAACACAGAACCCCTCTTCACTTGAGTCCTGCTGGGCTGAGCCTGCCTGCTCATATCTGGTGCAGAAGGGCAAGGCTTTAGGGTGTTTATGGGGCAGGTCAGGCCCTTGTGCCACGTCAGGGATGGGTGCAGCCTCACTGCGAAATCCATGTTTGGGAGGCAGTAGTGGTGGTGATGTAGTGGCAGCTGCAGGGTCATCTCCCAGCTCTGTGCAGCTGGTGGCCTGTGCTCCCCACTGCCATGCTGGAGCCTCTACATTTATTTATTAACAAATACAATTTGCAGAATTTTAAAATATGGTGTGTGGAATTTTATTTTTTGGCGCAGAATTCCCTGAGGAGTAATCTTTCCTTCCTCCAGCCCTTTTGTCAGGTAAAGGGCCTGTCTTTTTCTTTTTAAAGTGCCCCAGTTTTTCAATTGCTATGTCGTCTTCTCTCTGTTGCCAATTGCTCTCTCCTTTTGTGAACTAGTCTATCTCTTTCAAGTGGAGATGGCCTTTTCCAGACTGTCAGTTCCAGTCTTGTTCATGAGCTGCCACTTCTGTTTTAACTCTTATGGCTTTTCCTATGGGAGGGATTGCTAATACTTTGGGGGTAGGATTAGAATTCAAAACGACCTTGACTAATTGAAATTTTTTTTCTGAAATCAACAAGATGAAATTCACTAACCATAAGTGAAAAGTAGAAGAAAAAATCAAATGCACTACTTCAAATGGGGAATAACTGAGTAGGTGGTGGTAACACTAAAAAGGGTCAGTAGTATAGTAGATCACAAATTGAATATCAATTGTACAATCTGATATAGTTGCTAAAAAGGCTAATATCATTCTGGGTATATTAACAGGAATGTTGTATAATACAAGGGAGGTAATTGTCCTGATTTGCTCAACACTGGAAAAATCTCACTTTGATTTGTCCTCAGTTTTGGATGCCACATTTCAAGAAAGACATGGGCAAATTGTAGAGAGTTCAGAGAGGTGCAACAAAAATGATAAAAGGTTTAGAAAACCTGACCTATGAGGAAAGGACTGAGAGAGATCTGATAAGTCTTCTAAACTGTTAAGGGCTGTTATAAAGAGGACAATAATCAATTGCTCTCCAGGTGCACTGAAATTAAAACAATGGGCTTTGAGACAAGGGAGGTTTAGGTTAGATATTAGGTAAAATTGTCTAACTGTAAGGATAGTTAAGAACTGGAATAGGCTTCCAACAGAGATTTTGGAATTCCTGTCACTGGAAGGTTATGCAAACACCTGTCATATATGGTCTAGGTATACATGATGCTTCCTCTACACAGGGAGGTGTACTAGATGGTCTCTGAAGGACCCTTTCTGCCTTACATTTCTATAATTTTTAAAACCATACATTGAACTGTTCCACTTCTGACTGACAATTCCGCTGGTAACTGCTTTTGTTCCTCTCTCTTGCTGCTTCACTTTTGCCTTTGTCCAGCAGCTAAATGTGATGGCTTCAAATGGGTCAATTAAATTGCTACTTATTCTCTTTCCCAAATTTCCTGGAGACCTAGCATTACATAGAATCTTTCCATTTGGAAATTTCAAACTCTCAGAATTTGAGTAGGTTTTAAAATTCCCTAGAATGTGTCAATGCCAGTGTGAAAAGCTGCCTCAATGAAAAGCTCATGCACTTCTATCGGTCTTAGTTCAAACATTTGTGTGTCTGTTGTATGAAAAATATTTTTGCCCTCCTTCCATTCCCACCTAAGAATTATGATACACAGGAATGGTATGTATTTTTATTTTTACCTTGGGAAATGACTGTTATATTTCTGGTGAACTTCATTGAGTTTTCATTTTTTGTTGTGAGCAGAAAGGTACTGTGAGATAGATATATATATATATAAAATCAGGATCAGTTTATTTATTGCTAACCACTGAGTAATCTGGTCGTAATGTGCTCGTTTTTTAATTCATGTTGAGTTGAGATTTGAAGTTTGGTGAAGGGAAATAATACTTCACCTATTATAGAGTGAAGCCTTCATTGATACGAGATCAAATCTGTAGCAGATTTTGCAAGTCAGTTAATACTCTGAATCTCCCTTGTAAATTGATTTGACCCCTGTATCTTTAACTTAATACCATGTCATTG
This sequence comes from Dermatemys mawii, assembly GCA_007922305.1. Classification (NCBI taxonomy): domain Eukaryota; kingdom Metazoa; phylum Chordata; order Testudines; family Dermatemydidae; genus Dermatemys; species Dermatemys mawii. The sequence goes on from ML677332.1 coordinate 76,574,716, forward strand.
AAGAACTGTTACTGTTTCACTGGGGTTGCAATTTATAGGCAATTATAAAACCTATCTTTGTCACAATTGTTGTTTTAATATTAAATCTGTGTGCTGATTTAGCTTGGTTATACTTTCTTTGTGGGTTTCAGGATACTTGTAAGTGACAGCTGTTGCTGAAAATAAAGCTAGTGCACTGTTTAATTTTTTTCCCATTTATCTTTTGCTATTGACAAACTATGGAAATGAAAGGTCTCAATATTTAAATAAAGGATGAAGCATTTCAAATATTGGATGGAAATATAATTTTCTTTCATGATTTCTTACTGTATTTTCTAATTTATTTGATTTGAATTACTACTTTTACATTTTTTTTTTTAAAAAAGTTACCTGGCGGGTGAATTTCTCAGGGGAAGAATGTCCTACAGCTCTTTTGTGTTACTTCTGATGGCACCTATTGTGAAGTATTACATGAAGGAGCAGCACAGGCACAATCTTATGTTGCTGAAAATTTTTTTGTGGTGAAAGAGGGAGAATAGGATGGGGAAGGGACAGTGACAAGGATGTGGCCTGAACATATGATGTGCTTAGCATCTTCAATCCACAAATTAAAGCCACAAGAAAAATCTTGAAAGTCTGAACACTTACTTGACTGTTCTAGCAGCTTTATTGGCAGGATATTTGTACATCTTGTAATATAAGAGGATAATGTGTTTCAGACTTAACATTTTAAGGCAAATAACTAACCAAGATGTATACTAGTCTGCTGTGTGCATGCATTGAAAGGAATTTGTTAACATATTGAAGACTTAGTTGTTCCATGAGGTTATACTTATTTGGTGTAAGAGGTATACAACTTCTGTGCTGAATTTTCCTCCCAGAAAAGACATTCTGGAGGAGATTTTCATGTAGGTAATCCTAGAATTTAACATAAAAGGAATGTTTCTGTGAAGTACAATCCTTATTTCAGTATATACCTCTGGCTAATAGATGTTTGAGATAAATAGATATGTAAATCCTTCTCTAGACCACCAACAGATTTAGAAATGCATTGACATATGTTGTTTTTTCAAGTGAATTTAATGCATGTGAAAAATGCCAGATTGCAGGGACTAGACTGTCCTCTGTTCAAATAACAGGGACAACACAAGAAGCAATGTCCCACAAATATTTTATTTATAGATATTTCTGTAACACATATCTAAACATGTGATATGGACTTTTATATGATTTTTTTCATCTGTGGCTCTCAAAGTGATTTATGAAAATGAGTAAGCATTATCCCAATCTTAACAGTTTGGAAAACTGAGGCGTGGATGGTAAGAGAAACAGCTTTCTTAAGGTTGTGTAGAAAATGCTATCTGAAATGAAGATTACAACAACCCAGGTCTCTACTTTGTTAACTTTATGCCTAATCCACAACAACCTTGCCTCTCAAATGTACTTCATCGCTGATATAGGACCATTTTAGAAATACCAGTCATAGCCTGGTCTCTGGTTCTGTTGGTCACATATGGATTGTGATCTTGATTTCTAAGGGCTTGTCTATACTTGAAATGTTACAGCTGTTTGGTGTAGACCAGGGGTCAGCAACCTGTGGCACATGTGCCAAAGCTGGCACACGAGCCAATTTTTAATCACACCCAATGTCCCGGCCGCCGGCTCTGTTTAGCCTGCTGCCAGCCTAGGTGAATGGAACCCCAAGCTGGCAGCGGGCTGAGTGGGCTGGCGGTCGAGACCCCAGCTGGCAAGGGGCCGGCAGTCGCAGCCCCAACGGGATCTGGAACCCAGAGCTGGCCGATGCTGGGGCACTGCGCTGCGGGTGGAGGCACGGCGCATAGCGCGCTCCCAGCTGGGGTCCTGCTGGCTGCCGGAACTCTCCTGTAGGCTGGTGCTAGGGGCCCTGTGTGCTGGGTTAAGCAGCAGGGTCAGGCAAGCGAAAGGGGCTGGCCAGAGGCGCGCTGTGTATAATGGAGGTGTCTGCATCCTAGCCTGTTCTGCTGCCCCTCTCCCGCCACTGTGGCTGGACAGCAGGGCACTGCAGGCAGGTGCCATCGCTGTGGCATGCACTGCTGCGGCCCCTGGGAGGGAAGGGGAAGGGAGCAGCAGGCCAGGGGGTCTTGTGCCACAACTCCCCATTTGTCTGCAGATGCAGTGCCCCCACACAGCTGGCCTACAGCTCCCTTGCCAGGAACAGGAACAGCATGGGGCAGGGACCCATCCAGGTAACCCGGCCGCAACCAGGACTGTCCCAGGCCATGTCCAAGCCCCCGCCATCCCTCCTGGGACTTCCCCGTACACCCCTCCGCAGTCTCCTGCCCTGAGCTCCTCATGTAACCCAACCCTGACTCCTGCACTATTCACATCCCCAACCCCTGCTCTGAGTGCTCCACCCAACACCCCAGAGTTCCTCCCCCAGAGGGGGGTTGCAATACAACAGTACCTGTAAGAAATTTAAGTTACTTTCACACCTGCCGGAACCACAGACCAGCTGCAGACTGAGTGGGGCTGATGGCGGGCTGAGCAGCTCAGCTCGCTGCTGGTCTGGGGTTCTGGCTGCCTGCCAGGATCTCTGGTCCTGCTCAGCCCACTCCCGGACTTGGGTACCAGCAGCCAGCCCGGGGCTCTGTTCCTTGGCCCAGTGCTTTTCAGCCCCTCCGTGGTATGGCCCATGTTGGAAAACTCAGCAAGGAAAAGGAAGGGCAGGGATCACACTAAACTGACAAGATCTGCATTTTAATTTTATTTTAAATGAAGCTTCTTAAATATTTTAAAAACCTTATTTACTTTAAATACAACAATAGTTTATATAATATAGTAGACTTAGAGAAAGACCACCTAAAAATGTTAAAATGTATTACTGGCATGCAAAACCTTAAATTACAGTGAACTTGGCACACAACTTTTGAAAGGTTGCAGACCCCTGGTGTAGATACTGCTTACACCTATGGGATGGGGTAATCCACCTTCCAGAGAGGCTGTAGTTAGGTCTACAAATGAATTCTTCTGTCAACCTAATGCTGTCTCTGCAGGGGGTTTCGTTGACTTAACTATGTCACTCATGGGGTGTGGATTTTTCACACCCCTGAGTGATGTAGCTGAATTGAGCTAACTTTTTAGTGTAGATCAGACCTAATCTTTGAAGGGTTGGGATGTTGAATCTGACATTTTTTCACCCATGTGTTTTTCAAGTGTCTGAGTTAAATTTGTTAACCAAAAAAAGAGAAAATACTTTAAACAGGCTGAATAAAAATCACTTTCCTCACTTTTAGAGTAGATCCAAAAACTCATTTATCCACAGGCTTTGAGTTAAGAATACTACATCATAGATTTGGGATGGGGATGAGTAATTCTGAATCTGTGTGTAACAACTGCATTTCAAAAATGAAGATTGGGCATCAGGACATCAGAATTTTTCAAGTGATTCCAGCTAACCCATGTTATCAATATCAGTTGGGGGACTGGGGTGTTTTGTAGTTGAAATGTCACCGACATTTAAAACTTTTATTTAAAGAACTTGTATTGCAAAATGCAAGGGAAAATATTATTGTTTCTACCTGAAAGGTATATGTTGCATATAAAAAACATTAGAAGAAAATTGTTATAGTTGCAAAGTAAAGCACTCGGAAATTAGGAAATACCTGAATTAAGGTTGTCTTGCTACCATAATTTGGCTCTCTTTTGCATATGCATTTTTATAATCTTTAATTACATGTTCACATGATATTTTCCCCCCAGAATCCCTGCCTTATTCAGTGTACAGTATGAATGGTGCTCACTGAATGGTTAGCTATTTAATCACAATTCAATTAATCACAGATATTTGGTGCAATAAGTCACATGACTGGAATATTGGTATAAAAGGGTACAACTTATTCAGATGGGGGAAAAAAGGGATGAGTTGTTGCCTTGTATAATAAAGATACAAGTGGGAGGCAGATGTTTTGACAGTCTCTGGGTAAGGATAAGATGGGTAAATAACAAGGGTGATGATACGGTAAGGGTCTGCTGCAGCTCACCTAACCAGGAAGAAGAGGTATGTGACTCTCTCTGTACCTCAAAGTAGCACTATGGAACTCCTGTGTTCTCCACCGTTATGATACGTTTTGTATAAAGTATGCCTTGTGAGGTATCATTTTAAGTCTTGATCTGTTGAACATTATCCTGTTTGATTATATATGCTATCATTATATGTTAAGTTATAAAGCATTGCTGTATAAATTACTGAAATATGTTGTGAAGTTGGGAGATACCTACTGCCAACATTTCAGTTGCAACAAAGGACTAGCAACACATGTGCTGTTGTCCCATTAAAGGGAATCCATTCTCCCAATAGTCATCTCAGAGACAGCATGTTTTCAGTGGAGATTGCTTGCGCAATAGGGACTGCCAGATAGGGTGACCAGACAGCAAATACGAAAAATCGGGGTGGGAGTGAGGAGTAATAGGAGCCCACAGAAGAAAGACCCAAAAATCGGGACTGTCCCTATAAAGTCGGGGCATCTGGTCACCCTAGCCAGATTCCCCACATCACAGCAAAGATCTTTCCAGCAAGCTGGAAGAAAATATAAAAGAGGTGATGTGACATTGTCACTTGGCCTCTTTCACCTCATCTTAGCACCTGGAGGAACAGCTGGAAGACAGACTTTCAACTGGGAATGGGTGGTCCCAGGCGGGAAAATTGGCCCAGCCTGTGTATTAAGAATGCTTGTTCTGTTTATCAGGTCAGAAAAGCTGTATGATTCAACTCTTGCTTAGACCAGGGGTCTCCAGACTTTGAGACGAGGGCCATATTAGATTTTTGAAGGGACTTCGCGGGCCAAAGCAACTGTGAAAAAATTCAATATATACAAAATCCCCCCCCCCCTTTGCTCCTTTGGGCGCTTCTGCCCCCCCCCCCCTTTGCTTCTCTGGTCGCTGCTGCAGGGGCACTCACCCCTCTGTGCATGGGGCCGCTGGCAGCAGCTTGCCGGAGGAGGGTGGGCAACGGCGGCCACGTGCTTGCTCAGCATGCCTGCTCAGCTGGACTCGGAGGGCTGGACAAATTGAAGCCGCGGGCTAGATCCAGCCCCCAGGCCGTAGACGCTTGGCTTAGACTAAAACTTTGATTTAGAAAGCATGTTCACTTTTTGTTTTCTTAAGGTAATTATCTCTCATCAAACTGCATATCATTTTTTTTTTCTGTAGTTACTATATCTATTTTATATTTTACCTAAAATAATGTTTTGGTTGGAGTGCTTGGGAAATCTCACTCAGTTTACAAAGGTTAGTGTGTGTCCATTCCACACTGAGAGAGTGGCAAACTACTTAATGAACTTCCCTTTCCGGGGTGGCGGGGGAGCAGTGTAAAACGGTACAGTCTTGGTGCATAGGGCTGGAGCTGGGGGGAATTGGATGGAGCCTTTCAATTGATGGTTGATGAGTGACTGGGAGATCGTTCATGTAATTGTTAGGTGTGTCCCTTCCTATCGATGTCTCTGAAACCTGTCAGATTTGTAGCTTTACATCAGCATCACAGTGTGGGAGACAACCCAGGTTGGTGGGATCAGGGGCAGGGCTGGCCTTTAGGGTGGGCCACCCAAGCAACTGTACAGGGGGGCCGGGCTCAAGAGCATGCTGTATGGCAGCAGCTGGGGTAGAGTCAGAAGTTGTTCCTGGATGACATGGTGTGTGTGTGCTCAGATTTCTCCCTGCTTCTTCCTGGTGAAGGAACATGGGGGAAGGAGGGAAGATAAGCAGTGACACACAGCTACTGCTCATCTCCCTCCTCACAATGTTCCTCCGCACCCCCTCCGGGTGACTGTGAGGTGTGGGGAGCAATACCAAATACTCCATGCATTCAGGTCACTTTCCCACCCGGGCTGTGCTGTGAGACAAGCATCAGGAGCTGCTGCTCTCCTGCCCTCCCCTCATGCAGCCCACGTGGAGAATGACCTGAATGAAGGGAGCCCTGATATTGCTCCTTGCCCTCCCCTGTCCCAGCACTCTAAGGATGTGCAGAGGAGCAGTGTTTGGGATGCGGGGGGCGGGGGAAAGAGCAGCAGTGCATCTAGGTTAGTTTCTGCATGTGGGTGCAGGGGTTGGGGTGAAGGGTACAGAGCAGGTATTAGGGGTGCAGGAGGGTGGTGCAGGGGTTAGGATTGCAGGGATTGGGGCGAAGGGGGGTGGGGAGCCTATAAGGGCCAGAGACCCCAAAATGCAAGTTCACCCAGGATGCCATTTTCCCTAAAGCCAGTGTTGGGATGCTCAGCAGTCCTACAGTCCAAGTTGCACCCTGGAGACCCTGTCACAGTGAGTGAGTTGTTTTTTTTTAAACAACTAACAAAATTGTCCAAAGAACAGGACTTTGGTGGTGATGGAGGACTCCAGCTACCCAAACTTCTGTTTGGAAAATGATAGAACAGGGTACAGGTTATCCAACAAGTATTTGAAATGCATTGGAGACAATTTTATATGAGAGAAGATAGTGAATTAGGGGGAAGGTTGTTCTAGATTTGATTCTAGTAAATAGGAAGGAACTGGTTTAGAATTTGAAGGTGGAAGACAGGTTGGGTGAAAGTGATCGTGAAGTGATTGTTCATGATTCTAAGGACGGAGAACAGCAGAATAAAGACAATGGACTTCAAGGAGACAGATCAGCAAACTCAGTGAATCGATTGGTAAAGTCCTGAGGAAGTAAGTCTAAGGGGAAAAAAAGGTTCAGGGGAGTTGGTTTAAAGAGACATAGTTAGAGGCACAAAAGCAAACTATGCAAAGGTGTAGGAAAGATAGGAAGTATGGTAAGAGACCATACTGGCTTAACCTGGAGATTTTCAATGACCTGAAACTCAGTGCCACATGAAAAAGTGGAAAGTGTGTCAAATTATGAAGGATGAAAACATGTATAAAATACAAGTATATAGGGGACAAAATTGTGCACCTTGGTCTTTCTAATGTGATTAAATTGGATAGGGACATAAAAGGTATCAAGAAAACATTCTACAGATGCTTTAAATGCAAGAAGGCGACTTCCCATTATTCAAGGAAAAGGCAAGAAGAGAAAACCTCAATGTCTGAAGCGTTAAATGCCTTTTTTTTGGTATCAGTTTTCACCTAAATAATTAGCAGAGATCGGATGATTAACCGTGAACATTAGTATAAATGGTGTAGGATCTGAGGTGAAAATAGGGAAAGAACAAATGAAGAGTTAATTAGGCTTTGTCTACACTGCGCAACTGTGCAGCTGTTCTTTGCCAGCAGGTGAGAACTGTTCTGCTGGCAAAATAAAACCACCCTCAATGAGAAGTGGTAGCTTTGCTGGTGGGAGAACATCTCTTGCTGACAAAGTGCTGTCCAAACCAGTGCATTGCATCTGTAAAGCTTTTTGTCAGTCGGGGGGTATTTTTTTACCCCCTGACTGACAAAAGTTTTACCAAAAAAAGTGCTATGTAGACAGAGCCTTAGACAAGCAAGTTAAATGTCTTCACGTTGGCAGGGCTTGACAAAATACATCCTAGAATACTTAAACAAGATCTCTTCAGCCAATTCCTTATCTTTGAGGACTTGTACAGGACAGGAAGGAATGCAGGGTCTGGAACTGTTTAAATATAGTACCTACCTTTAAAAAGGTGTATAAGGAAATTATAGACCAGTCAGATTAACTTTGGTTTCCCGAAAGATAATAGAGCAAATAATCAGACAATCAATTTGTAAGTACCTAGAACAGCGTTTCTCAAAGTTTTCCCTCCGTGGCCCCTTCCCTCTTTCCCGCGTCCTCTTGTGGCCCAGGGATATGTCTGCTGAAATGCCGCCGAATAGAAATCTTCTGCTTTTGGCAGCATTTTGGTGGGACGCAAATAGAACACTTCCGATTTCAGCAGTGTCCTGGGGCCGATCCCACTGCAACGTGAGGGGTCTCGTGCACTGCACTTTGAAGACCACTGACCTAAAAGACCATAAGTAACAGTCAACATAGATTTGTCAAGAACAAATCGTATGAAAACAACCTAATATCCTTGGCTGACAGGGTAACAAGCCTTGTGTGTGGGGTGGGGAACAGGAATAGTAGATGTGGTATATATCAACTTAAGGCTTGTGGTACTGTCTCAAATGATCTCATAAGCAAAGTAGAGCAATATAGCATAGATGAACCTGCCATAAAATAGGTGCACAACTGATTTTAAAACTATACTCAGAGTAGTTCTCAGAGGTTCACAGTCAATCTGGAAGGGCATATCGAGTGGGGTCCCACAGAGCTCTGTCTGAGTCTGGTTCTATTCTGTCATAAATGATTTGGATAATGGCATAAAGAATACACTAACGGTTTGTGGTGATACTAAGATGGGAGGGATTGCAAGCGTTTTGGAGGACAGGATTAGAATTCAAAAGGATCTTGACAAACCACAGAAATGGCCTGAAATAAATAGGATGGAATTCAGTAAGGACAAATGCACTGTATTACACTTAAGGAGTAATGAATTGCACAAATACAAATTAAGAAATGACTGCCTAGGAAAGAGTACTGCAGAAAACATCTGGGGGTTATAGTGAATCACAAACTAAATGAATCAACAGTGTAATACTGTTGCTCTCCCCCCCACCCCAAAAAAACACAAACAAACGTTATTCTGGGATGTGTTAGGAGGACTATTGTAAGCAAGACATGAGAAGTAATGCTTTCCGGTGTACTCAGCACTGATTAGAACTCAATTGGAATATTGCATTCAGTTCTAGGCATCACACTTCAGGAAAGAAGTGGACAAATTGGAGAAAGGCCAGGGGAGAGCAGCAAAAATGATTTAAGGTTTAGAAATCATGACCTAGGAGGAAAGATTGGGGGGGGGGAACGAAACCCGAAATCAACAACCTGGATTTGTTTAGTCTGTTGATGAGAAAACGGGGGTGGGGTGAGGACATAAGTTTAAATATGTTAAAGGTTGTTATAAAGAGGAGAGTGATAAATTTTCTCCTTAACCCCTGAGGACAGGACAAGAAATAATGGGCTTACATAGCAACAAGGGAGAGTTAGGCCTTGGTTACACTGGCACTTTATAGCACTATAAAGCATCCAGGAGTGTATAACTTACTATCCGTCCAGACTGGCGAGGCACGTAGAGCACTATAAACCCACAGTTATACCGGTCCTGGTAATCCTCCCTTCCCAGAGGATTAACAGCTAATGCATATTCAGTGATCCATATTATCGCAAGTGTGAATGGGCATTTACACTCCAAGCGCTACAAGTGATCTCTGGAGCTATTTAAGGCAATTGACATCTCTTCCCTTTGTTTTGAACTCGGCTGGAGGAATGCGGAAGTACGTTTTCAGAGTTTCTCTCTTAACTCGGCAGATAAGTAATGCAAATATTTACGGAGGGAGCCTGTGTGAAATACAAAGCCTGCTAGTCTTCTCTGTCAAAGGACACTTAATGACAGGCTCTCAGAAGGACAAACTCTCTCTCTCTGCATACACACAACATGTTCCCTCTCACCCCCTCGTTTGAAAAGCACGTTGCACCCAGCTGAATGCTGGGATAGGTGCCCATAATGCACCACTCCCCATGCTGCTGCAAGTGCCACAAATGTGGCCACACTATACCGCTGGGCGGGTCTCAGTGTGGACATGCTGTAGCGCTATCCCTATTGCTGTATACAGGGACAGGTATAACCAAAACCCGATAAAACTGTAAGTGTAACTATGCCCTTAGGTTAGATACTGAGAAAAACATCCTAAATGTAAAGGTAGTTAAGAATGGGAACAAATTACCTAGTGAGTTTGTGGAATATCCATCATTAGAGGTTTTCAGAACAGGTTGGACAAACATCTGTCAAGGGTGATCTAGATCAGGGATCTCAAACTCAAATCACCACGAGGGCCACATCACTGAAACTTTTTCATACAAAGATACAGAAATATAGTAAAAAAAAAATATATAGTATGCTATTAAAAGTCGATGTATTAACTTTTTAAAAACTGTAATGCAAAAAGTCAGTGCTAATTCTGAGTTATTTCATTTTTGGCACTTAGCTGGCAGCGTTTTGCATCAACCAGAGCATCAATATTAGGTATGATATCCTGAGACTAAGTCAATCTCAGTGCTGCTTGCAAATGTTCATCAGTGGGCCTTTACCGTAACACAGATTTGTTAATCTTCATTGAAGAGAAAAACTGTTCACATATATATGTACTTCCAAACAGTGCCATTACCCTTACAGAAGCAGAGGGAGCTGTAATGGGGACTGATGGGCTAAGAGCCATTGGCCGTGAGCATGCACTGAATCTCACAGAAAGTAGCTGGCAGCACCTTTCAGCCTCAGGTCGCAGCCCAGAAAAGCACGGGACTGGGATACAAGTTTTGAATTTTGAATAACTCTTAGCAATCAGCTTTGGACTCAATGATCTTGAGTAATTTTGTGTTGTCTTCAGACTTTGTCATCTCCCTGTTTTACTCCCTTTTCCAGATAGCTTATCACTGTGTTAGATGGCACTGATCTCACTACAAATCCTCCAGCCCCACTAATTACCTCTCTCGTCTGTGACAACTGGTCATTTACTCCTATCCTTTGTTTCCTATCTTTTTAACTAGTTACTGATCCGGGAGAGGTCCTTCCTGTTATCCCAGGATTGCTTATTTTCCTTACAAGCCTTTGGTGAGGGACCTTGTCAAAGGTTTTCTGAAAGTCCACGTACACTATACTATATCCACTGGATCATCCTTGTCTGCTTGCTTGTTGACATCTTCAAAGAATTCTAATAGATTGGCATGATTTCCCTTTCCAAAATTCATGCTGATTCTTCCTAATGAATATGAACTATGATTTGGCTAGGTTTCAGAGTGGTAGCTGTGTTAGTCTGTATCAGCAAAAACAGTAAAGAGTCCTTTTTGCACCTTAGAGACTAACACATTTATTTTGGCATAAGCTTTCATGGGCTAGAAGCCACTTCATCAGATGCATGGAGTTGAAAATACAGGAGCAGATATAAATACATGAAAAGATGGGAGTTGCCTTCCCAAGTGTGAGGTCAGTCTAAAGAGACATTTCAATTAACAGCAGGATACCAAGGGAAGAAAAATAACTTTTGTAGTGGTAATGTGAGTGGCCGTTTCAAATAGTTGACAAGAAGGTGTGAGTAATAACCCAACCACTCCCAGTCTTTATTCAGGGCTAATTTGATGTTGTCCAGTTTGCAAATTAACTCCAGTACTGCAGTTTGACGTTGCAATCTCTTTTTGAAGTTTTTTTTGTTATTGAGTGACTTGGTGAACTGAAGTGTTCTATTGGTTTTTGAATGTTTTAATTCCTGATGGGCAAAGAATGGTGTCCCTAGTCTCTGTTTGTCAGAGGGTGGAGATGAATGGCAGGAGAAAGATCACTTGATCATTACCTGTTATGTTTATTCCCTCTGGGGGCATCTGGCATTGGCCCCTGTTGGTAGACAGGATATTGGGCTGGATGGACCTTTTGGTCTGACTCAGTATGGCCATTCTTATATTCTTATGCTGCTGTCAGATTTGTGGCCATTTATTCTTTTGCATAGAGACTGGGTTGGCCAATGTACATAGCGCAGGGGCATTGCTGACACATGATGGCATATATCACATTGGTAGATGTGCAGGTGAACGAGCCCCTGATGGTGTGTGTGGTGTGGTTAGGTCCTATGATGTTATCACTTGAATAGATATGTGGACAGAGTTGGCAGTGGACTTTGTTGCAGGGTTTGGTTCCTTTTGTTGTGTGCTGTGTAGTTGCTGGTGAGTATTTGCTTCAGGTTGCGGGAGCTGTCTGTAGGCGAGGCCTGGCCTGTCTCCCAAGGTCTGTGAGAGTGAGGGCTTGTCCTTCAGGATAGGTTGTAGATCCTTGATGATGTGCTGGAGAGGTGTTAGTTGGAGGCTATAGTATGGGCAATGACTAGTGGTGGTCTGTTACTTTCTTTGTTGGGCCTGTCTTGTAATAGGTGGCTTCTGGTTACCCTTCTGGCTCTGTCAATCTGTTTCTTCACTTCAGCAGGTGGGTACTGTAGTTTTAAGAACAGTTGATAGAGATCTTTTAGGTGTTTGTCTCTGTCTGAAGGATCGGAGCAAATGCAATTGTATCTTAGAGCTTGGCGGTAGACAATGGATCGTGTGATGTGGTCTGCATGAAAGCTGGAGGCATGTAGTTAAGTATAGCAGTCAGTAGGTTTCCAGTATAAGGTGGTGACAGAGTTCTGTGGCACCTTAAAGACTAACTAAAATGTTAAATGTTAATATGTTAAATGTTAATGTTAAAAATTTTAGTTAGTCTTTAAGGTGCCACAGGACTCTTTGTCACTTCTTCAGTTCCAGACTAACACAGCTACCCCTCTGATTCTAGTATAAGGTGGTGTTTGTGTGACCATCACTTATTAGCACAGTAGTGTCTAGGAAGTGGATCACTTGTGTGGACTGCTCCAGGCTGAGGTTGATGGTGAGGTGGAAATTGTTGAAATCCTGGTGGAATTCCTCAGGAGTCTCCTTCCTCTAGGTCCAGATGATGATGATGTCATCAATGTAGTGCAAGTAGAGTGCGTGTGATAGGGAAATGAGAGCTGAGGAAGTGTTGTTCTAAGTCAGCCATAAAAATGTTGGCATACTGTGAGGAGATGCGGGTACCCATAGCAGTGCCTCTGACTTAAAGGTATAAATTGTCCCCAAATCTGAAATAGTTGTGACTGAGGACAGTCACGAACTTCAGCCCCCAGGTTTGCTGTGATAGTATTGGGGATGCTATTTCTGACGGCTTGTAGTCCATCTTTGTGTGCAGTGTTCATGTAGAGAGCTGCTGCAACCATAGTGGCTAGGAAAGTGTTTTCTGGAAGCTCACCAATGGATTGTAGTTTCCTCATAAAGTCAGTGGTGTCTTGAATATAACTGGGAGTGCTGGTAGCATAGAGCCTGAGGAGAAAGTGTACATAGCCAGATAATCCTGCTGTCAGGGTGCCAGTTACTGAGGAGATGTGGCATCCAGGATTCCCAGGTTTACGGATTTTGGGTAGTAGATAGAATATCCTTAGTCGACGCTCTAGAGGTGTGTCAGTATAGATTTGTTCCAGTCTCTACGCAGAAGAATAAATGGACACACATCTGACATCAGGAATTATAACATTCAAAAACCATTAGGAGAACGCTTCAGTCTCCCTGGTCTCTCAATAACAGGCCTAAAAGTGGCAATTCTTCAGCAACAAAAAACTTTAAAAACAGACTCCAACATGAACCTGCAGAACTGGAATTAATTTGTAAACTGGATACCATCACATTAGGCCTGAATAAAGACTGTGAGTGGTTGAGTCATTACAAAACCTAAACCTAATTTCCCCCATACTAATTTCCTCCTACAGTTACTCTCACCTGCTTGTCAACTGTTTGAAATGGGCCACTCTCATTACCACTACAAAAGTTATTTTTCCTCCCTTGATATCCTGCTGTTAATTGGATTCTCGTTAGACTGACCTCACACTTGGGAAGGCAACTCCCAACTTTTCATATATTTATAACTGCTCCGGTATTTTCCTCTCCATGCATCTGATGAAATTGGTTCTAGCCCACGAAAGCTTATGCCCTTATGATTTGGATAGTGTCCAAGTATCAAAACTTTATACCATACTCTAGTTGTCTTTTTGGGGGGAAAGGGTAGGGAAAGGATCAGCTTCCTCTGTATCTGAGTGTTCTTAGGTTGATGCATCAGAATTTGTTCAGTGAAACACTACTTAATTCTGCTTAGTTTTAGAAATCTGGAAAGTTTGAACAGTAAAATGTGCTTTTCAGCAGAAACAAACTCTAAAATGTAACAAAATAAAACTTACAAATTACAATAGCCATTTTAAAATTTCTGTTGTTGGCCATCTTGGTGAAAAGAATTTGACCCAGTATCAGAGGTTGTTAAACTGTTCATAATGCTAGTTTGAAAACTAATTCACAGTCCACAAATTAAACCAGGCTTTAATTGTGATTAAACCCTATTGAAGTGTGTTAGATACTGGCCCACAATCTGTGACACTGGATCTTGCATTGCCAGTAACTCTCATCTGTCACTTTTCAGCATGCTTGCTACCACGCAGAGTACACTCAAGTATGCCAAGTGTAGGTCATGAACTTTACAGTTGTTGAAAGTTTTATTTTTCAAACTTTCATGTTCCTGGGCTGAGTAAATTTGTGGCATTTTTCTCTCAAGAATATTATTCCAAATACAAAATTGTGGCCTTATTATCTAAAGGAATATAAGAGAGGATCAATAAAATAAGACTTCTCCAACATTCTATAAGAACCTTGAGGAAGTGTTTTACTCCCCCCATCCAACAAAAGGGTGAGAGAATATGAATGTTTTTATGACTTCTGTCTTTTTGCTTTCTGGCTACAAGTATTCACTAGTCTTTTTTAACTAGTGAAAGCTATTAATTGCTATATTAAAAAGGTGGTATATTTTGTAAATGCCCAAATATTTTTCTTTATTTGTGAGTTTCTTAAAAATACTTTTTATTTTTTTTAATACTGCAGCGGCAACTGGAGTAGTTTCTTGTGAGAGAACTCTATGGGATGGTGTTCTTTTATTTTTAAAAAGCCTCTTTTAGTAATACGCACTGTATTGATAAACCACTAGTAAGATCAGAAGAAAGTGTATTCAGTAGAAGTTATGGCGCTAGGCTAAGGTGGGTTCCTTCAGTAATTATCCTCCAGTCCTGTCTCCTATAAAGTCCAGGCTGCCAATGGACAAGTTTACTGTCATTACGTCAACTGAGAAGACGCTCATCTCCAAGCAACATTGCTCCAGAGGCGTGTTTGGGTGTGCCTCCTTTAGTGCCAACTATCAATTCTCTCTTTATCGGTACCTCCTCCAATCTGACACTCCAAGTGCCTAGAAGTTGCTATTTGAAGGGACAGTCCTCCTGTCTTGCTGGGGGTTCACATTGGATCACAGTCATGAAAGACACCTGCCCTGGGGAGTGTCATAGACTGAGATTGCAGTGCAGGTGAGAGCACCACAATGGCTGGATGATCATGTTGCTGAAGAGAAGGGTGTGATGTATGCCTGGGGGGTGTTGTAGTTTTAGGTGGAAGAATGTGCTCACCGGTGCACTGCTGTTGTTATCCCTGAGGTGTTGCCCAGAGAGGAAGGGATTCACTCAGGGTTCAGTTCAGCTTTCTCTTTGGTAGCAGACAGTTTGTCTGTTGGTTTCCTGTCCATGACAAACAAAATAGGAATTCATTGTTGCTGCTGACTGTGAGTAATGATATGAATTGCTCACCACAATCATAAAACACTGAAGTAATGAATTGATGGGCAGGCAATGCTTTGTAGAGTGTGCAGAGTTGGACAAAAAGTAGCTTAAAATTTAGGACAATAGTATTCCAGTGAAAATGCAACTGAATCTGGTTTCTTGCATCTGTAACTTCACGCTGAGATGAAACCATACTTTGCTAGCTACCATATGTACCTCATTTTAACTCCGGCTGTAGTCCATATTAATCTGACCACTTGTCAGAGTCAGGAATCTGTGTCTTTTCAGCAATTTTTCACTTGACAGGACAAGAAATAGTAAAAGGAGAATGGGTATTGTATTGTTACAGAGAGGCATCAGTTGTATTTGCGGACATGAGTACTTCAGTGTAAAAAAAAAAATAAAATAAATAAATTCTAAATCTGAGAGCCTTTCCAGTACAGATAATTAAAAAAAAATTGAAAAGTTTTCAGTAATATCTCTAGCTAGATCAGTTCTTGTTATACTCATAAAATTACTTTACTCTTAGAGAAATGATATCCTTATTAAGGATTCTCTTCTGGAATCAAACATATTGTGATAATCAGTGTAGATGGCACTGCTTGTTGGTGGAGGTGCTGTCTATCTTTATCTTAATGCTAAATTGTCTTGTTTTATGTTACATTGGTCGGGGGGGTGGGAAGATGGAAAGAAAATGCGGGAAACTGGGAGGAAGTTATGTCCTGCCTGTGTGTGCTGAGGAGGACTTGCAGTGTTCAAATAAATCCTTTGATTTCTGTATACAGGTAGTGCAACTGCTGGCAGTGGCTTCAAGATGGCAAAAGCACTGAATCGAGCTGCAGGGCTAAAAATAGCAATGTAGACATAAAGGCTCTGGCTGGACTCTGAGATCCACCCCCTTTCAATTTTATAGTCCCGCAGCCTGACCGCTGTGAGCCCAAATCAACTGACCCAGGCTAGCCATGGCAGTACTTCAGGTTTTTTTATTGCAGTGTAGATATTCTTAAAAAGACAAGCGAGGCAAAGGGTGGGGAGAAAAAGCAATGTGACATATATACACTATAGAAATGTCTGTGAATGAGGGGAGGGGAGTAAACTGTTCCAAATGGATTAGGCAACACAAGTGACAGAATGATGTTCCACATCTGTGGAATATTATGGCAAAGTCAGGACAGACTGACTGGAAAGAGCGAGCAGGGAAGTAGGTGGCTATGCAGCCAGAGGTAAGATAGAGTAAGTTGATTAGAATTTTATTCTATTTTTAGCAAAATCAAACTTGCCTGTAAGCTGTCTCTGTCTTTAGAATTTTCTGTTTAGCAAGCTCAACTATATTTAAATGTGTGTTTTTTTTAAACAGGTGTCAAACAAAAAAAGCAACAGCGCTCCTCCCCCAGCACAATTATCTAAAATCAAAGTACCTGCTCCACAGACTGTACTGAAGAAGGAGAAACGGCAGAGTTCTTCAAGGTTTAATGTTAGCAATAACAGAGAACTCCAAAAACTGCCAGCTTTAAAAGGTATCTGTTTTTTTCCCTTTTATGATCTTTGTTAGAGTTTTGGAGTTCTTGGGGGTAATTTAATAATAGACACACTTTAATTTCCAAAAGTTTGCTCTTCTGTGTATAAACATATGTTGCTTTCTATCACAACTAAAATGAAGATTTCCTGATGAGCTCCCTCCCCGACCCAAGAAATCAAGGTTGATACATGTGTAAGTGTCACTGGAGCACAGATTGACCGGATGCTATTTTAGGATGAAATTCACTTCATTCCATGTAAAACTGTTGTAATTGGATTTTGTATGGAAGACTAAGCAGTGTTGAGAGGCTTAGATTTTACACACCAAAACCTACATGCAGGCCATGCAGCTGCCCTTCCGCCATTACCCCCACTCCTCCTTTTACAGCAGCTTTTGATCCTCAGTGTTCTCAGATTCAGCAGATTCTCCTCATCCTAAATACACGCAACCCCCTCCACACAACCCTATTCAGGACTAGAATTAAACTAGCCTCTGGAATTTATTGGTTATGGAGCCCCTTCTATAGGCAGGTCTACACTACCCGCTGGATAGCGATCGATCTTTCGGGGGTCGCTTTATCACGTCTAGTCTAGCACTAAATTGATCCCCAAGTGCTCTCCCGTCGAATCTGGTACTCCGCCGCCGCAAAAGGCACAGGCAGGGTCGGTGGGGGAGAAGCAGCAGTTGACTCAGCACCATGAAGATGCTGTGGTAAGTCGACCTAAATATGTCGACTTCAGCTACGCTATTCCCGTAGCTGAAGTTGCGTATCTTAGGTTGATCCTCTCTCACTTTCCCATCCCCTCCCATTGTAGACCAGGGTTAAGTGTCTAATCTGCCTGCATCCTTCTGGAGGGCTAAAGTGGTATAGAGGGCCTTGTGTTAGCCCTCTGAGTGTAAGTGAATGTCTCCCTTTTTGATTAGAACGAAGACTTAAGTTTTGTGTAGTTTTGAAACCACACTGATCAGCTTTGGTGAAGGGAGAAAATTTCTAACTTTTCTTTGATATCTTACTGTTTGTTTCTGCTAGTAGTCCATTTAATGCAAACTTGTATTATAGCACAAAATCTAAACAGCAACATCAGCGCTCTTAAGGCAGAACAAGTTCAGAACATGTGGCATATATGATGTAAGATGAGCTGATCTGTTGATACAAAAGTGACCGAGGTTGCTTTAAGGTTTTGTGCTAGAGTGTGAGTTTAGAGACGGCGTATGTATTGCTTGTTGGTATCTGTTAAAGATGGAAGTGAGAGCCTTGAAGTGGCATGTTTTAACGATGTTGTAGGCAGTGTGAAAGTGGATGAGAGAGAGTTTCCCTAAATTTTTCATTCCCCTGCTTAAATTTATTAGTGTCCTTGGAAAATGAGGACATTGTTAGTTTTTAAGCCAATATTGACTCCTTTGCTTGTTATGTGACACTTCTTGCAAGAATGGGGAAGGCTAGGCTCTACTGTTCTGTTTCCAGGCAGGTGTCATTAGTGGTAAAGAAAGGAAGAAAAATATTTTGCAGCAACTGATATGCACTGCAATAGCAGAACAGTCTCTAAATAGAACATTTCTTTGTTTCTTTCAAGGGGTGCTAACTGCTTCCTTAATAGAAGCTTTCCATTTTATTTTATAAAACCTGTAAATAAAAAATGCTTTAGTGCCACAGACTGTCAGGATGGCTGTGCATGTTCAGCAATCCTGACCGTTCCACCGTAGCTACATGATGACAACTTATTTTTTGCATTACTTTCTGTTCTTTGTGAGGTAGTGAATTTAGTACTTATGTTCAGTCCTGGATACTGACAACCTTTCTTTACCCAAAGAAGGGCAGTGTTAGTGCAGGCTTCTCCATACAGTCCTGCTAGTGTAATGAATCCTGTTCTGGTGAGACCACTTCTATGGACAAGAATTATTTGTGTATTGTGATAGTAACTGATTGTGAAAGGCACTGTACAAGCATAACAAAAAGGTGTTCCCTGCTCAAAGTTTATAATCTTATATTAAGACATAGGGAATACAAGGTAGTTCAGTGTCTGTGCCCATTCATACTTTGGCTTCGGTGCTTAAACTGTAAACCAGGCTATCAATATTGATGGGAGAAACAATTCATTAAAAACTGGTAATGATGTTTTGACCTTGGTAAGTGTCATGGAGGTGGAAAATTCTATCCCAGGGGTTGGCAACCTTTCAGAGGTGGTGTGCTGAACCTTCGTTTATTCACTCTAATTTAAGGTTTCACGTGCCAGTCAGAAATTCTCATGTTTTTAGAAGGTCTCTTTCTATAAGTCTGTAATATAGAACTAAACTATTATTGTATGTAAAGTAAATAAGGTTTTTAAAATGTTTAAGAAGTTTCATTTAAAATTAAATTAAAATGCAGAGTCTCCCAGACTGGTGGCCAGGACCCGGGCATTGTGAGTGCCACTGAAAATCAGCTTGCGTGCCACCTTTGGCATTCATGTCATAGGTTACCTACCCCTGTTCTATCCTATTGCCAGTCCCTCAAAGAAATTCTTGGATTAACCACTGATGTGTATTGTTGAAAACCAGAATGGATTATTAAGTAAGGATTATATGCAGCCTCTAACACCCTCTTGATCTGTTGAGAAATAAGACTTAATTGCAGAATGGTCTGTTAATAATGTTATAACTTTTGGAAAAGTTTTCTATTATGAAGAACAGAATATGCAGGATCTTTTTACTAATGAAATGAAGTCTTGATTTTCCAGTATAAATATTCAGACAGAGAATGCTGCTTACTGTGGTAATGTCAGCATAGTAAATGTTTTATTCTAAAATATCTTGTTATATTTTGAAAATCTGTCCATTTAAACTCATTAGGTGAATTAACGATACATAGCAATAAGTTTGCTATTAGAAGAAAACACTGAACCTCTTGGATGATGATTACATATAAAATACTGTTTCAGCACTGAAATTCACTCAGTTCTGTGCATTTTTGTTTGAAAGTGTATTCAGTTCTATTTTTATAAAAAATAGAACTTCAGTAAGATGTTAAACTTAAAAAAACTCTTCCCTTAACATTTTCACTGTATCTTTCATCCCACTGCACTTTCCAGTTTGTGATATATATGTAATTTGCACATAGAATCGTAGGAGTGGAAGAACCTCAAGAGGTCATCTAGTCCAGTTCCCTGCACTCATGGTGGTACTAAGTATTCTCTAGACCAGGGTTTCTCAAACTTGCTTGCACCAAGACCCCCTTTTAATAACAAAAATTACTACATGACCATAGGAAGGGAGACTGAAGCCTGAGCCCCATCGCCTAGGGCAGCTGGGACAAAGCCCAACCACTGCCTTCATAGGGGGTGCCAAAGCTTGAAGGCTTCATCCCTGAGCGATGGGGCTTAGACTTTGGCTTCAGCCCTAAGCGCCATCAAGTCTAACACCAGCCCTGGTGACCCCATTAAAATAGGGTGGTGACCCACAGTTTGAGAACCGCTGATCTAGACTATCCCTGACAGGAATTTGTCTAACCTGCTCTTAAAAGTCTCCATTGAGTAAGGTTCCACAACATCCCTAAGCAATTTATTCCAGTGCTTACCCACTCTGACACTTAGGAAGTTTTTCCTAATGTCCAACCTAAACCTCCCTTGCTGCAATTTAAGCCCATTGTTTCTTGTCCTATCCTTAGAGGTTAAGGAGAACAATTTTTCTCCCTCTCCTTGTAACAGCCTTTTATGTACTTGAAAACTTATCATGTCTCCTCTCAGTCTTCTCTTCTCCAGACTAAACCAACCCAGTTTTTTCAATCTTCCCTCATAAGTCATGTTTTCTAGACCTTTAATCATTTTTGTTGCTCTTCTCTGGACTTTCTCCAATTTGTCCACAGTTTTCTTGAAATGTGGTGCTCAGAACTGGACACTATACTCTAGTTGAAGCCTAATCATCATGGAGTAGAGCAGAATATTACTTCTTGCGTCTTGATTACAATACTCCTGCTAATACATCCCAGAATGATTGTTAGGGCTTCACCTCGCCCTTCCTTGGTTCTTTCGCACAGACAGAAAGCAGAAGGCCAGAATCCAACGTGCAGGCAATGTGATGTTTATTGAGGTTACCAAGCAAGCATAATCCAACAGCTCTGTACACCAGTAGAGCTTTACCCTGCCTTCCCCATCTCTTTCTTAGCAGGCTTAATTATACCTGTAGTGCATGCCTTTAGCCGCACCCCTTACCATTTATGGTTATGGTCCATTTTGGAGGGTCATGAGTCTGGAGACTTCAGTAATATCCCCCCCCGGCCTTTTTTTTAACCCCATGGGAGGGGTAGGGAGTGAGGTTGTGTTTCAGCCAGGGTCACTGTTTCTTTGGCTTTTAGTGTTTCTTAGACCTCCCTTCCACTCCCATACTCCTCGCTCCTCCCAACTGGTTGCTTGACTTTGACTTGGAGAGGAGTCGGGCAGCCTTCAAGTATATACTCGTATATTAAACTCCCACCGTTCCCAGCAACACGTCAACTCTCTTTCTTATCTTTTCTCATTGTGCTATAAACCCCATCGGGCTGTGCAGATGCAACATACAGTGTCTTTGTTCACACATGTTAGTAAGGATATGAGAGTATCAAAAGTCAAATGGGCAAACAAAACCTAAAATTATACCTCAAGCTAATAAACAAGTCTAAATACTGTTACCATCACTAACAATGATGTTTGCTTTTTTTTGCAACAGTGTTCCATTGTTGATTCACATTTAGCTTGTGATGCACTATGATTTCCAGATCCCTTTCTGCAATACACCTTCCTTAGGCAGTAATTTTCCATTTTACATGTGTGAAACTGATTGATTGTTCCTTCCTAAAAGTGTATTTTGCATTTGTCCTTATTGAATTTCATCAGACCATTTCTCCAGTTTGTTTTAAATTTTAATCCTATTCTGCAAAGCACTTGCAACCCCTCCCAGCTTGGTATCATCCGCAAACTTTAAGTGTACTCCATGCCATTATCTAAATCAGTGATTCTCAACTGGGGTTCCGGGGCCCCGGGTGGCCATGAGCAGGTTTCAGGAGGCCTCCAAGCCGGGCCAGCGTTACATTTCATCGGGCCCAGGGTAGAAAGCTGAAGTCCCACCAAATGGGGCTGAAGCCCAGGGCCTTGGGCCCCTCCACCCAAGACTGAAGCTGGGGAATGAGCATGTAGCTTCGTGGGGACATCTGTGGCATGGAGCCCCAGGCAGTTGCCCTACTTGCTTTTATACACGGAAAACCAGTTACTGTGGCACAGGTGGCCTGTGGAGTTTTTTTAGTATGTTGGGGGGCCTCAGACAGAAAAAGGTTGAGAACCTCTGATGTAAATAATTGTTGAAGATATTGAACAGAACCAGACCCAGAATTGATCACTGTGAGACACAACTTGTTATGCCCTTCCAGCATGACTGTGAACCACTAATAACTCCTCTTCAGGAACAGTTTTTCAACCAGTTATGCATCCACCTTATAGTAGCTCTATCTAGGTTGCATTTCCCTAGTTTGTTTGAGAAGGTTATGCGTGACAGTATCAAAAGTATAAACAGTACAAAGTCAAGATACACCACATCTACCACTCCCCCCCCACAAACGCAAGGCTTGTTAGCCTGTCAATGAAAGTTATTTGGTTGGTTTGATACGATTTCTTCTTGACAAAGCCAATGCTGACTGTTGTTTGTTATCTTTTAGGTTTTTCTAATTGATTACTTAATTATTTGCTCCATTATTTTTCCAAGTACTGAAGTTAAACTGATTGCTCTGTAATTCCCCAGATTGTCTTTATTTCCCATTTTATAGATTGACACTATATTTGCCCATTTCCAGTCTTCTGGAATCTCTTCCATCTTCCATGACTTTTTAAAGATAATTGCTAATGGCTCAGATGTCTCTTCAGTCAGCACCTTGAGTATTCTAGGATGCATTTCATCAGGCCCCGGTGACTTGAAGATATCTAACTAGTCTAAGTAATTTTTAACTCATTCTTTCTCTATTTTAGCCTCTAATCCTACCTCCCTTTCACTGGCATTCACTATGTTAGATGTTCAGTTGCTACTAACCTTTTCGGTGAAAACTAAAACCAAAAAGTCATTTAACGTTTCTGCTATTTCCACCTTTTCTGTTATTGTTTCTTCCCACTCATTAAATAATGTGTCTACACTGTCTTTGGTCTTCCTCTTGCTTCTAATGTATGCTTGAATTGCTTTACTTATCACTGAAATGTAGCTGCCTGTGGTGTAAAAGAAAACAGATGTTTAGTAATGCACAGGAACAGTACACTGTGGCTGAGGACAGGAAGAGAGAAATGTCGTATTGAATTGGAACTACATAGAGCAGATAGGTAAACAAAATGTAGCAATTTCTGTTTGAGTAAACAGTTCTCTTACAAAACGTCAAGAAATCTTTAAAGTCCAAGAGGTTTACACCTTTGTCTCAAATCTCAGCTTTACGGTGTCCGATCCCTTCTTAAAATACATTTTTTTTTTTTTTTTTTTTTTTTTTCCCAAGAAGCCTGAAAACTCTGGTCCTTTTGTCAGAAGGTATATATTTATTATAGGCTTGGCTGGTAACATTGCCTATTATTGATGTTGCCCAGCTATTGCCATTAGGAGACCCTGTTTTCGGTGGCTTATAACTTTGCCAAACTTTAACCATTTGGGCTGAAAATTTCCATATTGGGTATCTGCCTCAGGCTGAAAAATTTCATCAGTTTTATTTGTTACCAACAATGAGGCTAGGAAAAGGTATGCCTATATTAAAAATTTTCACCCATTTTAATCAGCATTAATGCTCCCTTGTTTTGGAGTATACACTTGAAAATTGATACATCCTTTTGTGTCAGGGATGTGAAAATCCACCCACATTTGGCTAAGTAATAAGCCTTTGAAAAATTGCAATGTGTACATGTTCTGTAGACTTTTTATTAAGCAGCTAAACTATCCAAAGACTCCATCCTTACTGAGCATGCTCAGTCCTCTTACATGTCATAGTGCTGATAAGACTGTTTATGAATATTCCTTATAGAGTGACTGTGGATGCTCCATTCCCTCACATCTCCTAGCATTGGCCAGACTGTGCATGCATTATCTCCACAGAGTGACTGAACATGCTCCAGGTCAAAGCTATGGTGATTCAGAAGGATTTGTCCTATAATGGCTCTTCTGAGATGGAGCCAGATACTGGAATTGAGCTCTCAGTGAATTTTCCCCCCAGTCCCTGTTGGCATCACCAGGCAGAGATGAGGAGGAAGCTGTTTGATTCAAATGCAGAGTGGACATAAGACAGCTCAGACAAGGGGAGAAAGAGGTCTAGATTGTGACATGGAGTTTGGTGAGATTAGGACTAACTGGAAGATGGGAGAAGGCAGACCGGGATTGGGTAGGCAAGGAGGCGGACTGGGAGGGATTTGGAGGTGGTTGACATGGGGAGCAACTCACTGAGATTAGACAAGGAGCTGGGATGCGGAGAGATTGGGACTAGGAATTAGGTGTGGAGGGGAGCTGGTAAGAGAGTGGAGACAGAGATCTGACAAAGAAAAGCGGGGTGGGGAGCGTGCGGACTGGGACTGGCTGGGTAAAGAGACTGGAAGAAAGAAAGTGAAGGGGTAAGGGTGAAACTAATTGAATGAGTAGATCAGATGAAAAACTAGGAGGGGGCAAGGGCATTGGGTGTGAAGAGGAGAGACTTTGAGTCCATGGGGAATTTGGGACTCCAAGAGGGAGCCCAGAGTTGGGGACTGGGATTAGAGAGCCTGGGGGGTGAGTGGAATGGGGCTGAGACAAGGAGTCTAGAGTGGGGAAGAAGCATGATTAGGATTGGATAGTGGGTACTCATAGATTCCAAGGCCAAGAGTAATTCTTGTCTGACCGCCTATATAACACAGGCCGTAGAACTTCCCCAAAATAATTCCTAGCACAGATCTTTTAGAAATTGTCAATCTTGATTTAAAAATTGCTTGTGATGGAGAATCCACAAGTTACATTTGACAAATTCCTCCAGTGATTTATTACCCTCACTGTTAAAAAAGTACTCTGTATTTCCGGGCTGAATTTGTCTAGCATCAGCTTCCAGCCATTGGATCTTGTTATACCTTTATTCGCTAGATTGGAGAGCCTATTATCAAATATTCGATCCTCATGTAGGTACTTGTAGACTGTAATCAGATCACCCCTTAATCACATCTCTATTAAACTTAAACTCTGTTTTAGTTTAGTTCCCCACTAGAAACATACCTGCTTGATAATGATTCCCTCTCTCAATTATATTTTGAGACCTATCAGTTAGCCAGCTTTTAATCCATGTAATGTGTGCCATATTAATTTTATATGGTTTAATTTTTAATCAAAATCTCATGCAGTACCAAGTCAAATGCCTTTTGATTTGTTTACCTTTTATTTATTTTTTAACTTTACTTGAGTTTTCTTAGTGTTTTTATGTTATCAGATAACACGACTGTTTATGAACAACTTGTTTGAGTGAACTAAAATAACTTTTTCTGATATTTTCTCTGGTATATTGGACCTCTGTGGTGAAAGGATAAATTTGAGTTTGGGGCATGGGTCCTGCCACAAGTGGGGCAGCGGGAGGGGAGAGCTGACCCAGAGGTTGGGGATAGATGGAAAGAGGCCCGTATAAGAATTTGAGCCATTTCCTTTTTTCTTGGACTTGAAGAATCACCGTTAACCTCTGGGACTGGGAGCATTCCACCTCTTCTTTCCCTTGGTGGAGTCTGAGAGATGGTTGATCTGCCTGTGGGACCCCTTGATACTTCGTGATATGCAGGCAGCCCCTGCACTTCCCTTTCCCTCCCTATTCTTGTGGGTCAGCCTCCTTCTATTCTCATTCATATCCTGTTTTCATTATACTGGGGCAGGCCTTTCTGGTAGAAATCACATGCCTATTTGATACTTTGTTGTCTTGTTTTATAATGTTGAGATTAAACAATGCTGAACCTTTATTTTAACCAGGAACCCAATTCTTTTTAGTTCTACTTCAGTGGGTAGAAAAATATTTTTTTCAGGTTTGGTTTCAGTTGAAGGAACGATACCAATTTGAACTGACTCCCTGGTTTCAGTTAGGTTCTTGTTTGACTCTCTGCCTGTCTATTTATTGAAGAAGGCCCTCAGCTGTTTTAAAACCAGGCTGTTTGTCCAAAAGCTCTTTCTTTGTATGTTGGTCCCTGGAGAATCTAGTTTGAACTAGTATATGCATATCTTACTCCTGGGGGGAATTCTGTGCAAAAATGTTAAAAATTTTGTATTCAATATTTTAAAATTCTGCAATTTTTTTGTCAAAATAATGTGATGAAAATCCAGCTAGTTTCAATTATTTTGGTAATTTATTTAAACTACAATACGATGAATGTAGAATGGGAGTGAAGAGCTTTGGAGGAAATCACCAAACCTCTACCTTAGTAATAAGGTAGCTGGTATTGACCCTTTACTTCTAATTATTAGTCAACAAATGTATGCAGCCATATGCTAAGTGTTGTATCATAGGCAACTGAAGAACAATTGAGAGCTGGGAAACTCAAACTCACAGTTTATACTGGCTACTGACCATCTCCAAAAAGGTCAGCAGAAAACAGTTCATGGGGCACATTTTGATTAGGAAATTTTTTCAGTCCAAAAATTTAGACCAGTTCTGATCACTAAAACACCATAAGCATTTATAAAGCCATACGGTCCTTTACAGTAAGGCTCCTTTACACCACTCTGACAATGTCAAGGAGCCTTAAAATTTTACACCTGTTTTATACTTCTGGGGGGATTCACTAAGAACAATGGGAGCAATTCACTAAGCAGGCAGGCTGCTACCTTCTCCTTTGCCTAAGGAAACAGAGCTTGCCCCATGCCTACCTCTTCAGAAATACCCCTAAACTCTGCCCCTCCATGCCGAGCGTGCTGCAATAGCGAATGAGAGGGACTGTGTCCCTCTCTCTCACACACGCACGACTTCCCAGCCCCAAGGTGGCGATTTATGTCCCTATCGGATGCTCTGGGTGCCCAAACCGACTTGTCTGCACTGCCAGGGAGTGGGCACATGACCACTCTTGTGGCTTCCTTTTGCTTCACTGTCAGAAGTCCATTTTTCTGCAGGTAAGCAAATAAATCTGCAGGGGTTGTGAATTCTGTGCACATGCAATGATGCACAATTCCCCCAGGAGTAAGAGCTCTTCAGTGGGATGGCTTCAAAGGAAGTATACTGGCATCCTACTAGAGAAGATACATACAGTGCCACAATAATACATACACAATTGAATTTTTAATACAATGTACCCTAAAAGTATTAACCTCTGTGTATGCATTATAAATGTGATCAGATTGAGGTCACTTAAGTTACCATTAATTTCTAGTTGTGTGGTCAATTTCTCTTTATCTGTTAAGATGGGGGTCTAACATACAATCCACCCATGTTGGATTCAGTGCTTTTTTGAGTTAGGAAATTCAGCTATGATGTCTAGAAATTCCAAAGATGTTTTAGTAGTGGTAGTATGAGACCTCCAGCATGTCACTCAAAGTGAAGTTCCCCATGATCAGAGTTTTTTTAAACATATTAGAGGTGGGTACATAAGGAACCAGTCAGCCTGTTCTCTAGTGTGATTTGGTTGTCTGTGGCAAACACCAACTAATACCCCATCTTGTGCTTTATCTGTTAGGACATTGATTCGTTAGCATTCAATATCATTTTCTTCTGAGTTTCAGTGACTCAAGAACAGTTTATGCCCTTTTTGACATAAAGTGCCAATCTCCCTCCCCTTTTGCCCATTCGATCCTTCCTAAATAGCTTATAACCATGGATTTTAACATTCTAGTTGTGCGAATCATCCCACCAGGGTTCAATAATGCCAGTTAGATTGAATTTATGCCTATAAATGAGCAATTCCAATTCCTCTTGTTTGCTATCAAGTTCTTAGCATTGATGGATAGAGAACTCAAGAATTTATACTCTATATGCCCTTTGATTGTTGATTAATTTTGTTCTCAACATCTTGATTCTGTGCTAAATGAGTAGTCATATCCTCCCTCTTTGTTACTAATTTAACATCTTCCTGACTACTCTAGCCAGTCTGGGAAAGGGCAGAAGGGGTCAAACTAGGGGAGAAAATGGGGAAAAGAATCTGTGCCCACTATAGCACATTCTCTTTCAAATCCTGGAATCAAAGCCGACGTTCTTCAGTCTCACCATTTCCCTGTTATCAGGAGATACCTGTGAAACCCACTAGCAAAGTCTCATCCCTCTCTAATGCAGATTTTCGGGGCTCTACCACTCAGTACTGAGGCTGTCTGGGTCACTGATTGCTCATGTTTCTGGGAGACCTACTTCTTCTCCATCTGCGACTATCTGTCAGGAGGGATTGTCAGTACAGTATATGGAGGATCATTCTGACTCTGAACTTTTTGTTCAAGACTCTCCAGTTTATTCCAGGAGGTGGTGATGTTTCCAACTGTAGATGTAACAGAGACAGGCGGAGAAGGCCTAGGATTACTTCAAGTCAAAGTTGCAGAAGCTATCAGAAGACTGCATCCCAAGAAAAGGGGAAAAATTCATAGGCAGGAGTTATAGGCCAAGCTGGATGAGCAAGCATCTCAGAGAGGTGATTTTTTAAAAAACAGTGAGCATACAGGGAGGGGAAGAGAGGTGGGATCAGCAAGGAATACTACCTTATTGAGGTCAGAACACGTAGGGATAAAGTGAGGAAGGTTAAAAGTCAAGTGGAGTTGGACCTTGCAAAGAGAATTAAAACCAATTGTAAAAGGTTCTATAGCCATATAAATAAGAAGAAATCAAAGAAAGAAGTGGGTCCACTAAACACTGACAATGGAGTGAAGGTTAAGGATAATCTAGGCATGGCCCAATATCTAAACAAGTACTTTGCCTCAGTCTTTAATGAGGCTAATGAGGATCTTAGGGATAATGGTAGCATGACAAATGGGAATGAGGATATCGAGGTAGATATTACCATATCCGAGATAGAAGTGAAACTCGAACAGCTTAATGGGACTAAATCGGTGGGTCCCATATTGTACCATTGTACCATATGACTGGAGAATTGCTAACATAGTTCCTATTTTTAAGGGCAAAAAAAATTGATCTGGGTAACTACAGGCCTGTTAGTTTGACACCTGTAGTATGCAAGGTCTTGGAAAAAAATTTGAAGGAGAAAGTATTTAAGGACATTGAGATCAATGGTAAATGGGACAATACAACATGGTTTTACAAAAGGTACATTGTACCAAACCAACCTGAACTTTCTCAAAGGGAGAAGAAACAGGTTTTTTAGACAAAGGAAAAGAAATGGATCTAGTTTACCTAGATTTCAGTAAGGCATTTGATCAGTATCACATGGGGAATTCTTAAATTGTAAAAGATGGGGATCAATATGAAAATTGAAAGGTGGATAAGGAACTGGTTAAAGGGGAGACAACAGCGGGTCATAATGAAAGGCGAACTGTCAGGCTGGAGGGAATTTACCAGTGGAATTCCTCAGGGATTGGTTTGGAGACCAATTTTATTTAATTTTTTTATTACTGACCTTGGCACAAGAAGTAGGAATGTGCTAATAAAGTTTGTGGATGACACAAAGCTGGGAGGTATTGCCGATTCAGAGAAGGAATGGGATATCACACAGAAAGATGATCTTGTGAACTGGAGTAATAGGCATAGGATAAAATTTCAGTGAGTAGTGTAAGGTCATGCATTTAGGGATTAATAACAAGAATTTTAGTTATAAGTTGGGGATGCATCAATTGGAAGTGACAGAGGAGGAGAACAACATCGAAGTATTGGTTGACCACAGGATGACTATGAGCTGCCAATATGATATGGCCATGAAAAAAGCTAATATGGTCTTGGGATGCATCAGGCAAGGTATTTCCGGTAGACATAAGGAGGTGTTAGTACAGTTATACAATGCACTGGTGAGACCTCATCTGGAATACTGTGTACCGTTCTGGTCTCCCATGTTTAAGCAGGATGAATTCAAACTGGAACAGGTACAGAGAAGGGCTACTACGATGATCCGAGGAATGGAAAACCTGTCTTATGAAAGGAGACTCAAGTATCTTGGCTTGTTTAGCCTAACCAAAAGAAGACTGAGGGGAGATATGATTGCTCTCTAACTATATCAGAGGGATAAATACCATGGAGGGAGAGGAATTATTTAAGTTCAGTATCAATGTGGACACAAGAACAAATGAATATAAACTGGCCATCAAGAAGTTTAGACCTGAATTAGACGAAAGTTTCTAACTATCAGAGGAGTGAAGTTCTGGAGCAGCCTGCCAAAGGAAGCAGTGGGGGCAAAAGATCTATTTGGCTTCAAGATTAAGCTTGATAAGTTAATGGAGGAGATGGTATGATGGGATAACATAATTTTGGCAATTAACTGATCTTTGACTATTTGTGGTAGATGGGCCCGGTGGCCTGTGACGGGATGTTAGATGGGGTGGGATCTGAGTCACTACAGAGAATTTTCCTGGGTGTCTGGCTGGTGAGTCTTGCCCACATGCTCAGCGTTCAGTTGATCGCCATATTTGGGGTTCGGAAGGAATTTTCCTCTAGGGCAGATTGGCAGAGGCCCTGGGGGGTTTTTCACCTTCCTCTGCAGTTTGGGGCACGGGTCACTTGCTGGAGGATTCTCTGCACCTTGAAGTCTTTAAACCCTGATTTGAGGACGTCAATAGCTCAGACGTAGGTGAGAGGTTTATTGCAGGAGTGGATGAGTGAGATTCTGTGGCCTGTGTTGTGGAGGAGGTCAGGCTAGATGACCATAATGGTCCCTTCTGACCTGAAAGTCTGAGTCTGAGGACACTAGACCCCTGCCTTCCAACACTTTGGGATGACCAATGTTGGATTCCTCCTGCCATGCCTTATGATCTTCCCCATTGGCCTTACCGGGATCCAAGCGCAAAGTACTGCCGGCAATTTTGATGGACCTCAACTCAGTCCGACAGAGAACATAGATCTAATTCTCCATTATTGTCCATCTCTCTTCCCTATTTTGAGCTGGAGGAGACCTTTGCAAAACAAGCAACAAGGAGGTTACCTCCTCACAAACGTCTTGTCATCGTCACCAACTGAGGCAATCATGCAACTGCTGTCATTGTTAGCTGACAACTTTAGGCAGTTCCAGGTGCTGACACCTTGCAAATTCCTCCAAAAGAAGTCCAAGATCCCATGACAAGCTTTTGAACATAATGCATACCTCGACCTGAGCATGCATATTCTTGCCTATTAATGAAGCTTTTCTAGAGTCAGCCAACACCATCTGACAAATTCCAGAAATGGCCCCACATACATGCAAGAAGGTGGATTTATAAACAAACCACTATAGCTTTTTTTTTTTGGAACTTTGCAATACCGCACCCCACGATAGCATGAATCTGCTTATAACGCAGGGCGCGCATGGCTCCCGACGGCAGCAGTGCGTGGTATTTTGATGTTGCGCAATACTGCGGCCCCGTGTTACTGCGGTGGATATTTTTGGACCCTGACCATGGTATTGCGGGGTTCCACTGTATGTCCTGGCTAAGGATTCTGAGCACTGTTCCCCCTAAGCTGTGCGCGTGTGCGCGCGCACACAGATCCTAAACTCTGCACACACGGCGAAACACCACATGCACAAAAATTTGCACAGGAGCACAAAAATTTGCACAGAATAATGTTTTTGCTCAGACAGCCTGTCAAAAATTAGAGCGAACATTGATTCTGAGTCTTTATTTTCTCATCTAGCACCAAATCTCTGGTTGTGGACACAGTCAATGAAAGGGGCAAGCAGCATACTCAAGAAGCCATTCCTTATTATAAGGACCAGAAACTTGCTCAGTTGGGATCCTGCCTCTTTCATCAAGCATGGGAGGCTATAACATCAGACAAATAGGTACTGGGGGCTGTTATTTTGTATTATACTCTTTACTTTGTTTTCTTCCTGTCCTTTCAACCCCTTTCCTTTCGCTCTTCAGGGACTCCTCTCACAAGCAATTGCTGAAACAGGAGATTCTCATCACTCCTAGGTCTCAGGGCTATAGAGCCAGTCCCACTTCAGCACAGGGGAAAAGCTTTCTAGTCAAGATATTTGCTGATCACCCCTTGTCAAAAATGGGGTTGAAGCCTGGTACTAGATCTCAGAAAATTGAACAACTATTTCTCACATCTCAAATTCGGACTAATGCCCCTGGCAGGTATAATTCCTTCCCTGAAATCAGGGAACTTGTTTGCGACCCTCAAAGATTTGTATTTCCACATAATGATTGATTCTTGTCACAGAAGATTTCTTCATTTCACTTTCAATCACAATCGTTACTAGTACTGAGTCCTATCTTTTGGTCTGTCGTCCACCCCAAAGGTGTTCTCAAAAATAATGGTAGTCGTAGCTGCCTACTTCTGTTGTCTCGGAGTAACTACATTTCCCTATCTTGATGACTGGCTCCTTAAAAGTCAATCGTAATAGGAGGTATGGTCTGCAGTTCAAACAACAATTTCACTATTCTGAAGATGGGCCTACAGATAAATCTCGAGAAATTGATCTTGACCCCTACAAAAGAAATCATCTTTATTGGACGACTTCTGGATTCTGTAATGGGCAGAACTTATCTCCCTTTCCACAGTTTCTTCACTCTAAAGAATTTTATACAAAGCTTGCAGCTCAGCCCTCAGGTTCCAGCAATGACACATCTGCAACTACTTGGATACATGGCAGCTTGCGTTTTTATGACACAAAAAATAAGGTTGCCTCTTCAATGTCTCCAGAGGTGAGTCAGGACTGTTTATGTACCCTACACATAGTCTCAACGAGCAGTTATCTGTACCCAGTCAAATCCGACAGTCACTCACCTGATGGATGCACCCAAAGTTTGTGTGGGAATCCTGTATTAACCAGAATCCTTCTACAGTCTCATTAACGCTGGATGCTTCTCTCTTGGGGTGAAGAGCATATTTGGGTCCTCTCACAGTCTAAGGCAAATGGTCACAACAGGAACAGCAGTTGCCCATCTATCTGTTGGAATGAAGGGCAGTCAGAAATTCTTGCCTGCATTTTCTTCCTTTACTCAAAAATAAATCCATCATGATCATGACAGACAACATAGCCTACATGTATTATATCAGTTGTCAGGGCAGAGCGCATTCTGCCTTGCTCTGCACCAAACCAATTAAAGCTTTGTAACTGGTGCATAGACAGTTGGATAGTTGTCTACTAATAGACAACCGGAGGAGACTTTTCTCCATAAATTATGAATGGGTGTTGAATCCTTGAGTCCTCAACAAATATTCCTAGCTTGGAAATTTTCAGAGGTCAATCTTTTTGCCACGGCAGCCAACACAACATGCAGGAAATTCTGTTGGCAACTTGGTGCTCAATCTCTAGGAGATGCTTTCCACATGATATGGAAAAAGTATCTTTTTTTTTTTTTTTTTTTTTTTTTTATGCATGTACTACAATTCTGTTACTTTTACAGGTCCTTGTCAAAATCAGACAGAAGTAATTTTGATTGCACCAACTTGGCCAAAACAAGTTTGATTTCCTTACCTTATCAAACTCACCCCTTGATCTCTGTGGTTGTCTGAGAATGTGGGTTTAATATTTCACCCCAATCTGAGCATCCTGCAACTGCAAGTTTGGTTCCTCAGTGGTTCTTGGGTCTAGAGATTGTGTTCATTGGAAGTACAAAATATACTGTCCAGTAGCAGAAAAGAATCTACTAGACATATTTACCTTGAGAAACGGCGAGGATATAATCTTTGGTGTAACTGGTGCCATTTTTTTCCTATTCTGTTGTCGCTTTCCTCAGTCTTGGTTTACCTGTTGCAGTTGAAAAATTCAGGTCTTTCTCAGAGTTCCATCAAGGTTCATTTAATGGCAGTAACAGCTTTCCATGTGCCAGTAAAGATTTCTTGGTATTTGCTCATTCTACAATCGTGAGATTCCTGAAAGGACTTATGAATCTTTTCCCACTAATTTAGAGCCTCTACACTGCTTTGGGATCTCAACCTGGTTCTTTACCATACTATGAAACAACCCTTTGAATCATTAGCTACATGCTTGCTGCTACATGTCTATAAAGCCCCATTCAGACCCCAGGCCCAGCTCCGCCTCTAGCCCCAGCATCCCCTCATCCTGAGTTCTGCCCCAGCTTTGCCTTCAGCTCACCTCCACTGCTGAGGAAGCCTTGACTGTTCAGTAGTGGTGGTGGGGGCATGGACCAATTCCGCTAATGGTAAGAGGGGGTGTTTCTGGAAAAATTTGCGCACCACTCACCAATGGGGTCTTCTGGATATCATATCAACCAATCTCTTCACCTTTGTTTTTATTCTCTAAGCTGTATCAGGGTATGTCGACACTGGCAGACTTACAGTGCTGCTCAGAGAATGCAAGGGAGACTGATGTGTGTTCACGCTGTCAATTTCCTGTGAAATAGCATGTTCATGCTTGTGGCATTCGGAGAGGTGCACTCTGAGCAGCTATGCCACAGAGCATCTCTTTCTCTTCTGACACGAAGAGTTGTGGGAAGGCAGAGGGGGTCATGGGGCATTCTGTGTCCTGTTGCAATGCCCCATGATGCATTGCTGCACATCCCTGCAATCCCTGTGCTTCCATCCGCATTTGGTGTCATCTTTCAATGGTTTGTGTAATGCATGCTCTGCGTTTTTGGGCTGCAGGAATGGATCCCATACCGTTGACTACTATGTTGCCTGCTCTCACTAACACATCATGAGTGGCGGTGGAGTTATTCATTAAACTACAAAGGCAAGAGGAGTTTGACATGGATCTTGCCATGCACAATTGCTATGACACAAGATTGCTTGTGGCATTCATGGAGGTGCTGACCATAGTGGAATGCTGCTTTTGGGCTCAGGAAACAAGCAGTGTGTGGTGGGATCACATCATGCACGTCTGAGATGACGAGCAGTGGCTGCAGAATGTTTGGATGAGGAAAGCAACGTTCATGGAACTGTGTGATGAGCTTGCCCCAACCCTGCGGTGCAAGAATATGAGAATGAGAGTTGCCCTGCCGTTGGAGAAATGCGTGGTGATTGCACTGTGGAAGCTGGCTACTCCAGACTGCTACTGATTGGTTGTTAACCAGTTTGGAGTGGGAAAGTTGACCATTGGACTCGTGTTGACAGAAATGTGCAGAGCCATTAATTGTATCTTCCGAAAGACTGTGACTCTGGGCAAAGTGCGTGACATTATGGATGGCTTTGCACAAATGGGCTTCCCTAACTGCGAAGGAGTGATAGATGAGAGAGACATTCCAATTCTGGCACCAGACAGCCGAGTACATTAATTGGAAGGGGTATTTCTCTATGGTTTTCCAGGCAGCTTGTGGATCACTGTGTGCATTTTATTGACATTAACACAGGCTGGTCCGGAAAGTTGCATGACACACTCATCTTTCGGAACACTGGCTTGTTCAGGCAGCTGCAATCAGGGACTTTCTTCCCGGACCAGAAGATCACCGTAGGGGAAGTCGAAATGCCCATTGTGCTCCTGGGAGACCTTGCCTACCCCTTAGTGCTGTGGCTTATGAAGCCATACACAGGGCACCTTGACAGCAGCAAGTAGCAGTTCAACAACAGGCTGAGCAAGTGCAGAATGACTATTGAGTGTGCTTTTGGCTGTTTAAAGACCTGCTGGCATGGCCTATATGGGAGCTGGACCTGGCCGATGACAATATTCATATGCTTATAGCTGCGTGCTGTACGCTCCATCATATTTGTGAAGGGAAGGGTGAAATCTTCAGTCGGCTGGACTGCTGAGGCGCAGTGCCTGGAGGCTGAATTTGAAGAGCCAGAGACCAGGGCTATTAGAGTGGCGCAGCGTGGGGCCATAAGGGTCAGGGATGCCTGGAGGCAGCAATTTGAAGCTGAAAGTCACTAATATTTGTTGCTATGCTTGGGAGTGCAGTGCTTGTAATGCTAGGAGGTGACTGTGATGTGGTGCAGACAATGCATTATAAAGGTTTAAAAAAATTGCCTGGTGCTTTGCAGGGCTATCTTTGCTTTCAGTTACTAGAGTAAAGATTGCTTTCAAACCAAAACAATTCTCTTAAAAAACAACTGGAGGAGAGAGACGAAAAGAAACCCAACCCAACACATTAGCACCGAGGAGGATGGAGGAACGGAGGATCCTCAAGACGAGGTGGTGTTCTGGGATGGTTAAAGATGTGTATGTCCAGGTATCATATCCAGCCTTCTCCTTTGGAGTACAGTGCAGTGGATACTGGGAGTCCACAGGGCTGGACAGTGATGGGAGAGGAGTGCAGTGGGTATGGACTGGAGCCAGGAGGTTGATGAGAGTGTGTTGGTGGTGTCTGGGGGGCGCATGGGAAAGAGTTTTGCGACAGCGGCTACAGGGGAGGGTGAGCACGGAGCCGCTCAGTTTGCAATGCTAGTAGCGCTTGGAGCGTGTCCACTTAGGGCTCCATAACATTTAAGAGCCGCTCCAGGACTTCTTTCTGGCTTTCAGTCCCTCTGTTCACTGTCCCGCCACTCCTTCAGGTCTTGTTTTTGGGCCACGGAGTGCATCATGACATCACACACAAAGTCCTCTTAAGCTCTTTGTGGCCGCTTCCTAATTCTGAGCAGCCTTTCAGCTGCCAATAACAAAGAGGGAGTCTGGGCTCCCAAGGTCATATCTGCGAAGTCAAAATGCAGCATTTTACAGAAGCAGTATTGTTTGCAACACACAGACCACTGATTCAGTGATTCAAAACACATCAACTATTCACATACCTGTCACTGACTGGTGACCCCAGGCAAGCACACATGAGAGCCCCAAGATCTCCAAAATGGCAAGTAACTGCAGGGGCAGGGGAAATCAGTGTTCCAGGATCATATGTACACTGGGCACGTGGCTCTTGGGGAGAGCCAGCACTACAGTGGGGGGACTTATAAACATTCCTGTCCCTGCATTTTTCACAGGTGGTGTGCATTGTGGAAGATACCATGCTGTTGAGGGTGAGCAGGGATCAAGGGAGGGGTTTCTCTAAGATTGTGGCTTCTGCCCTGGCCCTTATGCAGCTCACCTGTGTACTGCAATGGTCCTGACCTCCTCCTCCTCCCTCCCCTGGTGATGGCAGAGTAGTATGGCAAAGTTACCCTTAATGGGACAAGAAACACAGCAGCTCTGCCAAAGATCCTGTAGCAGCGGATTGCCCAGTATCTCCATGAGTGTTTTGTGGAGATCTCTGAGGCAGATTCCCATGAAGTGAGGGAGTCAATCAACAGCCTGTTCCAACCTAACCTTCGTTTGCCACCAACCCCCCACCCTTGCCTGCTGCTCACCTAGTCACCCACCCACCATGAGACTCCTCCCACGCACCTACTGTTTGCCTCCTTACCCACCTTACTTCTGCACCGCCTTCAGAGCGGGGCAGTGGAGAGCGGGTGGCTGTCGGCCAGGTGCCTATCTCTGACAACAGTGCCTCGCC
Organism: Dermatemys mawii; assembly: GCA_007922305.1. NCBI lineage: Eukaryota > Metazoa > Chordata > Testudines > Dermatemydidae > Dermatemys > Dermatemys mawii. The sequence goes on from ML677332.1 coordinate 76,611,830, forward strand.
AACAGCAGCAGCAGCTTAGAAATAAGGGTGGAAATGCCATACTATGCCACCCTTCCTTCAGAGCTGAGTGGCGTCTGAGTGGGGGCCCAGTTCTGCAGTCAGCAGTGCAGAAGTAAGGTTGTCAATACCATACTATGACATCCTTACTTCTGTGCTGCTGGCGGCGACTCAGCCTTCAGAGCTGGGCTCCCAGCCAGCTGCCCAGCTCTGAAGGAAATGGGCCGCCAGCAGCAGTCTAGAACTAAGGGTTTCAGTACTGGAATCCCCCCCCACACACACACACACTAACCTTGCAGCCACCCTAAAACTCCTTTTTGGGTCAGGATCCCTATAATTATAACACCATGATATTTCAGATTTAAATAGCTGAAATAATTAAATTTATGATTTTTAAAATCCCATGACTGTGAAATTGACCTAAATGGACTGTGAATTTGATTGGGCCCAAAATATAAGGTAGACAAAAATCATTCAGATCAGCTCAAAAGTTTTTTTAAAAAAAGGGTTAGATTCAGAAACTAAAGCATTAATTTTGATGTGAATTTAACTCAGTTTGTATGCCTGGTTTTTTTTTGGTTTTCTTCCTTACACTAAAACTAAGACTCTTACCTCACTCAGATGAAATAGAAAGAAATATAAAACTGTCATAAGTTATGTGAACTTGTCTTTTTGTTTTGAAGTCACTAGGGGATCAAACTTACACCTTTCCATATTTTTGCAGAAATGTCTCCTGCAATCCGTACGTTTAAAATCAGTAATATCTTGCTCTCCTTTTTGGATATTTTTCCCATAGCAGATCAGAGCAATGTATGTAAATCTTGGCACCTATGGGACAGCATTGTTCTAATATCTCTGCTTGCAGGACTGGATAAGAAAGGAGAATGAAGTGGCCACGATAACAAGGGGCATGAATTGAAATAAAACTATTGTCAGAACTCTGGCATTTTATAAACAGTACACATGTTTTAAAAAATAGATGCCTCTATTTCACCTTTTGTTCAAGTAATAACATTAATATAAGAGAGAAAGTAAATTAAATTAAGGTTTAAGAAACCAAAATAAATGAACTCCTTAAAAGAATACTTCTGAATCTTGCAACTTTAATATTAAATTTGTTTACTACAGTAGGTCTGTTTTCCTTAGCATAGTTTAATCTTGCTAAGGCAAGTGCTGCTTCAGTGCCCACTTGCAGTTCTATTTCTGACTATGCAGATTTAGTTCAAATTCAATGAGATTCTTGATTGTACAAGCATGTCACGTCTTATGCTGATTCAACTTATGCGATTTCCGCTTTACACAATCCACAAAAACAAAAAAAGAAAGGAGAAATTTTTTTAAAAAACTTCTTGCAGGGAGCGCAATTTCGCCTCCCATTGAAGCCAATGGGTTCTGGCTATACGCGGTTTCCGCTTTACGCGGTAATCACAGAACGGAACTCTCGCGCAAGATGCGACACGCCTGTAGAGACAAGTGGAAGTGCTTAAATCAGTGTGTGCCATCTAGTGGGACAAACAAGTGTAGTCTGGAAGTGTACTATTTAGAAGTAGCCATGTTTTACTGAGGGTAGGGAGCTGTTGGAAGTGTGTAGAATAGTCTGATTCCCTACACTACTTAGGGAGCAGATAAGATATTTAACAGTTCTTCTAATCTTTCTTTGAGAACCTTTTTTTTTTTTCCCCCTCTGAAAGGGAGATAATATTTTATACCCACTCAAGTAGGGTTCTTTGCAAAGTCTAACTTTTCAGTGACTATTCTGTGTAAACTAAAAGGAATCACAAGAGTGTGTCCTAACCGTCAAAATAAAAAAGGGTGTTCTTTATTTGCCTTGTTCTAGAGTGTTGCAGGATCTTTTGACCAATGTATGGTGGTCTTGCATAGGTAATATTATATGTAATCTGTTTGTCATGATGATGTACTGGTTCAAAAAGACATTTTATGTCAGCATGTGTTTTCTTTAAAGCAGGATAGAAAGTTGTTTCAGGTCTTATAAGAGGCTCTCATAATATGTTACCCTTTTAACCAAGCAGTTGTCTACACTGAGCCACAGAGCAGACTATGGATGTTATGAATTGCAGAGCTCACCAAAATGTTGTAATCTAACTGCTCCGTGTGGATGCTGTGGTGAACTAAATGGTACATACTAGATACCTTTTAATTCATGCCAGCAGCCATTCACATGGGACAGTTAGATTGCAGCGCTTTAAATCACACCACCTTAGTTTGCTCTGCAGTGCAGGGTTGACGTAGCCTAAGGTGGCCATTGCCAGTACGAAGTTTAGAAAAGCCAATTGTGATTCAGCTTTTATTTTCAAATACAGTTCACAGTTTATTCCTTGAAGTGTTACTTGCCTCTCTCAGTTGGACTTCTGGCCTTGAAAAAATGGATCCGGTTTTCAAATAAAGGCCTGTATCAAGGTAGGATGAAATAAGTTAAATTGAAAGATGTGCCCATGGATTTTGCTGTGAAGCCTACTTTTGATTAGTCTGTTAGTGTCTGCAAATACAGACTAACTTTGGAGTGCTGAGCATATGACTGTGCCGTTTTCTTGAAGTCAAATAACTGCATGTGAAACAACTGATTGGAGTCTATTTTATCTCATTTTTGCTGACGATCTTGCTGTGCATGCTGATCAGTCCTGTCTTGAGCATTGGTGAAGAGGACTGACATTTGATTTGTTACTTTTATGCTATTAGCATTATAAAAGTTACAAATGAAGACAGTAAACTGAGCATGTGCAAGTCTGAAAGGATGTTGGTTTTTTTAGTTGAAAACAACTTTAAGTTTTTCTTTTTAGTCTGAGATTCTAGGTATATGCCATAATCCAAGCCCACTTTGATGAAATACTTTGAAAGTGAAGAGCTGTGGGATGATGCCTCAACTTTTCTGCCTCATAGCCAAGACTGGAATAGGGAAACACACACAATGAGTTAAACCAGCATTCGGCGTCTTGGATTTATAAATGACTTGATAGCAAATACATTAGTTCTGGTAGTTTTCATCTTTGGTAAAAATTAAGTCTGACAAAGATGCTGATGATACCACCAAAAAGAATCTAGAAAAGTGAGACCACCATTGTAGCAATTAAAGATAATAAAATGTTCTTTGATAAAGTTAATGATCTGAAAATGAAGAAAGTAGAAAAATGTGAGGATTTCTGGAGTGCCCAGGAGCTGAAAGAGTTTGTGCAGTTCTCTGGTATATAGTGAGATGTATTACATTTACTACAATACTCAAAGTGAAACTACATTTTAATCTTTCCTTTTTTTAAATAAATACCTGACAATGTTTTCTCCCTGTATGCTAAAGGCAACATTGCTTCTCTTTGAAACAATGGATGAAAATGGGTGGAATTTGGTTTTGGGGCTATGACTGACCTTGATATCAGTGTTTTGATAAATGTCCCCCTTTTTCTAAAAACAAACAGATCAGCAACAACAAAAACCTTTTCACCAAAGTATACGTGAGATGAATGGGACTCTGAGCAAACACGTGAGTGGAGTTTGAGAGTCAAATGTCTTTGTTTTTTTCCAAGAGCTATCTTTTCTAAGCAATTGGTTATATCAAATAATTCAAACACTATTAAAGACATCAACAAAAAGTACTTGTTTAATATTAAGAGAAGGTAGGTTTGGGTGAAAGATCAAATGAAAAATGTAGATGCAGTACTTGGTCATATCTTTTCTGTGTGAAGTTTGGTAATTTGGCATCCAAATTATATTTAGTTGCAGGGTAATAAAATTGCTTGTTGGTTAAAGAACTTGTTAAAATGCCAGTGTTACAGCATGTTCTACTGCACATGTTTAACCAAGCAACAGTATAATACAAGATTTGCTTCCCTAAGTCTGTGATAGATGTTAAATGGAAAAAAAATATTGCACCATGGAATAATTAAAATCTAATTGTAAATATAGTTGCTATGAGGAACAACCAAAACATCGTCCTTTGCATGTAATTCATATTGTATTAACTTGGTGTATAATAGCTGTTGTTCTTCTAATCTCAGCAATGAAATAATGTTAGAACAAAAATGGTGTATACAGGGTGGCACTTAAGGTATCTCTGACTCTCTTATATCAAGCACATTAAGCAGCAACAAATGATTATCTTGTGTTGCATGGAAGAACTAGTGTATCTGAGAAATTTATCATCACTGATAAGTTACTGCCTAACTCGATTGTTTTGAACTATGATTTAAAATATCACCCATAATGTATGTATTTTAACTCTCCTATTGAATAAATTTCACTAATAAAACCTTGAATAAACTTATGTGAAGCAACAAAATGGCAGATGAAATTCAATGTTGATAAATGCAAATTAGTGGATGTTAGAAAACGTAATCCTAGCTATTCATATAAAATGATGGTATGTAAGTTGTGGTAACAGTGGTTAGCTGTTACCACTCAAGAAAGATCTTGGAATCATTGTGGCTAGTTCTCTGAAAACATCCGCGCAGTGTGTGGAGGAAGTCAAAAAAGCTAACAATGTTGGGAATCATTAAGCAAGGGATAGATGAAACAGAAAATATATTGTCTCTGTAAATCCATGGTACACCCATATCTTGAATACTTTGTACATATGTGCCCCATCTCAAAAAATATAAATTGGAAGTGGAAAAGACTAAAAAAAAGGGCAACAAAAATGATTAGGCGTATGGAACAACTTCCAAGTTGATGAGAAATTAATAAGATTGGGACTATTCAGCTTGGAAAAGAGACAGTTAAGATGGAATGTGATAGAGGTCTATAAAATCATGACGGGTGTGGAGAAAGTAAGAACTGGGGGGTCACCAAATGAAATTAATAGGCAGTAAGTTTAAAACAAACAAAAGGAAGTATTTAACACAACGCACAGTCAGCCTGTGCAACCCTTTGGCAGAGGATGTTGTGAAGGCCAAGACTATAACAGGGTCCGAAAAAGAAGTTGATAAATTCATGGAGGTTAGGTTTAAGATTAGCAGCCGTGTTAGTCTGTATCCTTAAATAAAACGAGGAATACTTGTGGCACCTTAGAGACTAAGCAGTTTATGTCAGCATAAGCTTTCATGCAATGGCTATTAGCCAGGATGGGCAGGGGCGGTGTCCCTAACCTCTGTTCGCCAGAAGCTGGAAATGGGCGACAGGGGATAGATCACTTGATGATTCTGTTCATTCCGTCTGGGGCACCTGACATTGGCCACTGTTGGAAGACAGGATGCTGGGCCAGGAGGCCTTTAGTATGACCTGGTATGGCCATTGTTACGTATTTATGTTATTGTGATGTCTCGATGAAAGTTGGCAACTACAGAAGCTTCATGTAGAAAACTGATCAAATCAGTTTATTTTAAATTGCCATTTCTTATTTTAACACTTATATAATATTAAGCACTATTTTTTAAAAAAAAAAAAAAAGTTATAGGAAGAATATTTAAAACAAAACCCATGTAGTTTTACATTTTTCCAACCAGCCACAAGGAATATGCAATTGTACAGAAGATTTTAGATATAAACAAAACTGAGTTTGGATTCCAAGTCCTTTTCAGTTCAGCTGCTTTATCAAATGCATACTCATTACCCAGTCGGAAGCGGAGTTAAGAGAAAGCACTCTTAGCCTGTTACTGTCAGTGTTTCCTGTTCAACTCATTTCTATTGAAAATTGGGTAGAATCCATTAAAAAGAAAGATTTAAAAAACGTTCTTGCCTTATTTTCATTTAATCTGACTTTTCTTTGCATGAATTTGAATCTCATTAAAAACATTTACGAGCATGGCAAATTTGCCAATCACTTCCTCATTTGTATCTGTATCTCCAGCATAATCAGTCAGAACTTTTTGGTAGCATGCTGGATTCCTTCTTTCATAAAACCCTCATTACAAAATATTGACTATAGTGCAAGAATATAGTTGCTAGACAGCTGGACTGGATTAATGTATTGGCATCATTGGCCTCAGGCCCCAACTCCTGCAGTCAAATGCCGATGTCACACTCTTAAAGTTACCTTTTTGTTTATTTAAATAATGACTCTTGCTAGTCCTCATGACTTGAAAATGTAATCAGTGTAACCAAAGGAATGGTGCATATCTGATTTTTCAGAGAGGCTAAAAGAACAGATCTGAGGTGTGAGTTGCCCCAGGCCTGCCAAAAGCATCTGAGACAACTGTGTAGAGAGCCCCAAGGGTGAAAGGGCTCCCAAATGGGTCCTCTCTTTGGTTGGGGGCTGAAGTCAAGGAATGGTGGTCTTGGAGGGAAGTTCCAGTTTCAGTAATGGTGCCCCCTACTACTCTAGCAGACAACTCTTTGAAGTGGTAATGAATCTGCACTTTGGGGGACAGGGCACTATGATGATAAGTTATGGAGGTCTCATTTGGGGATTTGCCTCGTATCCTGGATGTTCTTAACCTAACCCTGTAGGTAACCAGTGTTTGGATAGCAGAAGGTATTTATGCAGTTCACAGTGCACCTGAGCAATCTAGTTTAACTCGGCACTTTGTAGTGTTAAATATATTAAGCAATAGGACATAAAGACTTGTATCTGTTCATGATAGTTAATACTCCTTTTCTACACAGGCTTTTCTGGACTCCAGAGGTCTCTCCTCAATTCTTTCTGCCCACACAAGGCCATTCAGTATATATTTGGCCTAAAATGTTTTGTTTTTTCTTTAAATCCTGTTTTGCATTATAACAGCCATGCAAATGTGGATTAGACTGTACCTGGATTTCCTGTCTGTGTTGTCTGTTAACTTTTTTCAGTTCATCTGTCCTTCAGTAACTTGTGCTTTTGAATGTTTTTTCAGGATGACCGGTTAATTTTTGAGGAATTTGCTGTGTATTTTTGATCCCCAAAAATCCACATGTTCTGTAGCATTTATAAATTCTATTAGTTGAGTTGAAGGACTTTAAGGAAATCCATGGAGTAGCTCTTGAAAATTTGTGCAGCTGTTCTAGTAAGCTGGATTCCAGTATTGTCATTTATTATAGATAGTGGCTGGGATAAAATCACTATACAACAGGGGTGGCTACAGCCCGTGGCTCAATTCTGTCCGGCCCCCCGAGCTACCAGCTAGCTCCTTTGCCCTTCTGCTCCCACCCCGTGCAGTGCGGCGAACGAACAGCACTCTGGGGGCGGGGCTGGGCGCTCCAACATATCAGCGCGACAATGTTTCTGGCTCCGGTCCAGACATGCTGTTCTGAGCGGCGTGGTATGTGGGCCAGAGGCAGGGGGTTGGATAAGGGACGGAGGGTTCGGGGGGAGGGTGGTGGTCAGGGGACGGGGAACGTGGAGCAGGGGAGTTGGATAGGGGTGGGCTGCTGGGGGGTGGTTAGGAGCAAGGGGGTCTCTGGAGGGGGCGGTCGGGGACAAGGAGCAGGGGGGGCTTAGATAAGGGGGTGGGGTCTTGGTGGGGGTGGTTAGGGGCGGGGGTCTCTGGAGGGAGTAAGCGGGACAAGGAGTGGGGGAGTTGGGTGGGTCGGTGTTCGCAGGGGGGGCAGTTGGGGTGGGAAGTGGAAGGGAATAGGAGGCAAGGCCAGGCTGTTTGGGGAGGCACAGCCTTCCCTAGCTGGCCCTTCATACAATTTTGAACCCCGATATGGTCCTCAGGCCAAAAAGTTTGCCCATCCCTACTATACAAACTTATGAAGAAAAAAATGACACGAGAGGGGTATCAATATCTTCTCTTGACAACTTTTTATATTAAAAAAACAAAAAACAAAACCAAATGTCTATGAATGAGAAATACACTTCAAACATTTGGTGTCTAATAAGTATATATATTATATATTAGAAATCTGAAACTTTGAAATGAAAATGGAGGGGCACTTGCTTTTTAACAAACCTCTCTCACTAGCAGTACTGGTGCTAGCTCATTGGGAGCCCTAATCAGGAATATCCTCTCCCCAAATAGTAATAATAGAGGGCTCCCAGGAGCTGCGTTGGGGTCTCAGGAATTGCTTAGTCTGCTTATGTCTAGCGCCAGCTCTGCTCACTAGAGAGACAAAAAGTTCCCACTTGAAGTAGCTGCCAACAAGGCTCCACCAGACCAGGTGGATTTATTTGTAAGAACGAAATGTGTTGAGGTTGGTAGATTCTTACCTTTCAGAGTAGTGATACCAGATTGTACCAAGAAGAAGTGGCAGTTAGAAATAAAGAGCCCTGTGATATGAAGGCCATGCGCTCAGTCTCAGAGTGGATTTTCAGTGGGCTGCAATAAAAGTGCAAAAAGCTCTGGGCCACGGGTCTCAAATATGCAGCCTGCGGGTTTATTTCCTGTGGCCACCAAGCTCCCATGCACGCTACTCCCCCCGCCCCATTATTTCCTGCGGCCACCAAGCTCCCCTCACTGGCTTTCCCCCCTCCCTCCAAGTACACTCCATCCCTGCTCCTCTGCCTGTCTCCAGGAGCTGTTTGACGGTGCTTAGCACTTTCCAGGAGGGAGGGGAGAGGAGTGGGGAGCTGTGCACTCGGTAGGAGGCGGAGAAGAGATGGGGCAGGGGTGGGGATTTGGGGAAGGTGTTCGAATAGGCACAGGGAGGGGGTGGAGTTGGGGTGGGACTTTGGGGAAGGTGTTGGAATAGGGGTGGGGCCTCATGGAAGGGGTGGAGTGGGGGCAGGGCTGAGGAGGAGTCTTTTGTACCTTTGTATGAAAAGGTGTCTGTGATGTGGCCCTTGACTAATATATTGACTCCTCATGTGGCCCTCATGGTGATTTGGGTTTGAGATCCTTGATCTGGGTGAATGCATTTCTGGATTCTGACCTCTGCCCTAATTGACGACATGTAGTCTGCTCCTCCTTTCTGCAAATACTGGACGCAGCTCAGACTTGTCCATAGGACTTGGGTACATGCTTTCTCCCCTCATTCCAGAATGTCTGCAGCTGGATGTAGCAGCTCAGCACACATGCCTTATCAATTACCATCGTGATTTTTAAAATGAATTTTTGGTATAGCAAGGAACTGTATTCTCTCTCTCTCGCCTTCCCTTTCTATCCTTCTGACTGATATTTTGAGGAAAGAGGGGTCCGTTTGCCAAGCTTTCCCTCCTGCTTCTTCCGCCATTCCACTGTATGACCAAATAGAGTACTTCATGACCTCTTTCTGCTCCATCTGTGAGAAGACCCACAGAGGGTAGCTCTGCCACAATGCCCCTATCCCACAGATGATCTCTCTGCTTAGGGGGAAAGGCTCAATATCCATGGCTTGTTGGAGGCAAGTTGAAACATCCAAAAGCCTCTCAGCCCTCTACAGCTCGCAAGACATAGAAGGCAGGTCTAGCCTCACCAATTAGGTTGTCATTAAATTCCCCACTTTCCCCTCCATAATGGACCTATCCAACTTAGTAGAGAAGAGCTCCAGGGTCTCTGCAAACAGGAAGGATGGCAGGGCCTCTTGCTACCTTTCTACACTGCCCCTGTCATCTCCGTCCCAGAGGCTAATGAGCTTAATGTGGGAATGAGCCAACGTGGTCAGGCAGCTGCAGGAAAGGCAGCAGGAACACAGACCGTCGCTGCAGCCCCTGTATAACTGCCCGTACTCCTCCCCAAGTTCCATCTCCTCCTCACCCAGATGCCCAAGAATGCGGGGTGGGGAGGCTACGGGCACCCAGCCACTCCACCCTAGAGGATTGATTGCCCAAACAACGGAAGGCTGGCATTCAGTAAGTTTTGAATTGTAGTGTGGCCTTGTCCTTCCCTCCTCCCCTCATCCACCACCGCACCTGGTACTTCCCTCGTCACCCACCCCTCCTGGGCTACCTTGCAAATTTTCCCCCTGCTTGTGTGATGAATTAATAAAGAATGCATGATTCTGAAAGACTAATGACTCTATTGCCTCTGAAAGCATTGATTGAAGGGGGGAGGTCAGTTGGCTTACAGGGAAGTAGAGTCAACCAAGGGGGTGGATTTTCATCAAGGAGAAACAAACAGAATTGTCACACCATAGCCTGGCCAGTCATGAAACTGGTTTTCAAAGCTTCTCTGATGCACAGCACACCCTGCTGCGCTCTTTTAATTGCCCTGGAGTCTGGCTGCGCATATTGGGCCACCAGGTGATTTGCCTCAACCTCCCACCATACCATAAACGTCTCCCCCTTACTCTCACAGATATTGTGGAGCACACAGCAAGCAGCAATAACAATGGGGCTATTGGTTTCGCTGAGCTCTAAGCTCAACAGCGCCAGAGAATTTTTAAATGTCAAAATGCACATTATACCACCATTCTGCACTTGCTCAGCCTATAGTTGAACTGCTCCTTTCTATTGTTCTGGGAGCCTGTGTATGGCTTCATGAGCCATGGCATTAAGGAGTAGGCTAGTTCCCCAAGGATAACTACAGGCCAGAGTTTCCCAAACTTTTTTGGCCATGGAAAACTTTTTAGCTTGGTATATATTTACGGAACACTTATAATATTATTTTGTAGTCATCTGGCTTTCAAATAAAAAATTGTGTTATTTATGCTCAAATATATTTTATTTTATAAATTATAGCCATTTAAAAAGAGTTGTAAACTACACTTCAAATATGCCAAATTTAAAAATAAAAAAAAATTAAAGACCCTTTTTTTCATTACAATTCTTTCATGGAACACCTACTCGCATTGTGCGGAACACCAGTGCTCCGTGGAACACAGTTTGGGAAACATTGCTATAGGCATTTCAACATCCCCCAATGGTAATTCAGCTGTAAGGCCTGCTCTCATCTTGGTATTCTTGTGCTTCAGGGCAGAGGAAAGGAAGTCACAAAGTTCCATGAAAATGCCCTTACGCATGCGAAAGTTTTGCAGCCACTGGGACTCATCCCAGATCCATAACACTATGCGGTTCTACCAGTCTGTGCTTGTTTCCTGGGCCCAGAATCGGCATTCCACAGCGTGAACCTCCCCATTACCACTATGATGTCCAAATTGCCAGGGTCTGTGCTTTGAGAGAAGTCTGTGTCCATGTCCTCATCACTATCGTGATCGTACTGTCGTCGCCTCCTTGCCTGCTTTTGCAGACTCTGTACATACTGCAGGATAATGCACGAGGTGTTTTCAGTGCTCACAACAGCAGCAGTGAGCTGAGCAGGCTCCATGTTTGCCGTGGTATGGCATCTGCAGGAGAGCAGAGTTGCAGCAGAAGCGGTGGATGACGACTGTTAGCACCACGCACTTTTCCCGTGGAAGAATACACATTCCTGGGAGCCCATGACAGACAACATGGAGAAATTCGCTATCAAGGCAAGAGCAGGAGAGCAGACTTGCGGCAGAAGCAGTGGATGCCATGAGAATAGATATTTATACAGAATGACGAGAGGACCTGCGAAGTGGATTCATGGCACCAGGAGAGCAGAGTTGCACCGGAAGCGGTGGGTGGATGATGATGCTTAGCAGTCATACTACACCATCTGCTGAAAGCAGTATGGCGTCTGCACGGAAAAAAGGGGCGAAACAATTGTCTGCCATTGCTTTCATGGAGGGAGGGGCAACTGATGACATTTACCCAAAACCACCCGAGACAATGTTTTTGCCCCATCACTGGGAGCTAAACCCAGAATTCCAATGGGCGGTGGAGACCGTGGGAACTGTGGGATGGCTACTCACAGTGCACTGCTCAGAGGACCGATGCTAGCATCGGTACTGTGAACGCACTCCGCTGACTTAGCGTATTTAGTGAGGGGGGACACAATCGAATGTATACAATCTGTTAAGAAAAGTCGACTTCTATAAATTCAGCCTACAGGTCTCTAGTGATGACTTTAATCAGGACTAGCCATTGGTCTTGTGGAGCAGTAAAGCAAAGGGATGAGCGACCACATGTAACTTCCATATCGATTGCTGTTTCAGCTGCTTATGATGATGTCTAAGTGTAAACATCCTCCGCTGTTGGATGTTCCAAAACCTTTGATGCCCCAGGTCAGGTAATACTAGCACTGCTATGATTGCAAAAGCAAGACTGCCCCGTATTAAATGTGCAAACTTTTTGCAACTGCTTCTCTGGTCCTCACTTGACTGTGAGCGCACTACTTAACTTCCATGCTGTATTGGGGTGGGTACCTGCTCCAGCCTGGAAGGGGTTAAAACAGCCCTGGAGAGGGCTGTGACTAGGGGAAGGCAGCAAACCTCGGCTAATTGGAAGAGCAGCTACAGCTGATTGGCTGAGTCAATTAGGGTCCAGCAGGCCCTTATAAGAGGGCTATGGCCAGGCACTAGAAGCAATCTCTCTTCAGCCTGGGAGAGAGCAGGGTCTGGCTGCCTGCGGGACAGGGTACCTGAGGTGGAGTAGTGCTGGGGGAATAGACAAGGGAGCTGGGGAGCTCCAGCCTAGCAACTCCCCAGGCTGCAGGCCTGAAAAGGTACTGGGCTGCAGGTAAAGGCAACAAGTCCAAACCCCCTTGCCTGTGATGACTGGTTTTTTACACTGCAGTCTGCCCCAGGGTGGGGGGAGGGGGGGGTTTGATGACAACTGGCAGTAGCCCAGACTGAGGCAAGGTGGGAATTAGTCCCCTCGGGTTGGGGGAAGACCCAGAGGCAGAGTGGGGGGCTATTGCCAGGGGGCAGCACCCCAGGTAAAAGGGCAGCAGGGTCCTGGAGGAACACGGGGCCAGCAGACAGCAAGACACCGGCCTGCAGAGGGTGCTCTGAGCTGGAAGAGCTAATTCTCAGACAGCCAGCAGTAGGTGCTGCAGGGGTAAATCGTCGCCCCGTCACACATGCTGATGCACTAGCAGTGCTTTTGCCTATTAATCTTTGTAAAAAATACTGGGGCTGGTATGCCTGAGCAAAGAGATAAAAACGTGTCTTCTCTTACACTGGTGTAGCATGCATAGGGTGTGGGTGGGGGGAAGCTAAAGAGAGTGAGTACGTTGAGGAGAGGGGTGAGACTAGGACTTTCAAATTCTTTTTTAAAATTACCATTAATTGTGAGATTAAAAAAGTTACAATTAATCCCTATTTTATCACAGTGTTTAATACAATAATAGAATGTCAATTTAAATTTATTGTAAATATTTTGGATGTTTTTCTACATTTTCAGTTACAACAGAATACAAAGTGTACGAAGCTCACTTTATATTATCTTTTTATTATGAATATTTGCACTGTAAAAAAGAAAAAATAAGATAATCTACGAATGGAAGCATGTTCTTACTTTCAGGTGACATTGTAAATCATCAGCATTATCGCCCGTAAATGTAAATAAACTTGTTTGCTGAGCAATTGGCTGAACAAAAAGTAGGACTGAGAGGACTGCAAGGGTCAAAAGTTTTACATTGTTTTGGTTTTCAGTGCAAAACCATGTGCCATTTTATGTTAAAAAAAAATCTACATTTGTAAGTTGCACTTTCATGATAGATTGCATACAGTTTGTATGAGGTAAATTGAAAAATATGATTTCTTTTGTTTACAAATATTTGCACTCTAAAAAGATAAAAAATAATATAAAGTGAGCACTGTATACTTTGTATTCTGTGTTGTAATTAAATCAATATGTTTGCAAACATAGAAAAACATCCAAAATATTTATAATAAATTTAAATTGGTATTCTATTATTGTTTAACAAGTGCATTTAAAACTGTAATAAATCACAATTAATTTTTGAATCGAGTTAATTTGTGGTGTTAATTGCTTGAGTTAACGGCGATTAATTGACAACCCTAGTTGGAACCAATGAAACTGCTTGCTTTAAAGTTAAAATTGGCTTTTGTGATATGTCTTAGCATATTACAAAACAACTAAATTTTGCTTTGGATATACGAAAAAGCAGGGCTCATTTATAGAATTCTGCTGTCATTTTTTTTTTTTTTTTTTTAAACAATGAAACTAGTTGTCACAAAATTTTTCCTCCTTTGTTCCACCAAAATTTTTCCTCCTTTGTTCCACCAAGATCTGGTGATTGGGGTATTTTGTTTTGAGTGTGGCTAGCATGCCTGGTGTTGTACATGACCTAGAACAGCCCTTCCCCAAAAAGTTTACAACTTAAGAGTTCACTGACAGTACTTTATAAAGAGTACATCAATTGTCAGGTGATTATAGTCCCATCAATAGACAGAGCTGTCATTTTAATTTCTATTTTTGTTTTTAAATCTAGTTTTGTTACAAACTCAGCCCTTTGGTATGGTGTGTGTTTTGTTTGGAGTAAAAACTCATTTTAAATAAAATTGTTTTCATGTATTCCGAGAAACAGGGATTAACATCTTTAAAATGTGTTCTAGGATTTCAGTTAATTTGGAAGAATAGGGAACTTGAGTTCCAGTTACCACCTGTGACATAAAAAAATACAGTCCTTTTTTCTCCTCTCTGAGATATCCCTTTTCTAGACTTATGTTGATAGTTTAGGCTGGTGCTGCTAGACCTTAAATATTTGCATTAGAGAGCATTTTTAGGGGCAAATATAAGCAGCATAATGCATTTATTTTTTGAATGCCATCCCTATGTGTGGGAGGAGTAAGAAGCAGTAAGAAGAAATGATCTTTCAAATATTTGTTTTTAAGGGGTACTGTCATGTTAAATCTTAGTTGTAAAGAAATGCTTATCTACCGTATATCACTAACAATACATTTGAATGGGCTTAAATTACAGCAAGGGAGATCCAGGTTAGACATTAGGAAAAACATCCTACCTGTAAGTGTTCTTAAGCACTGGAACATATTACCTATAGAGGTTGTGTAATCTCTGTCATTGGAGGTTTTTAAGACCAGGTTAGACAAGCACCTGTCAGGGGTGGTCTAAATATCCTAAATTCTGACCCAGTGCAAGGCACTAGATTAGATGACCTGTTGAGGTCCCTTCCAGTTCTATGTTTTTATGATTTTAATAAAAGTGAAAAGCTTAAAAACTCATTGTACATGTTACTATAATTTTTTTTCTTAGCATGGACGATCAATTTTGAGTTTCACTTGTTTATACACAGTATGGTTTTCAGGTTCTTAGTAGTGCAGTGTTTGAGTTTCAGTTTTTTAAATCAAACATGGTTATTGGAATTTTGAAAAGTGAAATAATGCTGATTATTTTATAAAATCTTGTTTTACAACAGGTTATATTTTAGATTATATGATAAGATGTCTACCTTGCATAAGGATGTAAGGAAGAGGAATGAGGTATAAATGAAGAATTTTATCTTAACAGGAAACTTGATAAAATTTTCCATGAAGTGTCCACTTAGCTGGTTACTGAAGTTATTATTTGGTATAAATGATTAGGAGGTACAGCATTGAAATTTAATGTTTCACGCTAGATTTAATTACAGTAATACAGTAAGGTACATGTACTTAGAAATGTGAGATATATGACATTTGAAAATTAACATTGTAAAAAGATATTGCTCTTACTATGCAATGAAATCAACCACTGATTGAATCACACTATTATTATGACATAAGTATTAATGAGAACTTTTATTTTGCTGTTTGGTGGCAATTGTTTTTAGGAGAAAATGTCTAAAATTCTGTATTTTCAGCACAAGTACATGTACCATGCCTAACACTTTATACACATACATGTTGTGCACATTATATGCAAAGCTCTAAGTGCCAACAGTAAAATCATCATGGGTGAAAGTTCTCAGAAATTTGTTCAAGTTCCGTTGTCAATATACGTTTGTTTACATTGCAGGTTTAATGAGAGTGTGCTGAGGAAAGGGCTCTCTGTTTAAAATTACTAATGAATGGAGGCAAAAGAGAAAGCAGAAAAATGAACAAGCTTAATGCAGTGACAGCCACACAGAAACCTTTTTTGATTTGCAGCTTTTTAGTGTCATTTGAAGTTGCTTCTATTAGCCAATCAGATTTCTCCTGACTGCTTACATCACTAACTAGCCAGTTCCCTCCAGCTGCAGAGAGCTTCAGTTTGTCTTTTTTTTAAACTAAAATGGAGGCTGGTTTCTTGCCTTAAGGAGTACATTGCCTTTCCTGCTGAAGCCTAGATGTTGACATGTAATAAAGCTGGCAGCAGGATGGTGGTTGATGCAGCCAATTCCAATGGGCCGTTTCAGCCCGTGGCCCTTTTACATATTAGAGGTGAGTTATTGTGTGTTTCAGTGAATTGAAACTGTGTGTGGCTAGCTAGTAAATGGCTATTGTGATTTTCTGATAAGGAAAGCAGGAAGTCCTCTGTAGCAGAGTCTGTTCTGTTTTGATGCAGACTCAGTGTAATTGTGGAATATGGAAATCAGTTTTGTATTAAATGCTGTTAGGATAATTTAAGAATTCGGAGAAACATCGCTTGTATAGTTAAAAGCAGGTTTTACTGCTTTCTGCTGTGACTCTCCCATCCCCCTTTCTAGCTTTGCTGATGTCAAAGGATGTGAAGTCACTACCCCAGAAAGGTATTGGATTGGGGGGCAGGGCAGAGCTAAGTTATCGGTACACAGTTTGTGTAGCATAATGTTAGTGTTCAGAGTGCTGAAATGCTTTTTCTGGGTGAACAAACTAGAATGCCTCTAAAATCACTATAGATAGTAATTGAACTAGGAAGTCCATTGGAAAAATACCCAGAATTATAATGAAAATATCTAGTATTTATTCAAAAAAACACTTCATAGATGTATGTGTGCTTTTGTTGTTTTACTTTAACAAATAAGTTGTGCGAAAATTGGCTTTTGTAATTTGAATATTAAATGTTTTGTAATTGTTGAGTATATAGTCTAGGATTCATAGAATAGGAATGTGTTGTAAATTTGCATTTTTTTACCAAGTTTCTAAATATGAAACAAAATTAGTATAGTGTTTACTTAGGAAAAAAACATAGCATATCATGCAATTATTAATGCCTGAAATTGCTATATTTTTGAGTTTTTAAAAGCAGCAGAATCCCGTAGCAGGTTAAAATGTTGTGTTTTTTTTAATGTCCATTCTCTTTCATCTACTTTGTTTTTATAACTCTTTTTGTGAGTACAAAACACTTATTGGATGTGGTGAGGATAACTTGAACAGCTGCGTTCAACCTTTATTAAAGAAACAGCGCTGAAATGGTACTGCATCAACTAGTCTTTTTAGTTTTTCATGGCATAAGCTAAATAGTTCGGATGTATACTGTACATAGATTTCCAATATTGAAAACATTTTGCTATAAAGGCCAAAGTATTCCTTCTGGAAAGCCTGGATCCCTGATTTAAACAGTAGAATCTGAACTCTAATAGGAAATTATAATTCCTGTGATAACTTTTAAAAGGTTAGTATCACCCAGCTGCTTGGATAGGGATTTGGATGTATTCCAAGAGACCATAATATTGTGTTTGTGTTGGGGGGTGCTCTACAACAGTAGTTCTCAACCAGGGATACACATACCTAGGTGGGTATGCAGAGGTCTTCTGGGGGTACATCAACTGATCTAGATATTTGCTTAGTTTTACAATAGGTTACAGAAAAAGCACTAGTGAAGTCAATACAAACTAAAATTTCATACAACTTGTTTATACTGCCCTATATACCATACACTGCAATGTAAGTACAGTCTTTGTAGTTATATGATAAAAATGAGAAGTAAGGAATTTTACAGTAATAGTGTGCTGTGAACTTATGTCTGATTTTGTAAGCCATCATTTTTTAAGTGAGGTGAAACTTAGGGGATACTCAAGACAAATCAGACTCCTGAAAGGGGTACAGTAGTCTGGAAGGTTGAAAACCTTGCTCTACAAAGACGTTTTATACATTGAGTGAGAGCAGAGACTCTCCCCATAATCGAAGGAATACAAGCCAAAGTGACTGAAAGCAGATCTTCTCTACCCCACACCCCATCCCCCAAAAGTACTCTGTCAAGTTACCCTCATTTCTCCAACATAATGTGCTGAATTTTTTGGTTCACTGAAGCTTTTTAAAAAAGGCTCCAGAGGTGAGATTCTAGCAAATACAGGCCAGTAAGCCTAACTTCAGTATCAGGCAAATTGGTTGAAATTATAAAAAAGAACAGAATTATCAGAGGAACATGATTATTGGGAAAGAGTTAACATGGTTTTTGTAAAGGGAAATCATGACCCAGCAATCTGCTAGAATTCTTTGAGAGTGTCAACAAGCACGTGGACAAGGACTAATCCTATTGATATAGTGTACTGGGACTTTCAGAAAGCCTTCAGTTTGGGACCTTGTCAAAGGCTCTTAAGCAAAGTAAGTAGTCATGAGATAAGAGGGAAGGTCCTCTCATGGAACAGTAGCTTGTTAAAAGATAGGATACAAACAGAAATAAATGGTCAGTTTTCACAATGGATATTATCCAAGATGGCCAGGGACTCTACCCTGTGCCCTAGTTTTCCCTAAACCTCTGACTGCTAGGAGCTGGGAATGGGCGTTAGGGGATGGATCACTCGATAATTACATTGTTCTGTTCATGCCCTGTGAAGCATTAGGAACTGGCCATTGTTGGAAGTCCAGATACTGGGCTAGATGTACCATTGGTCTGGCCCTGTATGGCCATTCTTATGTTCTTCATTCCTAATTGGAATGTTTATTGAATTACATTACTTATTATGATATTAAATTCAGTGCCTCATGGCCTGTAGGTATTTCCATTGTATAAATGATAAAGTGTACCTGATCATGATGATCTATCTAAACATTCAGTGCCTTGCAGAATGTAATGTTGACAAAAGGTACAGATTGTTGCTTTTTTGGGTTGAGGATGAAGGTGAGTGAAGTTACAGGAGGCTCTCGCAGGTGGGAACAATAAGATTTTGACACTCAAGAAGAGATCTTTGGCATTAGGGAGTGGGAGACATCTCTTTCCCTTGTGTGTAGAGACAGAAGGACTTACAGTTTTGAAGAGCAGGTGGAGTTCATCAACTTTGACAGATGAAAGCTGCCTGACTGCCCTGATATCCAGGATTTTCTCCATCATTGATGGAGGAAAGCATCAGGAGCAGCTTATTTATATTGAAATCAACAATGAATGCTAAGTGTCAGTTTTGAAGCTTAATGAAAACATTTAAATGTGAATACTTTGAGACAAACTGTGGAGCTCATGCATCTCTTAGAGCTATTGTTCTAGAAGATACTCTGTTGCAGAGATGAGATGACACTGCACTGGATTTAGTTTGGCTTGTGTTGAAGAAATTTTCTTTGCAACTGTAAAGGGTATTTTAAATATTTTTTGAAACTGAAATTTTAGATGCTAGAACAAAATTCTGCAGCAAAGGGTGGGTTTTGTGGTGGATTCTGTGGCTTCAGTTTTTTAGTTTTTTTTCTAAGCTAGACATAATTGGGTGTCCTAAGCAGAGTCAAAGGAGAACCCTTTTTGAAATCATAGTATACTATCAGGTTTGGAGAGAAAGAGGTAGGGGCAAAGGCTGGGCTTTTTGTTAAGATGCTCCTTGATCTTGCTGGTGAGTTATTTTGACATCTACTAGAGCTGGCTGAAACTTGGAATTTCTGTTCTATAGGAAATTCCAACAGTTTAAAATTGTTTGTTTTCCCAAATTGGAATGAAATTCTGAAATTTCATTTTGAATGAAATTTCTCACAGAATAGCGTTAAGTGAAGTGCCTTGTTTTGACTTTATTATAATTCATTATATAAATTGCATAATATGATATAAACTGTATACTATATTTTATAGCATAAATAATATAGAAGTCCAAACCAAAATGTTTTGACTTTATAAAAAGTTTTGATAATTTTGTCAAATTTAGGTAAAATCAATTTGTTCCTGTAAAACGTTTTGATTTAATCAAATCATCGTTTTCTGCCAGAAACCTTATTTTCAGAAAATGTTTGACACTCTAGCAGGTTGCTTTAGACTACCCATTGTCTGGTAAATATTTTAAGCTCTGATGATAGATATTTATCTTAAATAAAAACAGCATAGTGTGTGTGTGTGCACATTAATTTATATTTTTATAAAATTCATATAGGGAGTATTACTAAGCATGGTTGTAGAAAATATTTAAAGATAAAAATGCACTTCTGTATTTTACTTTTTAAAATTTCCACCTTAGAGGAGA
Source organism: Dermatemys mawii (assembly GCA_007922305.1). Classification (NCBI taxonomy): domain Eukaryota; kingdom Metazoa; phylum Chordata; order Testudines; family Dermatemydidae; genus Dermatemys; species Dermatemys mawii. The sequence continues at coordinate 76,631,707 of ML677332.1, forward strand.
AATGAAATCTACTAACTGCAGATATTTTCTATAAATAGTTCCCAAGGGACCCAATCAAGATCAGGGCCCATTGCATTAGGTGTGTTTACAAACAAACAAACAGTTCAGTTGAGATACAGCACCAAACATTTGTCATATGGTAATCTCTAAACTTGGGCTGTCTTTGAACTACTGACCTTTAGGTGGAAGGTTATCCAATCTCCATGACTATTGCAGGATCTTAAGACAAACAAATGTTTTCTAGATATGATATATAATACATTTACTTGCATACTTTCATATTGCTGTTACTATAGAATGCTAAAAGATCTCAGTCTTGGGTCCCTTTGATGGTTAACAAGCCTAGGAAGTATCCTATGCAAAAATGTATTAGATGATAGCCAATTCATCTTTCAATCTTCATATATCTAACTAATTCCTTAAAAGAAAGCTTCACCATTTTTCAAAAATTCTTGAATAAGTATAATTATTCTTAAAACAAATTGACACTTCAATAGAGGAATATTTTTATTTAACAAAACTTGTTAAAGAACCTGGAGGCTACTAGCTTAATTGACAGAGTGTGGATAAAGGAAACATTCTTCGCACTTCCATTGAATGAGAATAACAGAAAATCAAGAGCCAGATTTAAAAAGTAGTATGGCTGTAGTCTGCATGCAGAAAAACAAATCTCTTAATTGCATGCAAGACCAAAGGGTGCATTGACCTCACTGTCAATTGATTTAAAAAATGTCTGTTCATGTTTCTGAAGGTAATTTTCAAAGTGTAGCACTCTTACTATAAACTGCTCTTTCTTTTTTCCTGCAGGTCCCAAGGCAGAATATTTAAATTAAGGCAGGTAGTCAGTGCGTATGTGTGCATTTAATGCAGTTATGTCTTCTGCATTAACTCTTAACCAATTTCTGTACTACTTATTTACATGAAACTACCACCTACTGTACTTAGAATGTAATGAAGGTTAATGGCTGCAGTGCAGTAGTCTGCAGTTAAAGCCACTGCAAATAAGTGTCTAAGGAAGGTGTTAAATAATGTGTATCAATTAGGAGCACAGAATATGGTTGGGTATTAATGTAGAAGATAGAGAAATTGAATTTTTAATATGGTGAATGGGGGACGACTACTTGGTTAAAAAAATACCTAAGAAAAAGTATCTAGAAAAACAGCCAATTTTTGGTTTAAAGAAAGTGTTACCTGAAGGAACAGTATCTTGGAAACACATACATTTGCATATTGCTTTTAAGTTTTTTTCGCTTTTCTTGTGCATTGAAGTGTAAAATGAATCTTTTTCCTACTTTTACTTTCTGCCACGTGAGCCTCCATGCAGTCAAGTCAGAATTACTGTCTGCTGTTTTAAAATTGTAAATTATTTCTAAAGCATTGCTATTTGGCATTTAAGGTGTGGGTTTTTTCTAGAAAATATTGAGTTTGATCTGAAATCAAGAGAGAGTTTTTCTTTAGCCTTTTATTCTGGCTCATGATTCAATAAGGCGGTACTCAATTAAAATTTTTGTTACATTCTGTACATAAAATTTTCTACTGTGGTCCTTATATCACACAGAGAACTGCGTTGCTTTGGTTACTCTTGGGGAATGCTGGCCAACATATTCTTTTTCATTCAGCTCTTCCATTTCTACTTCTACTTCTGCTTGTTCTGAAGGATGTCGATCATAGTTACTGTTTTGCTGTTTTCAAAAAAGTATTCATCTGATATGTGCTCTTAAATGTTGGCTAGGCATAGCTTGTATGGTAGTAAAGAAATAAGATTTTTCTAAAAATGTAAAATGTATGCATTTAGAAAATATGCCATAAAATAAATCTAATACCTGATAGATAATGGTACTGGAAGGTACCCTGAGGGGTCATCTAGTCCAGTCCTCTGCACTCATGGCAGGACTAAGCATTATCTAGACCAGGGATCTCCAAACTACGGCCTGAGTGCGGGATCTGGTCCATGGCTTCAATTTATCTGCCCCACCCCCAACCAACAGGGGAGAAGCGAGCAGGCAAAAGCTGCTGCAGCTGAGCAGGTATGCTGAGCAGGCAGGGGAAGGGGCCGCTGGTAGCAGCTCGCACTTGGGAGCAGGTCAGCTGAGCTGTGCGGATGGGTGAGTGTCCCTGGGAGCCAACTTAGGGGAGAGTCACTGCTGCAGCCGAGCAGGCACGGACCCCTGCCTTAGAGTAAAAATACAAGCCAGATGCTTAATTACCTCTCCAATAAATGGAGTAAAGAAGATGGAAATAAAATTAAAAAATAATGTGAAACGATTTTTTATGTATTGACAAATATTGTGTGATTTCACAGTACCTGCATTGATTATACAGCTACTTTTATACCTGATTTAGAATTTAATGCAACACTGACAAAGTAGAGTAATGCTGTTTTTTACAGTTTGCGTATATTTTTCATATATTACATTGTTTTCACAGTCACTTTGGCCTGTGAAGCCCCTTCAAAAATCTGATATGGCCCTCGTCTCATAAAGTTTGGAGACCCCTGATCTAGACAATCCCTGACAGGTGTTTGTCTAACTTGCTCTTAAAAATCTACGATGACAGAGATTCCACAACCTCCCCGGGCAAGTTATTTCAGTGTTTAACCACTCTGACAGTTAGGAAGTTTTTCCCAATGTCCCACCTAAACTACCCTTGCTGCAATTTAAGCCCATTTCTTAATAAGTTAGTACCTTTACGGTCTTATTCTACAAAGGATATATTTTAAAAATAAAAATGACACTTAGCTTCCTTTTTCCTGTTTATTGTTTGTTCCTCTTTATAATAAAGTACCTTTTTGTTTTTTATTTCCTATAAAAATCAAGTGTGTGCAAAAGCATGACTGCTTCTAATAAATGTCTTAACATTGTATTTGTGACACACGTACAGAAGGTAGATAATTATAGCCTTCACGCTTTGTACTACATTCTACACACAAAAATAGTGTAGAATTTCACAGTTCACGATTTAACCCAGGGACAACAATCCCACACCCATGCCTAATCTTTTTGGCATTGAAGGGAAATGAGCACTGAACATTATTGATTTACTTATATTAGCTTACCATATTGCAAAGAATTTTTTTTGTGATCAGAACTGTACATTGTATTCCAGATGAGGTCTTTCCAGTGACTGATACTATGGCATTAATGCCTCTCTCTACTGGAAATGCCTTGCTTGATGCTTCCTAGGATTGCATTTGCCTTTTTCTCCAATGGAATCATATTGGTGGCTTATAGTAATCCTCAAATCGACCAACACTCCCACGTCACTGTCATTCTCTGTCTCTTCCAAGTAGTGAGCCCCCGTTTATAAGAAGTTCTCACTAGACCATAAGTGCATGATCTCAGTTTGTTCTATTACACTTCCGTCCCACTTCTGTTACTCCATTCTTCAAGATTATCCAGATCTTTCTACATAATATTCCAGTACTCCTCTCTATTGAAAATGCCTACCAACCTTTTATCATTAGCAAACTTCTTTAGCACACACCTACTTTTTGTGCAAAGGTTATTAATAAAAATATTAAATAAGACTGGTCCCAAGATCAATTTTTGAGGAACTCCACTAGCAACTTCTCTCCAATCTGATAGTTCACCTTTTGTCGCAGCCTTTTCCTCATCAGCCTGTTCTTTAAGCACCTTACAGATCTTGTATTGATCCTGATCTTCTCTAATTTAACTAAAGGTTTCCCATGTGGGGCCATGTTAGATGCTTTACTTGAACACCAAGTGTATTAGATCTCCTGAATTTCCCTTATCTAAAATTAAATTATCTCCCCAAAGATGGACATCAGATTGGTTTGGCATGATCTACCTTTGGTAATCCTGTGTTGTGCTGCATCCCCTTCTCTGTTTACCTCCATGAATTTAACTATTTTTCTTTGAAAATTTGTTCAAAAGCCTTGTATGCTAATGAGGTCAAATTGATGTGTCTGTAGTTGGCTGGATCACTTCCCCCCGCCCTTAAATATAGGTATGACATTAGCTATTCTTCAATCAAACATTCAGGGCACCACCCTGAATGTGTACATTTATTGGAAATCTGTGCCTCCAGGCTAGCAATCTCATGTGCCAGTTCTTTTGGTACTCTGGGATGGAAATTATCCAGTCCCCCTGATTTGAGAACATTAAACTCTCAAGTTTTTCTTCAACTTCAGATGTGGTCATTTTCATTTCTGTGCATTCACTTCCATCAACCATCCTGCCTTGCTCCACATGTTGGATATTAGCAATACTTATTGGAAACAGAGGCAAAGTGTTCATTTAGTGTTAGGATCATACCCAGAGGATCTTTAATTTTCCCATCCATGCTGCAGAACAGTCTAACCTCATTCTTTCTCATTCTCTTTCTTTTTATTTATATAATTAAAACCCCTCTTATTTATTTTAATTTCCTTGAATGAAACCTGTAATCTGTTAGTGTGAATGTTTGTTCTTTTACATTTTATTCAGGTGTCAGAAAAATCTTTTTTCACAATTGTTGGTATTATATTTGTCTTGTTTATGACTGGACTACAGTGTTATCCATTTTCAGATAATGTTTTTCATTCCTGACCCTCTTAAAGCTCTTGATTGTTGATTTTATCTTCAGTATAGGGAGCTAGTCCTTTCCATAGGCTACCAAATGCGGTGGTCCTTGTCAAACTGTGTATTTTAAGCCATATAGTCTTCATCATTAAGACTTTTCTTTATACAGTGCAGCAAATCCTTCCTTATGATGAGGGAAAGGGGGGAAAGGTGATGTAGCAAAATAAAATCCAGAGATGTGCACATTTTAACTTTTCAGTCGTTGTTGGTTTTTTTTGGTTTTCTTGGGGCAGCTGCTTAATTCCCATTTCAGCTTTTTATTTGCAAGATTTTTTTAAATAAAAATATATTCTCTGTCCTGAATACTAATTTACCACATAGTACTAAAAGCCTTGAACATAAATAAAGTTTAATACTGCATTGAGGGTCTTAAAGGTACAAAATTTAAGAGCCAATGTTTCAGAAACTTTTATATGATCATTGTCAGCGTTTACTTATGCCCCTCTTTCCCTAAATTAAAAAAGAGAGAGGCTAAAAACCTTATGGGCACAGGAACAGAGGCAGTGATACAGCCATCTTGAGAGAGAGACGGACTATGCCATCTCTGGAAAGACGGTGCTGACATGGGAGTATTTGGGTACCGACAAGAGCTAAACATCAACCTTCTCAAACTCAGAGTGGAGAGAAACACCTGCACTCATTTCCTCTCATTGGTCAGAGGTATGCACACGAAAGTCATAATGGACAACGTAACATGCATGGATTACCTAAATCACCAGCATGGCGCAAGATCATCCTCTCTGTGTAAAGAAGCGCTAAAGTTATGTAATGGATGCATTTCCTACAGTGTACTAATGTCAGTGGCCTACCTATTAGGAGTGCAAAACACAACAGTGGTCTCCTTCATTCACAAGTTTTCTCAAGACCACAAGTGGGAAATGAACCCAGAGATACTCCATGTTATATTTCACCAGTGGGCATCCTCATTTAATATGTTTGTCCATGGTAACTCTTCAAAACTTAATTTCATCAGTGGAATCAGATATTTTCAGTTTTCAACTCTACATTTTTATACTGTCTCCCCTGCTTTCCCAGTCCTGTCCTCTTTTTCCTACAAGTGCTTGAGTCTGGCCTACATACAAACATACATTGGTGAAATAATTGAATCGGTTTTACTTTACACCTTTTTATGTTGGTGCAAGTCTATGTGTAGATCAGACCTTACTTTATAATGGAATTGGTACCAATGTTATTACCCTAATTATTGAGTATATATAAATTGACTAGCTAGAATTTGTTTCCTACAAATATAATTTAGTATAATGAAGAATAGTACAATATCTGAATTTCTGGAAAAGCAAGTACAGGAGGAACAAATGTTGTTTTACTTTCTGAATACTATTCATAGTATTGTTTGATTATTAGATTAGGTTTTTCTCTTTAATGTTTTATTTTCCATTTTGCTATAAACTTTTCTGTACTCTGCTTTTTAGGTGCTTGCTGACTAAATTAAAATTCTGAAATGAGTTGTACCTGTCTTCATAACCCTGAGTTTGGCCAGATAAAACATTGTATTGTTTTATCTCTCTGCAGTGCCCTCTGCCTTTAGTTCACTCATGTAAATCAATGCCTAACTTGGACCTGGGAAACAGTTATTTTTAAAACCTTTGTAGATCACTGCGTCTTTTCAGATTTTAAAATTATATTTGATATAGCTAACCGAGTGTTCAAAATTCATATCTGGTCCCAAAAAATCACAAATGTCTAAAAAATAATGAATTTTTAAAATTTTGGATCTTCTCCAGCATGTGGGAGGATAAGAAAAATACCACCCTCATTGCAAGACTTGAGGCAGAGTTGCTACCTGGGTCTTGGGGCTGAGATTCCTGAAAGAAGGAATTGCTTATGTGCTGTTTGTGACTAATTCTGTTTAAAGACTGATCAGTGTAGTACCAAATAACGAATTTATACTAATAATATACCTTTCTCCAAATCACTGGTTTCTCCTATGATGGAAAGCTGATCAGTAAAGCATTGCTATCTCTGCTATTGTTCAACAGAATTACCAGTGGGTTCTGAGTGGCAACCTAAGGCACAGTTACATGGGATTGGCCACGCAAATAGTTCCTAATAATTTGTGCAATTTATTTTTAAGCCAATCCCCAAGATTCATTCTTTGCTTGTCAGCAGGGATCCCTAAAATGCTAATATTTTTGTTCTCCATGGATTGGTTAAATCTGTTGAAGGAGCAGTTACTTTTTATGAGCCTTTTGAGGATCTTATTTTCTGTGACTTCATTTTTGTACATGTTCTTGCCCCTTTTGTCCATTGCACTGTGATGGTTTGCATATATTCATTTGGTTTGCTCACTTAAAATGAGAGGGTTTTTTTTTTTTACATTGATGTCAAAGCAAGGTGTTCTCATTGTTGTGCGCATATTCTCTCATGTGACAGGGAGCAGTGGGGATCCACTGCCATCAAATAGTCTCGGAGATTAAGATAAGCACTTTCCTGCTGGTGAAATGGGAGAGAAGGTGGAAGCAAGAGCATCTCAGCTTGCGTGGGGGAGAGAAGGGGAATACTGTCTTCTGCATGTTTTTGCTTCAAATATTACTAATCTAATCACTGTTGGGTTGTGCTCCTAAAATGACATGTCTGTTCAAGTGATTGAGTACTGTGAAAAGCACCATATTCAGATTTGCATCAGCTATCCTTGTCAGGATCTGACCCTAAAAAGCTTTAAATTCTAGGTGTACTTCAATAATAATTGCTATTAGTTTGCTATGGTATCCCTATGCCATCTATTTTGTCTTTTGCCACCCTCTCTTCATCAGTAACAAACACACCACCATCACAGAAGACTGGGGTGTACTTAAGTGTTTGTTCCTTTGTACATTCTTAATAGACCACATGATTAAAGGGTAGGTTTTAAGCTTTAAGCTAAGGTTTTTAGGCTGAAGGAATAAATTAAATATGGTGGTAACAGTATTGCTCTAAGAACAATCAAATGTTTAAGATGGTTTGTGTATTAGCTTATTCACTTAAAACTTGAACTTTAATACTCTTAAGAGTTATTTTATGGCTATTATGTAAGAACATAAGACTGGCCATACTGGGTCAAACCAAAAGTCCATCGAGCCCAGTATCCTGTCTTCTGACAGAGGCCGATGCCAGGTGCCCCAGAGGGAGTGAATCTAACAGTAAGTGATCGAGTGATATCTCTCTCCTGCTATCCATAGCCACTCTCTGACAAACAGAGGCTAGAGACATCATTCCTTACCCATCCTTGCTAATAGCCATTAATGGACTTAAACTCCATTAATTTATCTAGTTCTCTTTTAAACCCTCTTATAGTTCTAGCCTTTACAACCTCCTCAGGCAAGGAGTTCCACAGATTAACTATGCACTGTGTGAAGAACTACTTCCTTTTATTTGTTTTAAACCTGCTGCCCCATTAATTTCATTTGGTGGCCCCTAGTTCTTCTATTATAGAAACAAGTAAATAATTTTTCCTTATTCACTTCTCCATACCACTCATGATTTTATATACCTCTATCATATTCCCCCTTAGTTTCCTCTTTTCCAAGCTGAAACTTGCTAGCCTCTCTAATCTCTCCTCATATGGGACCCATTCCAAACCCCTAATCATTTTAGTTGCCCTTCACTGAACCTTTTCTAATGCCAGTAGTGTATTGTGCTGTAGTATTTCATTTTAATAGAACTATACTATGAAATTTAAATGCAAAAGCAGGAAAGACTTAACTTTTTTTTAGCATTTAACTACTTTCCGAGCTCCTTTTTTGCTGTATAATTAAATTCTTCTAGTGCTTAACTCATGTCCATTTCATATTAGGGGTGTGTGCTCGCCACATGCACTGGTGCCGAATATTTTCCTTTAGCAGTATCTGTAGGGGACCAGCTCTGGAGCTCTCTGGAACGGTGCCTGCATGGTGCAGTGTAAGGGGTGCCACTGGTTCCCCTCCACCTTCAGTTCCTCCTTGCTGCCAGTGACAGTGCTGGAACATCTGCTGCTTTGGCTAGTGTTGTTTCATTCTCTGTTCTTGTGAATTTTGAAAACCTGTAAAATAGTTGTATATAGTTAGTATTTTCTTAATCACCCTTAGTAGTAGTTCTCCATTCTTTGTTAGTCCCAAACTGGACTCAGGCTTTAAGCCCTGCGATTGCTGTAAATGGCCATGGTATGTGGACCCATCAGCAGTCCACATACCAGCTGCCTAAGGTGCTTAGGCGTGGGGCACATAAAGTGGCATGTGTCCGATCTGCAAGTCCTTCAAATGTAGGACAAAGAAGGAGCGCAATATCTGCCTGAAAGCGCTTCTAATGCAGTTGGCACTCATTCTGGCATTGGAACAGCTATCCAGCTCCGCAACTAGCACTGTGGCCTCTATGCTCAGTGCTCCATTAGCTCCATCCACGAGCCGGCAGAGGTCTCCCTCCACAGCTCTGGTCTTGAAGCCAAAGAAGGTGAGGGGACGATCTCTTACCTCTCGCAAGGGAAAAGAGGGATGGGGGTGAACCAAGACTGTGGCTGGGCAGCTCAATGCCCCCTTCAGGAAGTCGGGGCCCAGCTCAAGTCAAGCGGTGCAGCCCATCCCATACCTTCCCTGAGACTCCAGATAGCGGTGCAGACCACAGCGAACTTCAGGTGCCGTCAACTCCTGAAGCCCATCAAGCAGCTCCAGCAGTATCCCGGTCTCAGGGAAAACTTGCTTTGGGACCTTTATGCCCCCGCCTCAGCAGTACTGTTCCCCATCGAGAGGGATGTCTCGCCATTGCTTCCCCGTGCAAAGCTGTAATGCCTTGGGACTAGAGAGGCTGGCTCAGCAGAGCCCCTTTCACTCCCTGCACTGGGGCCACCAATTGAGGCATTCAAGGGTTTCCTTGGTGGTGGATTGGTGCAGACCCTATGAGGCACATGCCACCTGGCAAGAACTCTGGGACTGGCCCTGACTGCCTCTAAGGGCCCAGTACTGATTACGGGACTGATTGACCAGGCCATCATCTCAGGAGGTTTCTCCCAACAGCCGCCCCATGGTGTTTCCCAGTTCCATTCGACGTCTCAGTACTGGTCGAGCAGTGTGAGACGTGGATCACCAGGTGTCGATGCAGATCCGCTGAATGCCGTTAGTCTCGGAGACCCCAACCAAGACACCTGTCTTGCTCAGACAGGTCGGCTTCGGATTGCAGTGACTGGCACCGGTGGGACAAGAGCCATCTCTCTATCCATTCCTGGTTGCCCAGTATGAACCACTTTGCTTATAGTTCAGATATGGAGCAATGTTGTTTGACTGTGGGACAAGCCCTGGTACCTGAGGAGACACCAGCATCGATAGCACCAAAACTGGTTCTATGGCCCCAAGCTGGAGTGGCTGGCACCATGATACCCGTGGAACCCTTGGAGGTTCACCCAACCATTCCAGGCTGCCTGATCGGTGTCAGGAGCCTCGGAGAAGCCAGCGGTCTTGGTATCCCATCCCTATCCAGTGCTTGAGTCTTCGGTGGGTAAGACCCCAGAGGTGTAGGAGGACCCAGGGGAGGAAGCTGCTGGACCACTGTGACAAAGTGGAGTTTTATTCATCTTTTATGTTGCACATGAGTCTTGCTGTCCTATACTAATACTGTGTATACTACACCACTACTTAGGCGGTGGGAATTGAGTGTGTGATTTTGCTGAGACCCAGGAGAGGGGATGTTACCAGGTGATGCCTTTTGCCAGGAAGCAAGGCAAAGAGAAGGAAGAGGAGCATCAAGGCAGGTGTTCGAGGTCAGGTGGCTGGAGGCAGGCAGTCTGCGTGAAGGGACTGGAAGAGGGGAATCTAGGGTGTCTGGCCTAGGATTCCCAAGATGGACTTGGCTGAAAGTCACCGATGTCTGTAATAGCAAGCTCTGTTCTACGCTGTGTTCCTGTAGATGAATAAACCTTCTATTTTATGCTGGCTGAGATTCACGTCTGACTGTGCAGTTGGGGTGCAGGGCCCTCTGGATTCCCCAGGAGCCCTGCCTGTTCGGACTTGCTGTGGGAAGTGCATGGTGTGAAAAGGGGATGCTGAATGCTCTGAGATTAAAACCCAGGAAGGTCAAAGCTGTGTAAGCTTCTTGCCTTGGAGACAGTAGACTCAGAGGGAGGAGGCATGCTCCTCCAGAATCCTGTATGGCTTCGTATAGAGTAGTTCCAGAGCATCACCTGGTGACTCCATGACAGCCACCAATGGACGTGGAAGTTCCCGCGGCACTGGCATTGTCCTAGTCATCGCCAGATGAGGCTATTATGGGGTCCTCTCACCCAGTTCCTCAGGATGATGCCAAAGAGCACCAGGAACTTTTGAAGAGGGTCACCTCCAACCTGGATCTTCAGGCAAAGGAAGTGGAAGAGCCCTCGGACTTTCTCTTTGACGTCCTCTGCTCCTCGGCTCTTGCCAGGGTGGCTCTACCCCTTCAGGAAGAGGTTTCCAAAATCACTAATGCCCTGTGGCAGACCCCTTCTTCCCTGGCCCCTATGTCAAAAAGGGCCAAATGCAAGTACTTTGTGCCAGCCATGGGGCATAAGTACTTATACTCCTACCCAGCCCCTCATTCCCTTGTGGTTGAAGCAGTTAACCGCAAGGAGAGGCAAGGACAGGACCCAGAGCCACCTCCAAAAATAAAGACTCGAGGGAGGATCTCTTTGGATGCAAGATTTGTCTTCTAGCCTCTGGCTGAGAGTGGCCAACCACCAAGTCCTCCTTGGCCATTCTGGCTTCAATATGTGGCAAGCCTTTTTCACTGCTTTTTTCAGATCTATTTCTGTCTCTATAAGCCTTTTTCTTACACTGATATCATTTATTCCTGTCGCACTTTGATTGCTTACCATTGATTCAGATTGTGGAAATTATGTGTCTGACTTATTATCTTTAGGTCTGTTAAAAATGATTTAGAAGTTTCTGCCTCCATTGGATTTCTTGAGTAAAACTGAAATTTTTCAAATGTTTCACTTTTTTTGGTAAACAGAATTCCTTTAAAAAAAATTAAGACAAACTCCATGTTGGTTCATTCATTCTCTAACATTAAGCTCGAATGAATTATATAATGAAATTGCTTCAGTATCTGCAAGATTCAAAAAGATGGTAATCTTTTGTTCATCTTCCTTATGAGTAGATCCCAATGCCATCAAAAATTAATTGAATTGTTGTTTAAACATTTTCCAATTTTCTGCAGCATTTCTTGACATTTTCAGAAATGTAGGAACACTTACTGGATCCATCTAATTTCATTCAAACTTGTTTTTCACTTTTTAGCAACTTTTACCTGCTTTTTTTTTTTTCTTTTTTAACTTCTTCCATGTCTTTTTGTAATTTTCTTCACTCCTGATACTATGTGTTGTTTTATATTCTGGTAATCTACTAGTCTTAATAATAATTAATTGCTAGTAATTTAATAGTCTTTATTAGGTACATAGTTAACACACAGACAGAGCATCTTAACTCTGCTCAGTCAGTCTAAATAACTTCATACCAACAGCCTACTCCACCAAACGCCACAGTAACACCACAGTCCCTGCCTAGTTAGGTCAGCTTCTTAGCCATCTAACAGCTTTTTCTAACAGTTAACTACCAATGAACAAACTGACTGGAAAGGGAAAATGGAAATAGTGACTTTTGTCTCTCGGGGTGTAAAGAAATAACCTGGCTTCATCACTATGTGGACTAGGCCTGTCTTAAATATCCAAACCACCTCAAAGAGGAGGTCAAGCTCGATCCTTTGTTTAGCTCACTCCATTACTTACAGAATTATTAACAATATTCATTAGAATGTTGATACTTCATTTTTCTTATTAAGATACAATGTACTATAAATCAATGTATATAGCTTTATGTCCGAAACTATATTTAGACTTCTGAATTTTGATGGGCCTAATTAAGTCATATGGCAAGGTTTTATGTAGTAGCCTGGCATGGGTTTCTATTCTGTAAACACCCATAAATATTAGGGACTGAACCAGAGACTCTGTAAGCCCTGACATTCAATGGTGAAATATCAGATGACTGGAAGATATCTGATAGCTAATGTAAAGCCAATATTTAAAAAGGGCTCTAGAGGTGATCCCAATAACTACAGACCGGTAAGTCTAACGTCCGTACCGGGCAAATTAGTTGAAACAATAGTAAAGAATAAAATGATCAGGGACATAGAAGAACATAAATTGTTGGGCAAAAGTCAGCATGGTTTCTGTAAAGGGAAATCATGTCTTACTGATCTATTAGAGTTCTTTGAATGCGGTCAACAAACATAGACAAGGGGGATCCAGTGAACGTAGTGTACTTAGATTTCCAGAAAGCCTTTGACAAGGTCCCTCACCAAAGGCTCTTACGTAAATTAAGTTGCCATGGGATAAGAGGGAAGATCCTTTCATGGACTGAGAACTGGTTAAAACACAGGGAAGAAAGAGTAGGAATAAATGGTAAATTTTCAGAATGGAGAGGGGTAACTAGTGGTGTTCCCCAAGAGTCAGTCCTAAGACCAATCCTATTCAACTTATTCATCAGTGATTTGGAAGAAGGGGTAAACAGTGAGGTGGCCAAGTTTGCAGATGATACTATACTGCTCAAAATAGTTAAGACCCAAGCAGACTGTGAAGAACTTCAAAAAGATCTCACAAAACTAAGTGATTGGGCAACAAAATGGCAAATGAAATTTAATGTGGTTAAATGTAAAGTAATGCACTTTGGAAAAAATAAGCCCAACTATACGTACAATATGATGGGGGCTAATTTAGCTACAGCTATTCAGGGAAGAGATCTTGGAGTCATCGTGGATAGTTCTCTGAAGACGTCCATGCAGTGTGCAGCGGCAGTCAAAAAAGCAAACAGCATGTTAGGAATCATTAACAAGGGGATAGAAAATAAGATGGAGAATATCTTATTGCCCTTATACAAATCCATGGTGCGCCCACATCTTGAATACTGTGTACAAATGTGGTCTCCTTATCTCAAAAAGGATATACTGGCATTAGAAAAGGTTCAAAGAAGGGCAACTAAAATGATTAGGGAGTTGGAACGGGTCCCATATGAGGAAAGATTAAAGAGGCCTGGACTTTTTAGCTTGGAAAAGAGGAGACTAAGGGGGGATATGATAGAGGTATATAAAATTATGAGTGGTGTGGAGGAAATGAATAAGGAAAAGTTATTTACTTGTTCTCATAATAGCAGAACTAGGGGCCACTTATTGAAATTAGTGTGCAGCAGGTTTAAAACCAATAAAAGGAAGTTCTTCACACAGCGCACAGTCAACCTGTGGAACTCCTTGCCTGAGGAGGCTGTGAAGGCTAGAACTATAACAGGGTTTAAAAGAGAACTGGATAAATTTATGGAGGCTAAGTCCATTAATGGCTGTTAGCCAGGCTGGGTAAGGAATGGTGTCCCTAGCCTCTGTTTGTCAGAGGAGGGTGATGGATGGCAGGAGAGAGATCACTTGATCTTTACCTGTTAGGTTCACTCCCTCTGGGGCACCTGGTATTGGCCACTGTCGGTAGACAGAATACTGGGCTAGAGGGACCTTTGGTCTGACCTAGTACGGCCTTTCTGATGTTCTTATGTTCAGATTTAACTGGGAATGTGCAACTTCAAGAAATATTGTTTGTACAAATAAAACCTTTAAATTAGGCAATAAAGTACTGCTAGTTTGGAATTGTGGTGGGCCATTCTGTCTCCTGCCTCTGCTCCTTTTTACAAACTGCTCAGAGACCTTTGTGCTGGTCAAACATCTTGTGTAGTTTTATTTACACTGTGTGTTCCCAGCGTCTTTATACTGTATACAGCTCTGCTCTTAACAGTCCTAGAGAACCCCCTCCTCCTGCAACAAGCAGGGAAGAGCAATCTCTCTCCTCTCTCTGTTTCCTGCTTTCTCCCTCTAATTCTTTTCTGTGCCTATTTGTAGCCTTTGTCTAATAGGTTAATTAGCCTTCGAGCTCTCCTCCACCCACAAATTAGGCACAGCTCTGTTTAACTAGCTCCAATCTGCATTGTTAGATTCAATCAGCTGAGACCAGAGTGCTGGCTCAGTCATTCTTGCCCACCACTCTATCACAGGAATATACAAACAATTATTGAATTAAAGACTAATTATAAGGAAATTGTAACTTCTTTGCATGCTTGTTTACATGTGTTCCACTTCTGATGTACATATGTCAGAAATCAGAACACGTTAGCCATTAGTGTCAGTAGATCATACCAGCTCCTTGGGTGAAGAAATGATTGTCTATTACAGGGGTCTCCAAACTACGGCCCGGGGGCCAGATCCAGCCTGCGGCTTCTATTTGTCTGGCCCACCAGCTGAGCAGGTATGCCGAGCAAGTATGTGGAGAAGCCGCCACTGCCCCTCCACCCCTCCTCCCGCGAGCTGCTGCCAGCGGCCTAGTGTGCGGAGGGATGAGTGCCCCCACGGCAGCAGCTGAGGAGCGAAGGGGGCAGCGCGGCAGCAGCCAGAGGAGCAAAGGTGGGGGAGGTGTCGCAGCAGCGGCCAGAGGAGCAAAGGGAGGAATTTTGCATATATTTGCATATATTGAATTTTTTCACAGTTGCTTCGGCCCACGAAGCCCTTGAAAAATCTAATATGGCCCTCGTCTCATAAAGTTTGGAGAGCCCTGATCTGTTAAATTAAATTGCACCAAAGATTGGTGTATTATGTTTTTTCATGTGTAGATTAAACACTTTTAAAGTGTTGTGAACATTAGGCTGGAATCCTGTGTGTAGTCATAAGAAAGGCACTGGTCTGTTCATGGGCAGCTGTCATTTAGCACTTTCTATCTAGTTGTAGAGTTCTTTGTCATAAGTGGTCTCCTAGCAACACTGATGAAAGCTGTAATTGAGTTTTGCTGTTTACTTTGATGTGCTCCTGTTTAAGACTGTTGTTGCTTACAGTTATTTTGGAACAAGTATTTGGAGTTACTCAGTATACAAAGTTTAAAGAAATTATGATTCCTTGTCATTTAATACAAAATACATATTTGAAATATATTTTAGATTTTGTTTCCAACTAGCAATATTTTTTTGTTATGCCGAGATTTGTCAGTCACAAGGAGAATATTCTTGTGTGTTAAATATCAAACCAGCTTACACAAATGCTGTCAAATACTCAGGTTACTAGGCTTGTATTTATTGTACATACATGTATAATTGGTAGCAAAATCTGAAAAAAAACTATTACCATATTAGCACAGGGACTCTGCTTGTGATAAAAAGTCCTAGCATTTTAGAGTACTTCTGTGGGAAAAGGGGAGAAATTTAGTTAATTAGTAGAAGTGAAAGCAACTATTGAAGTGTTTGCAGAGGCAGTCATATCCTATTCTGTTAACCTGCTGTACCTCTCTTTGATGCTAATATCTAATGAGTTTTGTGTAGCAATTCTTTTTTTAAGTCTAAAGTGTATTATCTCACTGTAACCATGTACAACCTCTGTATCCATCTATTGTTTCTTGTCTTACACTTAGATTGCAAAGTGTTCCAGGCAGTGACTGTTTACTATGTGTTCTAAAACGTGTAGCACAGTGATGCCCAGATCCATGTCTTGGTCCCTTAGATTCAATATCAATACAAAAATAGAATTAAAAACAGTGGTCCCCAAATTGTGGGGTGTGCCCCTATAGGTGTGGGGTGGAACAATCTGGGGCATGACAAGGCCTGGATCAACCTCCATGGGGGACAGGGAGGGAGCACCTCTCAGCCCTGCTCTGTCCCCAGCTCTGCTCCGGCCCCAGCAGAGGCCCCAGCTTTGTGGTTGGCCATGGCTCCCACTTCTGGCCCCAGCCCTGCTCCTGGCTGCTTGCCCAAGCCTTGTCCACCGACCATGGCTTAACTCCTGGTCCCACTTCTGGCTGTGGCTCCCAGCCCCGGCCATGGTTTAGCTCCTGGGAATGGCCCAGGCCAGCTCCCATGGAGAGTTGCGGCGGGGGACTGCCACTCAGCTCTTCTCTGGCCTTAGCTCTGCCCGCAGTTGAGGCCCTGGCCATGGTTCCTGCTCCTGGCTGCAGGCCCCAGCTGTGGCTCCGCTTCCTGCTGAGGTCTTGGGGCGGGGACACGGACAGATTACAGTTTGGGTAAGGAGGGTGGAACATAAAGGAATCAAGCTGAAGCTTTACAAAACTAATTGGCAAATTTCTGCTGTTGCAACTTTAGATTAAAATTCTAGACTGGACTAAATTATAAACACTATCTTTTAAAATGCTGCTACTTGTGGGGTGTTTTATTTGAATTTTACAATACTGTTATTGGTGACCAAAACATTTAAATTTTCTTGATTTATGGAAGTTCAGTATATTGGAAGGTGCTGCTGGTTGGGGCGAGAAAAAAAAGCGCAGACTATATGGTTATCAATGTTATGTATTATATGTGAACTCTAATGCTTAACAATGTCACTTTCAGTGTCAGCATTATTGATTTCATTGCTACTCATTTTAAAGGATGTAACAAGGCATGTGCTGTAAATCAGAGGAGTTGGGAATTCAGAGATTATTATTTGTATTACCTAGTCGAGGACCAGGATTTTATCAAACTATAATGATTGGTAGTGTGTGTCTACACATATAAAGCAGAGCTTCTGAATATTCAAACTGTAAATTCAAACTGTCCACTCAATGAAAATCCTGAGTTATACAGTTTGAGGCCCCATTTCTCTAACATCTTATGTCCTTCATAAAGTGAATTTTTCTTTAGAAAATTTATGCAGCACTAATGCAGTTTTTGTTTAAATATGATGAATATATATACAGTATCTAAGGATGGTAGTTCTTGCCACAGGAAAGGGACACCTGAGGTTGGAGTGGTAAATGTAAAATCTGTTCTTTTCAAAGTACAAGAACCCCCCACCTCATGAGTTTAGAACTTCAGAAATGTGCAATATTTAACAGAATCATAGAAGTGTAGGACTGGAAGGGACCTTGAGAGATCTTCTAGTCTAGTCCCTTGCATTCAAGGCAGGACTAAGTATCATCTCTAGACCATCCCTGACAGGTATTTGTTTAACCTGCTCTTAAAAATCTCCAAAGATGGAGATTGCATAACCTCCCGAGGCACTTTATTCCAGTGCTTAACTACCCAGACAGTTAGGAAGCTTTTCCTAATGTCCAAACTAAACTGCAAAAGTTTAGTCAAGTGCACAAACTAAAGCTGCATGAAACATGTTCAGTCTGTGGAGTAAATGACTTAGTCAGATGAGCTCTGGAATTTTGTGTGTGGTAAGAATATTTAATCAAGTATGCATGTTTTTTTCTTCTCAGTCAACAATTATGACAAATGCAAGCAAAACTCCAGTGGTATTGCCATTCATGCTTCCTATATCATAGGGTGTTACTAGAGCACAAGACTCCAGTTATATTAAGATTTTTCATAATCTCTGTGTTTTTGAGGTAACTTGTTAAGATTTAGAATGCTGGCTGGTATTCTTCAACGCTATTACAAAGTCTCTCAAAAAAGAGAGAGGTGGGACGGAGGAGTGCAAAGTCCTTTATAATAACAAAGTTTGTAGACATGTTCATAAACAAATATTTTCATTTTTCAGATGTTCCTCCTGCTGAGCAAGAAAAGCTTTTTATTCAGAAGTTGCGACAATGTTGTGTCCTTTTTGACTTTGTTTCTGATCCACTGAGTGACCTGAAGTGGAAGGAAGTAAAGCGAGCTGCTTTAAGTGAAATGGTAGAGTACATCACACATAATCGTAATGTGATCACAGAGCCCATTTACCCTGAAGTAGTACATATGGTAAGTGATTTAACAACCAAAAATATTTTGAAACTTTTTCTAGTTCAGAGTTAATTCTTTGCCTGTATTAATTTCTTTTAGTAAAACTTACCTGAAGCTTTAAGTTTTTTAGATTTTTGTGAAAAACATCTCTCTGTAATCAGTTGTCTTTTTTTAAAAAACTGTCAGCTTTCAAAATCATATTGCCAGTGTTGTTGGAAATACTTGGTTCCACCTCTGTTTGTTTATTAACTTGGAAATGGTCATGCAGAAGTTGAAGCATGTTGGAATTTCATATAACAAATTTGCTTTGGAACAGTTTAATTTCTTCAGTCTTGTGTTCGCAACCTACATATTGCATACACACAAACTATTTAAAAGAACATAAAGATTGCAAAATTAAACATTTGAAATTAAGAAATTCCAGAATTAAGGCTTCTTGCAACCTTAGTTCAGTTCCTTGGTGTGTATACATTATGAAGCAATCTTTAATTACATAATCACGTACTAAGCCCATGAGAAGATTAATTCTGTATTAATAGCAGAAAGACCATGCAGTTGCACAGATGAAATCCATAAAGCCTTATGTACAAAAGCCAAAAATAGCTTAGAACATAAACATTGAACAGTAAAAGACACCAGATCCCATTGATGACTGGACCTGACGACATTCTGAACAAAAAGAGCTCTCAGCCATGCTTGTCTCTGCTTCTGTTGCTTCACATTGACTTAACAAATATTCTAGGTTTCACTGTGACTGTAGATTCAGTAGTGTTTGAATAGCATGAAATGAATGAGGCATGGTGCAATGAGAACAACACAAGTAATGAATCCGGTATACACAAGTACTCATTCAATGATCACCATCCATACTGTGCAGGAAAAAAATTGGATGTGATTGTGTAACTGAAGACCTGTATAACTCCCCTTGGCTTCCTATCCCAGTCTCCTTGTTGCAGTAAACCCCTCTCTCCGTGTCTCCTGCTTCGTCCAGTTGTTTTTTCTTCCATGTTTTATGAGAGCCAGCAGAGAAGCAGTATTGAAAGCCAAAAGAGTCAGTCTTACTGCTTTCAGTTCTGGTGCCTGGCACCCCAGCCCATAGGTAGCCAAGAGCAGCAATTGCAGGGAAAGTTTTCTCAACCATGAAGTACTCTTAATATGGATGGAATTTTTGAAGAATTTAGGGGATGCTTGTTAAAGTTGGCAGCTGAGCAGAGAGTTTTTTCTAAGTCTTATCACTTGGCTAAATCTTGATGGATTTTCAAAGGAACAGCAAAAGGCATATCCATAACAAAAAAGTGACTGAACCCTGTTAAATTTCAATGCCATACTCCAAAGCATGTGAGTTTCTGCAGGGTTCAGACTTATTACTATACATATTAAATGTCTGTATAGGCTGTTGGGGTTTTTTTAGTGAAGATATATAGGTTACTGTGCTTCAGTATGTTGATTACACTCAGTTTTATCTCCATCTCCACTAATCCCAGCAGGAGTGATTGAGCACCTGACCCCAGTGTCTGGTGAAGATTGAGGCATAGATGAGAGCAAGCTGGCTAAGATTCAGATCAGAATAAAACAAGGTAGTGATGGTGACCTGAGTTAGGCAATCAAATCTATATTGGAGATTTGTATCTCCTCTATGATTGAGGGAGTGTGGCTGCCATTTGTGACTAGAGTTCATAACTTATAGATCTGATTGGACCAAATAGCAGTTGGCTGGGTTGATTTTTTTCCCCATCTATATGTGACCAGAGGGGTACGTACCACCTTTTCTTTCAGATTACTGCTGTAATTCATGCTTTTGTCATTTTGTGGTTAGACTTTTTTTTTTTATATAATGCACACTATGTGGCACTACATATTAAGTCTCTTTTGGCGCCAAAGCTGAAGTGTGTCTTATTCGGAACACAACACTTGTGCTCTGTGATCTGGTTTATTTGATGGTTAGCTTCCAGGTGAATTAAAAATGATGGCTTTAACCTGTAAAATCCTAAACAGCCTGGGATCTGCTGGTTTGAGACATCACCTTGCTTCTTATACAATACTACCACAACTGCAACCAGCAAGAGCACTTGAACTGGTGCTCTGTAGCTATAAAAGAGAGGGAGTTGCTGGCAGGGCATTCTTAGGCCCATTCATGATTTATAGACCTCTATCATATCCCCTTCTATTTGTCTCTTTTCTAAGGTGAACAGTCCCAGTCTTTTTAATCTCTTCTCATATGGGAGCTGTTCCATAACCTTAATCACATATATTGCCCTTTTATGTACCTTTTCGTTTTAATGTCTTTTTTGAGATGGGGGTTTGCAAAACTGCGTGCAATATCCAAAGTGTGTGCATACCATGGAATTATATATTGGCATTAGGATATTTTCTGTCATAACTATCATGGTTTTAAAGGGTGCCACAGGAGCTGTCAGTCTGCTATAGGCTTTCCAAGTGATAGCATTGTTGATTTCCCATATGGTTTGTTGTTGCTATTATTTGCATGGAATAATATTTTTATTTTTGAAATGACTTGCAAATCCATATGCCACAGCTCACAATACCCAATGGTGGTGACTTGCCCATAAGATTGTTTTGACAGATAAGTAATTTACCCTGTTCTCATGTTAGTATCTCTGAAATGTGCCTAAAATAATTCACCTGTTAGCGCTGTCCAGTGCAGGATACTGAGTCATGCTTCTTTGAAAGATGCATCACTTAAGGATGGTCAGTCGTGTCTATATATTTATATGTAACATTTTAGGAATTAAATATCTTAATCGAGACACTGCATTTGACATCTTCAATACATCCCACCCACCCACTTTGTTTATGCCTGTTCCTCATTGTGTCAAGCCTATATTTAGAGGGAGCAATTTCAAAAATTGTTATGCAGTGGAAGCCATGCTGACTGTTCATTTTTGAGCACCCAAGAGTTCACTAGGGTTTTCTGAGATATAGACACACATTTGCTGACCCAAAAAGTTTACCATCTAAATGTAGGCTTGACACAGTGAGGGACAGGCATAAGTAGAGTGGGTGGGTGAGATGAGTACTAGGAATTACCATACCAAGTTCAGAATAGCAGTCTGTCTGGACAGTATCCTGTTCCTGTCAGTAACTAATAGATACATGCTTGAGAGGAAGGAACTAATAGATACATGTATCTATTAGCTAGAAACACTATTGTATCTAACTAATAGATACATGTATCTATTAGTTAGATACACTAACTAATAGATACATGCTTGAGAGGAAGGATCAGAACAGAAAATTATGAAGTAACATACTTAGAGTTTGGTGTTGATCTGCTAGTTGGTGGTTGGCTTATGCACTTAATTCCCTTGGATCGGTTTTACATTTTTTCTTTTCAGTATTCTTTATACATCCCCTTTTTCTGGAAGATAGAAGCACCCAATTTACCTTCTCTTTACATTTGTCCACAGCTTTTAATAATTTTCCTCAGCTTCTGGCTTACAGTAGGATCACTTGATTACTCAGTAAGGCATGTAAACATTTTGGTGGTTCAATTAAATTATATATTTTTATATAAAATATGAGCTCCCTTTTCATAGATGATGTGGAAGTAGTAATTTTTTTAAATAGATTTGAATATTAACCTATTTTTCACCTACTGTTAGAGAAACAATTCAAAAGAGAACTAGATAAGTTCATGGAGTATATGTCCATGTTAGCCAGGATGGACTGGGATGGTGTCGCTAGCCTCTGTTTGTCAGAGGCTGGAAATGGGTGACAGGGAATGGATCACTTGATGATTACCTGTTCTGTTCGTTCCCTCTGGGGCATCTGGCATTCGCCACTGTCAGAAGACAAGATACTGGGATAGGTGGACCTTTGATCTGACCCAGTATGGCCGTTCTTATGTTCTTAGGATGTGCAGGAACCAGTTCACAGATGTTTTATATTGTCTTTGCATATTTGCCTGGAGGAAAGTAAATGAGGATAGAAAGAGCGAACAGTTGTTTGGGGGTGTTTTTGATTTTAATTTTTTTTGGAGGGTTTTTAGTTTGCGATTTTTTTGTATTGCATGTATCCCCTTCTCCCTTCTTTTGTCTGACAGTTAGATTCCTGCCTTGAATCTCTTTCATCTATCATCTTGTGTACCTAAATCACCAGGCATACCTATAGCACAATATAAGAAAATTATAGTTCATGATCAAAGGCACCTATACTGATTTTTTAAGAATTCAGACAGTTTTTTTTTAAAAAAAAAAAAAAAAAAAAAAAAGTGAAACATTTCAGGGTTGTAAAGGGTTAATTCTAGAGCTGTCAGTTGATTAAAAAACAATCATGACTAATCGCACGACTAAGTGCACTGTTAAACAATAACAGAATAAATTTTGTTTAAATATTTTTGGATGTTTTCTACATTTTCAAATATATTGATTTCAATCAGAACACAAAGTGTACAGTGCTCGCTTTATATTTATTTTTATTACAAATATTTGTGCTGTAAAAAACAAAAGAAATAGTATTTTTCAGTTCACCTCATACAATTACTGTAATGCAATCTCTTTATCATGAAAGTTGAACTTACAATTATGGAATTATGTACAAAAAAAATTGCATTCAAAAATAAAACAATGTAAAACTTTAGAGCCCACGAGCCCACTTGTTCAGCCAAACACTCAGACAAACAATTTGTTTACATTTGCAGGAGATAATGCTGCCCGCTTCTTGCTTACAATGTCACCTGAAAGTGAGAACAGATGTTCATATGGCACTGTTGTAGCCAGCATTGCAAGATATTTATGTGCCTGGTGCGCTAAAGATTCATATGTCCCTTCATCTTCAACCACCATTCCAGAGGACGTGTCCATGGTGATGATGGGTTCTTCTTGACAATGATCCAAAGCAGTGCAGACCCATGCATGTTCACTTTCATCATTTGAGTCAGATGCCACCAGCAGAAGGTTAATTTTCTTTTTTGATGGTCATTTCCCCATCAGAGTGTCGCTCTTTTAAGACTTCAGAGAGCATGCGCCACACCTCCTCTCTCTCAGATTTTGGAAGGCACTTCAGATTCTTAAAGTCTGGGTCAAGTGCTGTAGCTGTCTTTAGAAATCTCACACTGGTACCTTCCTTGCAAACTTGCATTTTGTCAAATCTGCAGTTAGTGTTCTTAAAATGAATATGTACTGGGTCATCATCCGAGACTGCTATAATACGAAATATATGGCAGAATGCGGGTAAAACAGAGCAGGAGACGTACTATTCTTCCCCAAGAAGTTCAGTCAAAATTTAATTAACACACTTTTTTTTAACAAGCATCATCAGCATGGAAGCATGTCCTCTGGTATGGTGGCTGAAGCATGAAGGGGTATACGAATGTTCAGCACATCTGGCACATAAATATCTTGCAATGCTGCCTACAACAGTGCCATGCAAACTCCTGTTCTCACCTTCAGATGACACTGTAAATAAGAAGCCAGCAGCATTATCTCCCGTAAATATAAACAAATTTGATTGTCTTAGCGATTGGCTGAATAAGAAATAGGGCTGAGTGGACTTGTAGGCTCTAAAGTTTTGCATTGTTTTTGAGTGCAATTATGTAACAAAAAAACAACATTTGTAAATTACACTTTCACAATATGGTACTTGTATGAGGTGAATTGAAAAATATTATTTATTTTGTCATTTTACAGTGCAAATATTTGTAATAAAAATAATGATATAAAGTGAGAAATGTATTGTGCTGTAAAATAAATCAATGTATTTGAAAATGTAGAAAAACATCCCAAAATGATAAATGAAGAGAGACATCTTCATGCCCTGGATGTCTGGATGGCCTTGGGTTTTTACTTAGAACATACCAAGCCTTTCTGTAAATCAACTCAACTCTTAATTGCTACAGTGGATAGGATGAAGGGTCACCTGGTGTCCTTAAAGAGGATTTCCAACTGGATTACCTCATGAATAAGGACCTGTTACAACCTGGCAGGGGTTCTGCTGCAACTGATTGTCAGAGCCCACTGGATGAGAGCTTAGGCATCTCGGCGGCCTCTCTAGCGCACAGTCATGTCCAGGACATTTATAGAGCCGCAACATGGCCCTCTGTCCACACGTTTATGATCATTTTGCCATCCCACAGCCAGGGATGACTCCGGATTCAGAAAAGCTGCGTTGCAATCTACATGTCTGTGAACTTCTTCCCACCTGCAGGGGTACTGTTTTGGAGTCTCCTATTATGGAAAGGACACGAGCAAGCACTCAAAGAAGAAAAGACAGTTACTTTTTCTGTAACTAATATTCTTTGAGATGTGTTGCTCATGTCCATTCCAGGACCTGCCCTCCTTCCCCAGTGTTGGAGTTTCTATCAAGAAGGAACTGAGGGTAGTGGGAGCCGGCAGCACCCCATATACTGCGCCATGCGGGTGCCACCCCAGGGAGCGCCAGAACTGGTCCCCTACGGATACTGCTGAGGAAAAAACTTGTGGCACCAATGCATGTGGCAAGAGCACACTTCTAATATAGAATGGACATGAGCAACACATCTCAAAGAACACCAGTTACAGGAAAGGTAGCTGTCTTTTTTGATAAAATCAGCCTGAACAGATGTGGCCTTGCTGAAACCAAGGAAAAGGAAACAAAAACAGAAACCGAGCCAAGAAAGCCACACAGCCCGTCTACCTCGAGTCACAAACCAAAGCCTTGGATGTCTTGAAACATCTCTTGTTGTTATAGCGCTTGCTTTTGACTGAGAACACAGATGGTTTTCGCTCTAGCCTCATTTCAGCGTTCTCCAAATCACTTGCCTGTTTTGCTGAATTGTTTGGTAGCTGAAGCATATTTTTGTTTTTGAAAGTTTGAGCAACATTCTTGCTGCTTTTAAGTTGAATATGTGAACATAATTATTATCTATTTAAAAGGACAGTGTCAACTCTTTTCTGGGTGTCTGGCTGGTGAGTCTTGCCCACATGCTCAGAGTTTAGCTGATCGCCATATTTGGGATCGGGAAGGAATTTTCCTCCAGGGCAGATTGGCAGAGGCCTTGGAGGTTTTTTGCCTTCCTCTGCAGCATAGGGCACGATTCACTTACTGAAGGATTCTCTGCACCTTGAAGTCTTGAAACTGTGATTTGAGGACTTCAGCGTCTCAGATGTACGTTAGAGATTCACTATAGGAGTGGTTGGGTAGGTAAGATTCTGTGGCCTACATTGTGCAGGAGGTCAGACTAGATGATCGTACTGATCCCTTCTGACCTTAAAGTCTGAGTCTATGTATAGAATACTATCTGTAAAGCAAACCCATGCCATTTTTTGCTAATGCAGATTAGCAGAGACCACTAGGTCCCCCATAACAAGTGAAATAAACCATTTAATAAGAGAAGGCAGTATATGAGCCACCTGAAAAATTAGTTTGACAACTTTTGAAGATACAGACTTGATGTCAGCAGTCTTGCCCATTTCTTTAATTTTTCAAACTTTTTCTGAGCAAGTTCAGTTGAGAAAGTGGCAGCTAAACTGGAGCAGCATGTGACCTCTTTTAGTGTGTCCTTCACAATCACACTTTAGGTCAGTCTGGACACAGCCTTTCTGGCACTATTGGATGACTCTTGACAATTATAACTTCAAATGACTACCATGTAACATTTTGGGCATTGTAGTGTCCACACTAAAACCTGGGCTGATGACATTTGAAATGGAGGAGTCCTTTTTCCTTTTCTTTTATTAATGTGGAAGCAATGATCTGACTGTGCAGTTCCCACAAGTTAACAAATTAGTTTTTACTGAGTATATGATGTCTCTGTTGTAAATTGGCATTTACTCACTACAGAAACTTAAGTAAACGCTGTTATTTTGTATTCCATTAATTGTACAATGAGTTTGAGTTAAGTTCTTACTAAACTAGCTGGGGAGGATATTCAAGACCAATTCAGAATCTCATGTCTTTCTAATCTTTTGAAAATAGGGGAAGTGGTTTGGGACCACACACTAATTTTGGAGTGAATGTTACATTGACTGTTCAGGGCAAGAATATTTTTTTAGAATATTTGCCAGTGATTGATAGTAAACAGGAAGGTGACAGACTGTAATGAATTGTGAGAAATGGATATTTGAATGTATAGATATGTAAACAGATTTTTTAATCGTAATATGGTAGGTTTGTGTCCTAATGTGGGACATTTTCTTGGAACAGGGCATATACGAGTGAGCATTTATTTAATCTCCATTGTTCTGGCTCCCAGTTCTATAGTTATTTACTTGTTTGCTTTCTCTGTAAAATGTTCTCTCACATCATTAGCTCCCAAATATATCTGTAGTAACAGGGTTCTCTCTGCATGTTTAGACTTGAAAATGTTCTGTGAGCTATAATCTACAGAGAAGAAAGTTTTAAGAAAGTTTTAATTGAATAGCTAATCATTTTTGTTAAGCATTAGTTAAGTTAAATACCAATTTTTAAATGACAAACTTTTGCAGTATTAGTTAAATCACTTGTTTTATAAAGAATTCTCATCTCAATAAGCATCTTTAAATAATTCCGTTGTTTCAGAGGTCTTAAAGATACATGTGATTTTAGTTTGCAGTTAACATGTTTCGAACATTACCACCATCATCTAATCCAACGGGGGCAGAATTTGATCCAGAGGAAGATGAACCAACTCTAGAAGCTGCCTGGCCTCACCTACAGGTAATTAGGAATCTCCTCATTTCATTTGACTAAATAGTAACTAAATTATTGCAAAATAGTATTATTCAATGTGTCTTCCTACTGTGTGTTAAACACACTATTGTAAATTATCTTTTGCAGTCAAAAATACATTTGTTAATTTTAAGAGCTAGACAGTCTTTGAAATTACATTGTGTAATTTGAAATTATTAGTTTTAATATTTCAAAAGATGTTAATGCGTAAACAACCAAAAAGAAAATTACATTTTGGTTTTAACGGTCAAAAGTTTGTTGCTTGTTTCAGTACAAACATAATATGATTTTAAATGAAATAGTAAAGAATAAAGTGAGATTTAGTTGATTATTGTTACTGTTCATACTTTGTTTTTATTATTTATCTTTGGCAAGATTCTAGCTTTAGATGTTTGAAAAATGTGAGTGCAAAGTGAAAGATTTTTCAAAATATGCGTTACTGAACTCCATGAATGTTTAGATTAATATCTATTGGTATGAAGTAAAATTAATTCAGGAATGTAGTATTTGGGAATTCTCTGCAGTTTAAAGAATGTAGCACCTGAAAACATTCATTCCCTGCACTAAACTGTAGTATTACTCTTGCTGTAAGGTAAGATAAAAATAATGTATAATACTATCTTGCACTAGGAAGTTTCCTTTTGTATAGTTTCAGAATTGAGTTGTAATTGTACTGCTTACAAAAATATAATATTGTATCCAAAAAACTAATGTTATTTCTTTGTGGATTTTTTTCAGCTTGTTTATGAATTTTTCTTAAGATTTTTAGAATCTCCAGATTTCCAACCTAATGTAGCTAAGAAATATATTGATCAGAAGTTTGTATTGCAGGTGAGGTAAAAATGAATATATCTTCAAGTTTTAAATCCAAATTGATTTAAAATGCATTAGATTTGAGTAAAATTTATCTTTCTTTTTCACAGCTTTTAGAACTCTTTGACAGTGAAGATCCTCGGGAAAGAGATTTTCTTAAAACTACTCTTCACAGAATATATGGGAAATTCTTAGGCCTAAGAGCTTACATCAGGAAACAAATAAATAATATATTTTATAGGTACGTCACAGCTCTGTATTTTGGTACATGTGATTTTTAGACTTTCTGGTTCCTTATTAGCAAAATCTTAGTTATTTTATTCTGTGTAAACATGTTTGTGCCTAATAATATTGGCATCTGTTTAATTAAACAATTCTCACTGGGATCCAAATCAGGGGAAGTATAGCATGTGATAAATTTTATAGCTGCAGTTTGGGTACATTAGGGTGACCAGATGTCCTGATTTTATAGGGACAGTCCCAATTTTGGGGTCTTTTTCTTCTATAGGATCCTATTACCCCACGATCCCTGTCCCAGTTTTTCACTGTCTGGTCACCCTAGGTACATTTGAGATTCTGCGTTTAGATCAGTTCTGTGTCAACTTTTTATACAGTGCTTTATCAGGGAGGAGGAGTTTGAATGATAGCGCCATGTTACCGAGTACAGTGCATATTATTATTGCTGTTACTGTTGTTATTTATTTGTAATATCATAGAACGTAGATACATTTGTTTCAGTTTTTCATAATACAGTACATATATATCCTTGGGACAGATATAGCAACATAAGTGAAGAAAATAAATGTTCAGGCACTAACTTCAAAGGGCAAGATCCATTTCTGAAGGAAGCAAGTACAATTTGAGGTTGCATAAACAAAAGATGTCCAATTAGAGGCAGTCCTGATAATCAGTGTCAAAACACCGCCATGTTGCCGAAAGTATATTTGCTCTTGCAAGAAATAATAATAGTAATGTCCCAATTGGCAAACTCAGCTACAATTGGAAGGTTGTTGGACTGAGACTAAGCTATTATGAAATGTTCTGCCCAGTGTATGTTGCAGGTACTGATGATATGCCTATTTAACTGATATTATGCCTATTTGCATTATTGCACCATTACCTGAGTTTCCTTCCTATCTTAACTTTAGATAATCAAATCAATAATGTTTCTAAATTCACAGACTTAAGGAAATGGTTGAGGAGTAAACTAAAAAATATTACTAAAAATTGAGTCCATTGCAGTGAGCCGTTTGTATGCTAGATTTCAGTTAAATAAACATTAGACCTTGTCAGCTAACTATTATATCAGTATTTATTTCAATACTGTTTCTGTTTCTCTGGAATCCAGAGAATATTTTTTAGGAAACAGAAAGCATTGCTTATTTGGATTTTTTCCTCCAGCATATTTGTCTTAGAATAAAAATGATGACTCCCTGAACATTTACAAAAACTTTATCAAAAAGTTGATATTGTCTGTGGTAGTAACCACTAGAGTAAATGGATAGTGATCCCCTCTGATAGTTGTTATTACATTGGCCAAACTTTGCCGCGTGCACACTGTGACAAAGCTCCAAGTCTGTACTTGTGGGTCCTGCGCTTCCTGGCAGATTTAGGGGCCTCAGAAACTCATCTAGCCCCAGAGTGACCTCCCTTTCTCAGTATAATTGGCAAGAGTCACCTCCTAGTGAGTTACCTTCATCACAGGCCAGTAGGGAATATGGAAAAGGGGGAAGCCCGGGCCCGCCCTCTACTCCGGGCTCCAGCCCAGGGACCCTAATAGTATCCGCTAAGATGGCTGACCTTTTATCCACAAAACACAATACAGTTCCCTGGGCTACTTCCCCACAGCAGTCCCCGCTTCTTCAACCTCCACTTCACCCTTACCTCAGGGCCTCCTTTCTTCTGTATGATATGTTGTCCACCACTCAGTCTCACCAACAGCATCACTTCCTTCCACAGCTCCTGACACCCACAGCCCACCTGACTAACTGGGAGGTTTTTATCTGGTTTCAGCCAGTCCATGATTGGCTTCAGGTGTCCCAATCAGGCTAGCTGTTTCTGCTCCTTTCTAGAAGGTTCTTAATTGGTCCCAGGTGTCTTGATTGGCCTGGAGTAGCCTTTGTTTGGCTATCCAGGGAACAGGGACCTGCACATCCTGAGACTAATATACCTGCCTTCCAGCACTCTCCTATATCCTTCTGGACTGACTCCATCACAACACATACACACTCCAGTTCAATAAACACAGATGTAAATTCAGAAGATCAGAGTAAGGCATTTAGGGTATGTCTACATTGCAATTAAAAACCACTCCCTGCCTTGTGCCCACTGCCTTGGGGTAAGGTGGTGTTCATTTGTGATGTAGATATTCAGGCTTGGGCTACAACCGAAGCTGTGGGACGCTCCCACCTTTCAGAGTCCTAGAGCCTGGGCTCCAGAAGAAACATCTATATCTTAATTAAACAACCCCTTAGGCGAAGCTCTGCGAGCCTGAGTGAGCTGGACAGGCTAGCCATGTTTTTTAATTACAGTGTAGACATACCCTTAAAATCAGTGGGGTTGCAGTTCTGAGTGAGCAATAGCAACCCACCACAAAAACATAGAGCCAGTTTCTGCCTCCCTTGCTCTTGTTGAGTAGAAACTTACTACCATGAAACCCTGTTGAAATCGATACTTGCAGAGCACTGCTCGTGGATAAGGATAACAAAATCTGGCTTGTTGGTAAGTTGCTGCTGCAGTAATGTACCATGTAGAACATTCTCAAAAAGCAAAGTTGGAGAAGGCGTTAGAAATTTGGAAGGAATTTCAAGGAGGGAAGGGAAAAGCTAAACTTTTATACCTTGAAATTTTTCGCAGGAAACATAGTTCATGACTGTTTCCAAGCTTACAGTTGACCTATATCAGAACCTCATTGTGACATGACATTAAAGTGTTAAGTGGATTTCCAAGCATGTAGGAGCAAACAGCTGGCATATACAAGCTTCATGTTAGACAGGATATGATTGACATATTCTCAAATATAGACTAATCACTGCTCCATTTGCAAGTATAAGCAGTTTGCCGCAAAATAGGGTCTTAGTACAGGTTCCACATACTTCAGCTTCTGAAGCCATGCCCTTCGTTTGATGTATCTTATCCAGTATGCTGTAGAGAAATGTTACTTATATCTAGCACATTTTCTTGTCTCTGCCCCTTGTACACTTTTCCTCCTAAAAGCAGACATGTGGCCCCTTGAAGAGAATGGTGCCAACTACACAACAGCTTTTTGATAGTTCAGGTGTAGAGAGATCTTATCTCTAGAAAAGGTAACAAAAATGCTTTTAGAAAAGGGAACCGAGGAACTGCCTAAAAATAGTGAGTAAGCCTCCTCTGCTCTGTCTTCAAGCAGTGGTTCTTGATCCTGAATACACTGAACCCACTCTTTCTTAGATGAAGTAGTGTTATGTTTTGTTTCATGGAAAAGGATTTTGAGAAAAGACAGAAGGGGAATGCAGATTTGCTTACAATTTATGTAACCAACAGGGGGTTCTGATTAAGTTAATGCTGGAATGCACTATTTCATGAAACAATATATCTGAAATATGTCCTAATGGAGGTTTATTCTGCCATTTTTCCTGTATTGACAGTGTTTTAATGCAATGGAAGCCAAGATTTCAAATCTAGTCATTTCTAGTATGTCTTTTGAATGGGTGACAAATATTCTGCCTATTTGCCTTTTAGTAGTTTGTAAAAACAACAAATGGAATTTTTTTTACTTTTCTGCTTCTGTTCTGAAATTTACATGAGGAATGCTGTAGTGAAATCTAGATGATAGTATAGAGAGCACCCTTCTCAACAAAGTATAAACAAGAAGCCTTCTTTATCTACCAACTGAATTCTCAAAAGATATAGAAACTAAAGTCTTTCTGGATAGAAATTTTGTATAGTACTTCTGGGCATAAAATTCTAAGAAGAAAAGCTTACAAACAAGTTCCTTCAGCTTCTTAAATCTTGAACTTAACTGAAAGCTGGTCACATGTATATTTTTTAATGTAATGTATACCTCCCTAAAACATTTACTCTGCTCATATTTCCCATGATTCTGCAATTCCTCAGTGTAACTCTCAGGCCAGGTTTAAGCAGAGTTTCTTTTCTTGCTTCCTTGAATCATAAGCCAAAATTATGTGTGTGACTAATATAGGGATATGGGATTTTAAAGTTTTTCCGTCTGTATTTATTACTTTTTAAATATTTTGTTTGTTTTGGTGTTTAACAATTAAATGAAATTAATGTTATAAAATAAAAAGGATTTTCCTACCAACTTCATTTTTTGCTCAATATTTTCTTATCTGAACTGAGCTACTTTTTCTGGGGAAAATAATACTCAAAGCAAACTGTTTTGAATCCATTCTATAAAAACATTTTAAAATGGGAAACTCTATTCTATTCTAAAATTCTGTGAAATTCTGTGACAAGTGTTTTTAAAACCTTTCTAAAGTATAAATTGGACAAACGTGGAGCTTCATAGTTTTGGAAAACTTCTTCCAACAAAATCAACAAATGGTGCCTTTCCACCAAAAGAGAAAACATAATGTGAAGGCATGACTTGTCTTATTTATTACTAATCATCATGCAAACAAATGTATAGTTCAAAACAAGTCTTTTAGCTTAATATCTGGGAATTATTGGAACAGCTCACACCCATTTGCCTTACAGATGGGAGAATAAATTATAGCATCATGCGACGCACTCATTTTTGTCTTAATTTTAAAATATAATTTGACCGCATTCAGTTTTTTATCATTACCCCTGCATAAAGTGTGACAACTGGAAAAACACAAGGATGTTTGCTCGTTTTTTCTCTTCGGTGTAGGTGGTTAGAAAACAGTAACTTACTGTGCCAGTTCAGTACAGACGGATATGCCATTGATCGCATTACTGTGCAGGGCATGCAATTCTGCTACAGAACAGATGTTGCATGGAAGCAAAAACAACATGAGTATTTTGTAGTTCTAGGACCTTTGAGTAGTGTAAATTTTAATAATAAAAGCATTTGAAGTGGCTAATTATTGCTATAAATAGATCATTTTGTAAGCTCAGCAAAAAAGCAATTCTAAAGATTTAATTATCCAAAACAAATAAATATATTTCTGGCTAGTACTATATTTTAAAAAATATGTTTTTCAGCCTGCTGAATATAAATGTTGGTACACTGTCTGAAGTAGTAATTTTCAACTTCACATCATGAAATATCAGATAGATACGAAGTCATGTCTTGGAGATAGGTCTATATGTCTTTATATAGTCAATATTGACTGACTAAAACTGTATTTAATTTGTTTAGGTTTATTTATGAAACAGAACATCATAATGGCATAGCAGAATTACTGGAAATATTGGGAAGGTAAGTTATTGGTTGTATACCATAAAACTTGTCAAACCATTGCAAATTTAAAAATTGAATGTGGGCTGGAGGGATACATTTTGAGAAATGTATAACTTTGTATAGCTTGGCAGTTATAACTAAGGAGTAAATATGATAACCATCTACTAATATTTAAAGGGTGTAAACACAAGTGAGGGAGAATAATTGTTTAGGTCTAAAGTTCATGTGGACTAGTTTAGCTATGATAGATTAAATTACAGAATATCAAAATGAAGTCCTAAACACAAGGTCTGCTTGTTCACAAAGGAAAATCTCAGTGCTAAAATAATTTATTGGAGAAGATACTGCAGAGAACTACCTTGCATGTCCAAGGCAATAGACTGCATGATCTAATAGGCCCAATCAATGTCTAGTAGCTGTGATTCTCTGCATAAGATTGCTTCTTATTTCCTGTTCCACGATATGTTGCCAGGATGACAGGTTTAAAGTAACTAAATGACAAAGCTGCAAAGTTTAATAATAATAATAATAAAAAGGCAGCTCTGGTTTTCAAATAGTTAATATAAGACATTGAGTATGTTTGGACTAAAAACTTAATATGTAAAATAATTATTAGTTAATATTTATGTAGGTGTTCATACAGCATTTATTACCACAGTTTACGCATTACACTCATCACTGAGTAGTGGGAAGACTTTAGTTCCCATACCAATGCTCCCTTTTCCCCCTCAGTCAATGAGGAATAGCAAGGAATATAACAGAATTCAGAAGAGGTGAGGAAGATTTAAGAGCACATAGTGTCAAGATGGGGGCCAGCCCCTCTTCCTCTTTAGGTCCTCCACCTTTCCATCAGTTGGAGCAGGGGAGATAATGCTAGTGGAGAAGTTCTTGTATGTCCTCTGTTTCTCTACCCGTTAAACTCCCACAAGCTTTTCAAAAACTTCTTGCTTCTGTTAGCTGCCCTGGCCTCCCTCCTTCCCTTTAGATGTAACAGAAGTTATGGTTTTATGATGTTGCGAGTCTGACCAGTTACCTCTTTTTGGGCTGAAGAAGTAGTTTTTCTGGGAAAAGGTCTGGTGGGCTCACAATGTCATGGAAGCACATTTGGACTGAAAGCAATAGGATTTGAAAGTTTAATATTAGGAAAGAGAAAAACTCTTTAGCTCCTTGCAACTTGTGGCCGGTGTCCAGAGCAGATAAAAGGTAGAAGGGGTAGTTCCCAGAGGTAAACAAGAACCTGGATTTTGTTAGTGGAACTTGTGCCTAAAGGAGAAGGGGAGACCTGAATTCTTTGTGGACTGAAATATCTATCCCCTTGGTACCATCTATCTCCCCCCGTGTAGGGAAAGGAAGCAAGGTTCCAGAAGTGAGCTCAGTCCCAGGGGTAGGCTGAGTTTTTGGCTATGTGGTGAGAGCCCCACGCTGGAACCAGTTAAATGCTTGGTATGTGAGGGCAGAGGGTGGGCACATAGTGCCCCTATCCAGTGTTAAATTAACGTAGTTGTGACTTGACTCTTAAATCTATCCCATGTTTGTTGTGCTTACAGTTGTGTGTCCTGATTAACATATGATCACTCGAAAACCATTCTATTGTTTAACATGAATTATCAGATCATTGGAATACTCATTTTATGTTAATCTCAGTTCACAGTAAATGTTAATATTTCATCTAAAAGATCTTTAAAATACTTTTGAAATTACAATTTGTACAATTCTAAGGAAAATGGAGACTTCATAATCAAACTGATGTGCATTTTTTAAATTCTATAAGTATCTAGCAAACTCTTGTTTTTAAACAGATTCACACATTTTATACTATATGTGTGGGTAGATAAACTATAGACACTTTTCAGATACTTAAATGTTAGAATAAAATAAACAGATTAGTGAAATTTGATAATTTACATTGTGTGCATCTACATTTGCTGGAAAAACATTGAAATTATAGCTGAAACAGCATGGACCTACCTATTCATAGGTTTGTCTAGAATAGTTATTTATTCATTTTATTTATTGAAGTGTTCAACAAGTTAAAGGATTCCAAAGTTAACAGTATTTCAACGTATTCCAGAAGTTCTTTACAGTTAAATAATGTTGATCAACAAGTTACAAAAGAGAAAGCAGTAATTTGGCTTTCTTGAAAAAACCCTGAAACATGCACATTTATCTGAAATTAGTTTGTCATTACCCTGTTTCCACTGTATTAGCAGAAAACACAAACAGATGATTTCACATCTCTAAGATAGTTCTCAAAATGAAGCTCCAAAAGATACTTTTTTAGACCTGGCTCCCACAAAACTAATTGTCCAATTGGACGGCAACATAAAAGTATATAAAATTAAAAGCATGAATATTTATTACTACCTTACTATTGAAAGGCTGACCCAATGTTGAAACTTCTCTGTCATTCTGCTTGCTCTCTCTAGAAGGTATGGAACTGTTGTTAGAACTTCTAAGGTCTAAAGTTAAATACAAATATTAGATAAATATTTCACATTCTCCTCAGCTGGATGAAAATTAGACTCTGTTTTTTCAATCTAAGTACCCATTACTTAAATTCAGATTTTTGAACTGTGAATTCTCCCATATATGGCAGGTGATCCACTTTCCTCCCCACTCTAAGCAAGATTTTTGTGGAGGAGGCTGCTGACATACAGCTCCCACTAGGTAACAAGTTTTTCTTCTTTGAGTGCTTGCTCATGTCGATTCCATTCTTGGTGTGTGTGCGCCCACGTGCACAGTTGTCTGAGGTATTTTTTTGCCTTAGCAGTGTCTGTGGGGTTGGCAGTGGCACCATCTGGAGTGCCACGTTCATGTGTCGGTAAATTATTCACCACCGACCCTGCACCCTCTCAGTTCCTTCTCACTATCCGGACAGTTGGTCGGAACACTTTCTCCTTGCCTTTCAGGTTGATAGTGGTTCTTTCTAGCATTTATTGCTTGTTAGCTTTGTACATAGTTTGTTTACAGTAGGTGTTGGTGTTAAGTAGTGTAGTTAGTAAGTTAGAATCCCAGCAGGGAAGGTCCCTGGGGTTTTAAGCCTTGTTCTGCCTGTAATAGGCCTATGCCCATTATCAACCCCCATAGCAGCTGCCTAAAGTACTTGGGAGAGTTGTGTGTGAAGGACAAGTGTTGCATTTGTTAAGAACATTCATTCTAGAACTCGAAAGGAGCGCAACATTTATGTAGGGGCCTTGCTCATGGAGGCTGCATTTCACCCAGTGTCGGAGCCTTCCCGCTCCGACTCTACATCGAGCATCTCGACATTGGTTTGGAGTGCACCTCCACCACCAAGTTCTGCCCGCTGTCCTTCGCTGGTGCCAAAGAGCACCTGAAGAAACAAGACTCCTTGGCACAGTTCAAGAAGGGTCAAGGGCAGTGTTTCTTCTAATTTTTTACATCCATGTGTGGAATGAATTTTGTTGTCTGTGTTAATATGGAAGTGATGTGTGGTGGGGGTGGGGTTCAGGGATTCGGAGCATGCCAGAGGGCTCAGTGCTGGGGTGCGGGGAGGGTGAGGGCTCTGAGAGGGGGCTCAGGGCTAGGGCAGAGGGTTGGGGTGAGGGGGTGAAGGCTCTGGCTGGGGGGGTGCAAGCTCTGGGATGGAGTAAGGATGAGGGGGTTGAGGTGTGTGAGGGGGCTCTGGGCTGGGGCAGAGGATTGGGGTGGGAGGGTGAAGGCTCTGTGTGAGGGTGAGGGGGGGGTGCGCAGGCTGCCCCAGAGTTGCAGTGGAGAGACAGAACTCTCCCCAGTTTTCTCTCACTGCAGCAGCTTAGGGTGGGGGTAAAGGGGGGAAGGGCGCTTCTCCGCAGCTGCAACAGCTCCAGCGAGGCAGGGCTGGGCTGGGGAGAGGTGCTTCTCCCAACCTGTGCGGTCCTTGATAGCTTGCTATGCAGCTGTGGAGCTTAGAGAGAACTTAGGTCCAGGGGAGTTGGGCAAAAGACCCAGTCTGACCCGTCGGCCCACTCCGGATCCTCCAGGGGGTTCATCTCCTGCTGGATCATTCAGTTCGCTTAGGGATCCGCCTTTGACTCCTAGGAGTGGGTAGAGGACCCAGGCACTTGGCATCTCAGATCCCTGCAAGCATGGTTGTTTTTGGCCTACATCCCCAACAGCACAATCTAGACCATGTGGTCAGGGTCTAGTCATACAGTCATCCTGAAATGGTGGGTGGACCCTGGATCAGTGTTTCAGGGAGTTCTCTTTGCAGCCCTGACACTGGCCTCCGATGCCTTGAACCTGAGGTGTGGGGCCCACCTGGGTGATCTCAGTACACAAGAACGTTGGTCGGGAGATGATTGCTCCCTCCACATGAACGTCAGAGAGCTCAGAGCAGTTTGCTTGGACTGTCAGGCTTTCCTGCCTCACATGAAGGGCAAGGTGCTGCAGATCCTGAAGGAAAATACTACCACAATGTTTACATCAGCAAGCAAAGCAAAACCTGATCATCAGCCCACTGCCAAGAAGCTCTGTGGGACTTCTGTGTGCAGCGTGCCATTTATCTCATGGCTGCGCACCTTCCCATGGCCAGGAGCATGTTGGCAGATCACCTCAGCAGGACGTTCTTGTCTTGCTACGAATGGTCACTCCATCCAGATGTGGTCAGCGTGATATTCCAAAGGTGGGGAACTCCCTGGGTAGATTTGTTCGCGTCCCGGAAGAACAGGAAGTGCTATGTGTTTTGCTCGATTTGAGGGATCAGCAGAGGCTCCCTATCAGATTTCTTTTTCCTTCTGTGGTTCGGGGCCCTAATGTACTACTTCCCACCAGTGCCATTAATCCACAGTGTCCTTGAGAAGATGAAACAGGAAAAGGTGAAGGTTATCATGATAGTCCCAGCTTAGCCTCACCAACACTGGTTCGGCATGCTCAGTGGTGGCTCTGCTGCAGGTGCCCCTCTGGCCGGATCTGTTGTCTCAGAACCACAGCAATCTTCTGCACACGAACTTGCCTGCACTGCACCTGACAGCTTGGTTACTGCATGGTTGAATGCAGAGGAGCCGGACTGCTCGATCTCCCCAGGTGGGTAAGCCAGCCATGAGACCACCTCAGAGGACAGCCAAACACCATCAGTCCCCGGAGCAGAGAAAAGGCTAATGTGCTGAGCCTCGAACAAGGGCATTCAGCCTGATCTGGCCTTGCTGCAGTTGACCTCGACTACCTTCTGCACCTCAAACTCCAGGCCCTGTCTCTTCATCTGTTAAGGTTCACTTGGCCACTATTTCAGCCTTCTACCCTCCATTTCAGGGCAGGGCCATCTTCACTCATGACATGACAATCGGTTTTTGAAAGTTCTGGAGTGACTATTCCCATCTCCATGACCCTCTTCCTCCTTGGGACCTGAATCTTGTGCTGTCACAGCTCACGGGTCTCCTCTTCAAGCCTTTGGCTTCCTGCTCCCTTCACATGACTTATGAGGCGAGGCTGAGGGAACTGGAATTATTTAATCTGCAGAAGAGAAGAATGAGAGGAGATTTGATAGCTGTTTTCAACTACCTAAAAGAGGGTTCCGAAGAGAATGGATCAAGACTGTTCTCAGTGGTATCAGATGACTGAACAAGGAGTAATGGTCTCAAGTTGCAGTGGGGGAGGTTTAGGTTGGATATTAGGAAAAACTTTTTCACTAGGAGGGTGGTGAAGCACTGGTATGGGTTACCTAGGGAGGCAGTGGAATTTCCTTCATTAGAGGTTTTTAAGGTCAGGCTTGAAAAAGCCCTGGATGGGATGATTTAGTTGGGGATTGGTCCTGCTTTGAACAGGGGGTTGGAGTAGATGACCTGCTGAGTTCCTTCCAATGCTGATACTCTATGATTCTACTCTCATGAAAGGTCTCGCTCCTGGTAGTGATCATGTTTGCGCATAAGGTCTCTGAGATTAGGGCACTTACCTTGGAGCCACCCTATATTGTGTTTTAGAAGGACATGGTCCACCAGTTTTCCTGTCCAAGGTAGTTTTTCAGTTTTATACAAGCCAGGACATATATTTACTTGTTGTCTTTCCAAAACCTCATAAATTGGATGAGCATAGATTATGCTCTCTCAACCTTAGGAGACCGTTAGCCTTTTACATCAAAAGGACCAAGCCAATCCATAAATCGATGCAGTTGTTTTTCACTGTGGCAGACAGGATGCAAGATATTCAAGTCTCTGCCCAGAAGATTTTATCATGGATCACTGCCTGCATCTGTTTTTGCTTTGATCCGGCAAAAGTGCCTCCATTGGTGATTGTAACTGCCCACTTGACTAGGTGCAAGTCTTGTTTGCAGCTTTCCTGGCTCAAGTGCCTATTCAAGATATCTGCTGGGCTGCTACCTGGTCATCCATTCACACATTCATGTCTCATTTCATGCTTACCCAGCAGGCCAAGATGATGCTGGCTTTGGTAGAGCACTGTTACAAGCCGCACAACCATGAACTCTGAGCCCACCTCCAAGGATACTGCGTGTGAGTGACCTAGAATGGAACTTATATGAGCAAGCACTCGAAGAAAAAACAGTTACCTGCCTTTCGTAACTCTTGTTCTTCGATATGTGTTGGTCATGTCCATTCTATTACTTGCCCTCCTGCCTCTCTGTCACGGTTGCTCGCAAGAAGGAACGGAGAAGGCTAGGGACAGCATAGTTCCAGAAAACTACATCCAAAAAATGTTCAGGTTGCGAAGTCAAGCACTCAACAGTTAAGAAATTTCAGAATTTAAGGTTGCTCATGCCTTATGATATTCTGTAATTACATGACCACATGCTATCTTTTTTTTTTCTACAGGACCCCTGCCTCTTTCAGTGCCCAAGCAGGATGTTGTTATAGGAGTGATTCAGTATTGTATAGTTATGAGGCTCGTGTCTGTAGGATCTCTGCTTGTTTTTTTGCAGAAATTGAAATGTGTGTAGTGAATGAGGCAGGCAATTACAGGATGAAAAAGGAAGTTGAATGCCACCCTGGAGAACTGGATTTTAACCCTGCCTCTGCTGTGTAGTTCCTATGTGATGCTGGGCAAGTCACATAAAGAAAAAAATTCATAGTTAGCTACTAATTGTGCTCTCCTCCTTTTTTGGGTGCCTAATGTGAGGCATCAGAAATGCAGAAGTACTGAGTGCTCACAATTGCAACTAAAGTAAACTGGAATTGTGTTTTAAACATATAAAGTGCTATGAAATGCTAATTACTCTGAAGAACAAGTCCCTATGTGTTTTAAACTTGGCACCCAAAATTAATAGACACTTTTATGACAATTTTGGCTTAATCATTCTACCTCAAATCCCCAGTTACAAAATGGTGACAACACCTAATCTTCCAGGAGCATTAAGAAAATAAATTCATGTTTTGACACACTCACATATTATGATGAGAGCACCATGGAAATGTCTGTGAGGAAATAAATAATTTTGTATTCAGTGTGGGGTTTGGATGGCATGTGTTAAATGAGGCCTGATGCCACACATTGAATGAGGAGGATAAAAAAGTAATAATGAATAACAAACTACTCATTCAGTGAATGAGGCACAGGTCATGTGGAAAAAATGATATGTGATAATGTAATTATAGACTGCATTATAGTGTGCACGTACAAGGTACGGGGAATGAAGGTTGCAAAAGCAACCTTAATTCTGGGCGTTTTCTAACTTTTGAGTGCTTGACTTTGCAAGCTGAAAGCTCTTAACATAGTATTTCAGAATGTAATAGTTCAGTAGTTTGTCAGTTTCTCTCTTGTTTGTGAGAGCCTTCCTTGCTAGTTAACGTGAGATGAAAACATCCTAAAAATAAGAACATTGATTGCAAAACCACAAAAACTGGCAGTGAGACTCCAGTTGTAGAATGTGAAACTATTTTTAATTCCTTTAAAAAAAAAAAAAAAAAAAAGTTGACAGGTTTTCAAAAGGCCATTCCAGCTAAAAAGATCAAAGGGTACAATGCACCCAGTAATGAATAACACCTGTCTTTACTCACTTGGTGTTAGGATCTCCATGTGCTGTGATGCTGTCTTGTTGCCTGCTCCAGTGCTAAAAAACTACTAATTTCCCAGGATTGTAATCCTGTCTCCAATCTGTGTACTCTCCTTGATCGGACTCCCAAGTGTTGGGTTTTCGGCTCATTTCCTCATCAGGAATGAAGTAGCTGACTTTCAGCAGCTGAGAGGGGCATTTATTCAGAACTTTGTTTACAAGGAGATGGAGAGGTTGGAAGCTGGAGCGGGTCTTCTATGGAACTTGGAGGGAAATTTCGGCACTTGGGAAAGACACAAGTTAGAACTCTTGATGTAGGAGATGTGAGGATGTTGATTTTACCATTGGTTGAATTTATAGTCTGCTCTCTAGATACTTAGACTTAAATTTTCTTAACATTTTGTTCTATTTTATTTAACAT
This sequence comes from Dermatemys mawii, assembly GCA_007922305.1. NCBI lineage: Eukaryota > Metazoa > Chordata > Testudines > Dermatemydidae > Dermatemys > Dermatemys mawii. The sequence continues at coordinate 76,673,144 of ML677332.1, forward strand.
ATTGTTCCCCCTCTTCAACATGGGAAAAAATGCTACATTAATGTTCTATGGAAGAGAGCATAAAGAAAAACAGCTTGGAACAATTAAAATAGAGAAAAAAGAAATGATTTTCTTACCCTTAAAAATTTGGCAATAGTGAAAATTTTGAACACGTACTGATTTTAAACTGATTTTTAAAACTTCTGATTTTTTTACAGTATAATTAATGGATTTGCCTTACCATTAAAAGAAGAGCACAAAATTTTCTTATTGAAGGTGTTATTACCTTTGCACAAAGTGAAATCACTCAGTGTCTACCATCCACAGGTAAATAAATTTGTTTATAAAGTGTTATAGATTCTGTTCCACAGGATGGTCCATGGAATAAAATGCTGAACTGGAAGTGGGAGACCTAGGATTTATTTATTTTTACTATGTGTAATAGTCGAAGGTGTCTTTCCCTGAATTTGGCAATAATCTCAGTTTTTAATGTTAAAATTTGTTTGTGGTACATGCTTAAATTGAAATACTTTGGTTTAACTATTAATATACGCTTTCTCTTTTTTTATTTAGTTGGCATACTGCGTAGTTCAGTTTTTAGAAAAGGACAGCACGCTTACTGAACCAGTAAGTTTAATTTACTGTTTTATCATAGTAATTCATTTTGAAGCATTAATAACATTTTGATTTGCACTGTTTATAATGTTTGTTACACCTAAAAATCATTCCAAAGTAAGAGATTGATTGTATTATTAAGAGCAAAGTTCTTTACACTTTTTATTAATAAAATGTATTTTTAAAAAATTGTTTGAACGATCTCTGGAATGAGCTGCTCACTAAGGCGACATAGTTGGGTTTTTTTCCAATAATGGTACAGTGAGCAATTTTTACTTCACTGAGCCAGTGTCCATTAGTAAAATTAGCATTCCTAAAACAACAGATTAATCAAAATAAATATCCGACAAGTATGCGTATTCATTTAGAAATTTTAGCATTTTGATCACCTCACATGATTGTTGTGTGTGTTAAATCAGTGTTGTATTCTAGTTGCTCACTCACCCAAAGGAAATAAAATATTTCCTCCCATTATAATCATGGTGAAAGTGGGCAAGTCGATTTTGCATGTGATAGTAAATTTTCATAACAATTTGCAAGACTGCACCAAGGACATTGTTGCATATTATGACAATTCAGTTTCTGAGTTAAAAACATATGCAGTTCTCTAATATATATAATACTGAACTATCATTTTATTTCTCCTGACATTCAATATCTTTTCATTAGCTTTAGCTTTTAATTTATATACATAAACTTTCCACATATCTTTCTGCCTTTTTCTTCCCTCCTCTTCTGAAAAATGTGAAGTATTATTTCACTTTCCTAATAAGGTAAAGGAAATTATCTATCTGATAGAATGGCTAATGTTAAAGATTCTCACAACTTTTAAAATTATATCTATACATATACATTATCTGTACATACTTATATTTTAAAAGATAGTTCTTTAAAAAAAATACTGCTAATTTTTTACTGTTCTTCTTTGGAATGCTTGCTCATATCGATTCCATTGTAAGTGTGTGCGCACCCACGTGCGTGGTCATCGGAGACTTTTGCCTTAAAGGTTCCCATAGGGTCAGTTGTGGCACTCTCTGGTGTGCTGCACTCATGCAACGGTATAACAGGTGCCCTCTCAGTTCCTTCTTACCACCTGTGGTGGTCAGTCAGAGCACCTCTGTCCCTTGTTTCACAAGCACAGAGGTTTCTCTTCTATCTTAGGGCTTGGTTACACTGGCACTTTATAGCGCTATAAAGCCCCCACGAGCGCTATAACCTCCTACCCGTCCACACTGGCAAGGCACATAGAGCGCTATAACCGTGGAGTTATAGCGCTCCTCATAATCCACCTCCGCATGGGGATTAAGGGCTGTAGCGCAGCTGCTGTAGCACTACAGCAAGAATGTGGACACCCACTGCGCTACAAGTGATCTCTTGAGATGCCTAGAGCCATTTACGGCAATTGACTTCTCTTCCTTTTGTTTTGAACTCGGCTGGAGGAATGCGGAAGAACCTCTTTGGAGTTTCTCTCTTAACTCAGCAGATAAGCAATGCAAATGTTTGAGGAGGGAGCCTGTGTGAAAACAAAGCCTTCTGTGAACGGAGGCTCGCTGACAGGCTTTCAGAAGAACGGAAAAAACACTGTCTCTCTCCCTCCACATACACACAACGCGTCCCCCTCACTCCCCTCGTTTAAAAAGCACGTTGCACCCAGCTGAATGCTGGGATACCTGCCCTAATATGCTGCTCTTAATGCTGCATTAAGTGCCCCAAATGTGGCCATGCTATACCGCTGGCGCGTCTGAGTGTGGACATACAATAGCGCTATACATATTGCTGTATAAGGGGACCGCTATAACTAATAGCGCTATAATCTTGTAAGTGTAACCATACCCTTAGCCTTGTGCTTCAAGCTGTAAATAGTTTAAATATTTTTAGTAGGTGTTAAGTACCTGTTAAGTGTTTAATTAGATAGTGTCCTAGCAGGGACTTTGCCTCAAGTGGGGCATGCCCTGGTCTCCAGGTTTCAAGCCTGCTCTTTGTGTAATAGGCCTGTGCCTGTTAGTGACCGGGACAAGAGCTGTCTACATACAGTGCCTTGGGGAGTCCCACGAACTCTGTCGCATCTGCCAGAACTTTCGTCCCTGGACACAGAGACAGCACGACATACGGCTCAAGGCCCTCCTGATGCAGTACTGCCCAACACCCAGCTTTGGAGCAGGCACAGCCCAAAACAACACCCAGCGCGTCAATTATGGTGCATATTGCACCTCTGGCACCAGTCCCCAGTGACGAAGATGACGATGGTACCAAGCAAGCCTGACCAAGGGGCACTGGGCATAGGACCCGGCTCAGGCCTTACACCCACTCTGGACTCACAAAAGAGCTCAGCCCTGGGGAGTTCATTCCCTGAAAGAACCTGCCACCAACTTCAAGGAACAGTAAAGGGCCCAAACCGACAGCACAGTCGGCACCCTCTGAGCCCCCAGTGCCTGGAGGATATTGACATATTATGTCAATATCCTCCTTTAACACTAGCCTCATGTTAAAGGAGGATATTGACATAATAGGCATCACAGAAACCTTGTGGAGTGAGGACAATCAATGGGACACCATCATTCCGGGATATAAAATATATCGGAAGGACAGAATAGGTCGTGGGGGTGGAGGAATGGCACTATATGTGAAGGAAAATGTAGAATCAAATGAATTAAAAATCTTAAATGAATCCACATGTTCCATAGAATATCTATGGATAGTAATTCCATGCTCTAATAAGAATATAACAATAGGGATCTATTATTGACCACCTGATCAGGACAGTGATAGTGACAATGAAATGCTAAGGGAGATTAGAGAGGCTGTCAAAATAAATAACTCAATAATAATGGGGGATTTCAGTTATCCTCATATTGACTGGGTACATGTCACCTGAGAACGAAATACAGAGAAAAATTCCTCGATACTTTAAATGACTGCTTCTTGGAGCAACTGGTACAGGAACCCACAAGGGGAGAGGCAGCTCTTGATTTAGGCATGAGTGGAGCACAAGAGTTGGTCCGAGAGGTAACTATAACAGGACTGCTTGGAAATAGTGATCATAATATAAGAACATTTAACATTCCTGTGGTGGGAACAACACCTCACCAGCCCAACACTGTGGCATTTAATTTCAGAAAGGGGAACTATGCAAAAATGAGGAGGTTAGTTAAATGGAAATTAATAGGTAAAGTGACTAAAGTGAAATCCCTGCAAGCTGCATGGACACTTTTCAAAGACACCATAATAGAGGCCCAACTTAAATGTATACCCCAAATTAAAAACAAAGTCAAAGAACTAAAAAAGAGCCAGCATGGCTTAAAAATAATGTAAAAGAAGCAGTGAGAGAGAAAAAGGCATCTCTTAAAAAGTGGAAGTCAAATCCTAGTGAGGTAACTAGAGAGGAGCATAATCACTGCCAAATTAAGTGTAAAAATGTAATAAGAAAAGCCAAAATGGAGTTTGAAGAACAGCTAGCCAGAAACTCAAAAGGTAATAATAAAATGT
>ML677332.1:76677623-76731474 GCA_007922305.1 Dermatemys mawii
ACCTTAAAGACTAACTAAAGTTTTAGAGCATAAGCTTTCGTGGGCTAATACCCACTTCGTTGGCATGCATCCGACGAAGTGGGTATTAGCCCACGAAAGCTTATGCTCTAAAATTTTAGTTAGTCTTTAAGATGCCACAGAACTCTGTGTCACTTCTGCAATTCCAGACTAACACGGCTACCCCTCTGATTCTAATCTATTAGAGTTCTTCGAAGGGATCAACAACCATGTGGACAAGGGGGATCCATTGGACATAGTGTACTTAGATTTCCAGAAAACCTTTGACAAGGTTCCTCACCAAAGGCTCTTACATAAATTAAGTTGCCATGGGATAAGAGGGAAGATCCTTTCATGGATTGAGAACTGGTTAAAAGACAGGGAACAAAGGGTAGGAATAAATGGTAAATTTTCAGAATGGAGAGGGGTAACTAGTAGTGTTCCCCAAGGGTCAGTCCTAGGACCAATCCTATTCAACTTATTCATCAATGATTTGGAGGAAAGGGTAAACAGTGAGGTGGCCAAGTTTGCAGATGATACTAAACTGCTGAAAATAGTTAAGACCCAAGCAGACTGTGAAGAACTTCAGAAAGATCTCACAAAACTAAATGATTGGGCAACAAAATGGCAAATGAAATTTAATGTGGATAAATGTAAAGTAATGCACATTGGAAAAAATAACCCCAACTATACATACAATATGATGGGGGCTAATTTTAGCTACAACTAAGCAGGAAAAAGATCTTGGAGTCATCGTGGGTAGTTCTCTGAAGACTTCCATTCAGTGTGCAGCAGCAGTCAAAAAAACAAACAGGATGTTAGGAATCATGAAGAAAGAGAGAGAGAATAAGACGGAGAATATCTTATTGCCCTTATACAAATTCATGGTGCGCCCACATCTTGAATACTGTGTACAAATGTTGTTTCCTCATCTCAAAAAGGATATACTGGCATGAGAAAAGGTTCAGAGAAGGGCAACTAAAATGATTTTGGATTTGGAACAGGTCTCATATGAGGAAAGATTAAAGAAGCTAGGACTTTTTAGCTTAGAAAAGAGGAGACTAAGGAGGGATATGGTAGAGGTTATATAAAATTATGAGTGGTGTGGAGAAAGTGAATAAGGAAAAGTTGTTTACTTGTTCCCATAATAGAAGAACTAGGGGCCATCCAATGAAATTAGTGGGCAGCAGGTTTAAAACCAATAAAAGGAAGTTCTTCTTTACACAGCGCACAGTCAACCTGTGGAACTCCTTGCCTGAGGAGGCTGTGAAGGCTAGAACTATAACAGGGTTTAAAAGAGAACTGGATAAATTCATGGAGGCTAAGTCCATTAATGGCTATTAGCCAGGCTGGGTAAGGAACGGTGTCCCTAGCCTCTGTTTGTCAGAGGAGGGTGATGGATGGCAGGAGAGAGATCACTTGATCATTACCTGTTAGGTTCACTCACTCCGGGGCACCTGGCATTGGCCACTGTCAGTAGACAGGATACTGAGCTAGATGGACCTTTGGTCTGACCCAGTACGGCCCTTCTTACGTTCTTATGAGATCTAAGAGTGCCTCTGCCGCAGGTGGCACCGCAGGCAGGAAAGGAACCGGGTTAAGGCTTTCTGTGAGTGCAAGCCCACCAGCAAGGCTGTGCACAAAACAAGCAAGTGACACTGGTCTCCAGAGCCAAGACAGAGCCCTAGGTCACCATGTTCTTGGTCTCAGCATCAGCCGAGGTCATCTCAAAGTTGACATCCACTGCACTAGGATCGGTGCAGGATGCTCTGGCAACTGCCATGGGTGAGGAGCCAGTACCCACCCCAAGGCCACTATCTCCGACATGTGAGAACATTGCCAGACCTCTCTCAGTTGTTCAATTGTCCTCCTCCTCTCTGGATGAGGTGGTGGCAGGCCCCTTGAGCTAGCCCACCAGATGATTTTAGGGAGCCTCAGGCTCTGTTCCGTAGAGTCGCTTCCAACCTGGGCCCCAAAGTGGAGGAGATAGAGGAGCAGATGGACACGTTGTTTAATATGCTCTTGGTGTCCGCCCCAGCCTGTATCGCACTCCCAGTATGCAAGGGGGTCCTTAACATTGCCCAGACCATCTGGCAAACCCGGTCTTCCATTCCGTCCTCCTCCAGGAGGGCAGAAAAGTATTTTGTCCCTGCAAAGGGGTTTGATTACTTGTACACCCACCTGCCACCAGGATCATTGGTCGCATTGGCCCACCAGTTCCACCCCTAAAAATAAGGAGACCAAGAGGATGGATTTGTTTGGTCACAAAATCTATTCTGTGACCAACCTCCAGTTTCAGGTGGCAAACCACCAGGCCCTTTTGGGTCACTATAACTTTAACCTGTGAGACTCTCTCCTCAAGTTCAAGGACTTCATGTCCCAGGAGTTTGTGACCCTGGTGGAGGGAGGAGGGGACTGCAGTGGCTCGCTGTTCCCTCCAAATGGCTTGGGACGTGGAGGATTCAGCTGCCTGGGTGGTCTCCTTGGCGGTGGTCATGCAGTGCACTTCCTGGCTCCAAAAGATGCAGGTCTCTATTCAGGACCTCCCGTTTCACGGTGACAGCCTATTCTCTGACACCAAACTTAACACATTATTAACTTAACACATTATTCATTGACACACTGCAACAGACTGAAAAAATCTGAATTGTGCCTCTTTATTGATTGGAGACAGAAACATCAGAAAAAAATCTTCATCCATAATAAAAGCATTCATCTAATTATTTAGTGATCAAAATCACTAGAATGTGTTACTCTTCATCAAAAAGGCTCGAGCAAACTGCCCTTCATCATGCCAATCCTACCTGAAGCAACAGCATGCAGAAAGCCATTGTTCCTGTTCTTTGAGACTCTTTTAAGTTTTAGAACAGGGATTTCAAACTCAAATCACCACGGGGCCACATGAGGACTAGTACGTTGGCCCAAAGGCCTCATTATTGGCACTTTTTCATACAAAGATGTGAACTCAACTTCACCCCTTCCATGAGGCCCCACCCCTGCCCCGCCTCTTCCCAACCCATCCCTGCCCCTATTCCAACCCCCTCCCCAAATCCCCACCCCCCAGCCCCGTCTCTTCTCTGCCTCCTCCCCTGAGCATGCGGCTCCCCGCTCCCCCCCCTCCCTCCTGGAAAGTCCTAAGCAGGAAGCACTGGGAGGTGGGCAGGGAGTGAGGAGAGTTATGGTGGGCTGCCAGTTACGTTAGTATTGCGCAGATAGCAATTTCCAGCTTATGGGTGTTAATGATTGTTTGGCATCAGAATTACTTTTACTTTTAGATGATGACTTTCACACTATTATTTTAAATGTCTGTAACTGCTCATGTTTGGAGTAGCACTTTTTAACCTTCACAGCTGAGTAACAAGCTTTAGTCTGGGAATAGTAATTTCCATGACACAGCAATATGATGATCACTGATTGTTTGGGACAAGAATCTTTCTGTGGTACTTCAAGTGATGGTCTCTATGTGTAGTCCACTCAACATGTACATGTGGTTTGTGTGTCTGAGACCAGAAGATTTTTCACTAGCGGTGTCTGTCGGTCCATGCCTGCACCTATGTCCTCCTTATGATTCAAGGCTATTAGGGGATGTATGGAACGCCTGCTAGTCCAGTACCTTTCTGCCACCCATAGTCTGAAACCTAACCCTTCAGTGTCCACAGCTTTGTCTACTGTAAATATTTACCTGTTCTTAGATAAGTTTGATAGTTTAGAGTTAGTTTTAGGGTCCAGGGGCCTGAGGTGCCCCCTCACCCCTGTATGGGATGCCTAGTTATACCCAAGACCTCAGAATTCAAGCTCTGCATGGTCTGCTCCCAGGTATTCCTGGTAAGCAATGACCATGATGCTTGCTTGTTTTGCCCCAGGAAAGCTCATACCCCCTCCAACTGTAATATCTGTCCATCCTCTCACCAAGACTATCGATCCACAAGAATGCAGTTTTAGGAGATTCCTGACTGATTGTTTGATCAGTCTAAGGTCTGACCCCAGCCTGTCAGAACCACCTCGTCTTCTCCCTCCCACCTCATGTGGCAAAATTACTTGCCAACTGCTATGCCACCTTGTGGCTAGGTGCAGTGTTGCAGGTTTTTTTCTCTTTAGTCCTGCTGACCTGACCTTCCTTGAGTGATGGTCCCTATTATTTTCCACTGCGTTTTACATATGTGCACCATGTGCCCGGAGTCAGAGAATTTGAAAGTAGTGTCTGTTGTTCTGCACTTGTGCCCTTGCTTGCCTTTGACCATGGCGATAAAGAGCGGGGTGAACCAACCACCTCTTCTGGTCTCCTCACAGCTGCATGTCCGGGTCAAAACCTTTAGTATCCTCAGCTTTGATGTCATTCTGAAAAACAAAATTAATTAAATAGTTCATAGTTTTAATAGTTCTAATAAGTTTTATAGATTTAGTAGTTTTTAGTATCTTTTACAGTTAGATTAGGCTACAGGGTTACCTATCCATACCCCGTACTCCACTTGAGTACTAGACTATACCTAGAACTCCAGGCTTCAAACTCTGTGCCTCCTGTCCACAATCCTTCTCAATCAGCAACAACTATCATCACTGTCTCTACTGCCTGGGAGAAGCTCACAGCATGGCTTGGTGCAGTTTTTGCCAGTCGTTTCCCTGCCATACCTGAGAAGGGCAGGCACTTTGTCTCTGCAAGTATCTCATGAAGATCATGGCTGCAATCTAATCAAAATAGTTTTCTGTACATTGGCCTGAATCAGCAAGAAGTGTGCCTCCTCCTGCAAAGTCAGACTCTGCCTTCCCTCCGAGGAACCATCAAATTTACGCCCAGATCCACTTGAAGAGCAGGAGTACTACGCTCCAGTTCTGGCAGTTCCACTGGAACTGGCCAGACTACTATCATCATTGTCAGATGAAGTGGTGACTTTGGCATCACCCCTTCCCCACTCCCAATGACTTCAGGCAGTTCCAAGACTACTTCCGCAGAGTTGCCAGGAAACTTCACATTCCAATAGAGGAGATCCAGGGCTCCAGCACAAATTCTTGGACATCCTCCACATCTCTTGATCTATAAGAATAGCCCTCCCTGTAAATGAGGCCATATTGGAGCTGGCTAGAACAATGTGGCACACCCTGGCCACCTGCACTCCTACCCCAAAAAGGATGGAGAGACAATGATATGTCCTGGCTAAGGGTTCAGAATTCTTATTCTCTCATCCAGATCTCAACTCGATGGTGGTTCAGGCCACTTCAGAAAGGTCCAGGCAAAAACTCCCCAGATCTGCTCCTGCAGGCATGAAGGATAAACATGTAAATCTACTGGGGAGGAAGGTTTTCTTGTCCTCCAATTTTCAGTTCACAATAGCCAACTATCAAGCATTATTGGCTAAATATGACTTCACAAACTATGTCAAGTTTGAGGAATTCACCAACAGCCTCCCACAGCAGGATCATTCTCATTTCCAAGCTCTACGAGGAAGGAAAAAATTAATAGCCAGAATCACCCTCCAATCTGCACTCAAGGCAGCCAATACTTCCTCAGAGACATGGCTACCACCATTGTTATGCAAATAGAGTCCTGGCTCTGTGCCTCAGCCTTCTCCCGAGAGGTCCAGAATACCATTGAGGACCTCACCTTCAATGAATCTCACCTTTTCAGTCAGTACACAGATGAGTCCTATACATCCTGAAGGACTCTAGGGATACCCTTCGATCAGTGGGTGCATATGCACCTTCTCTGAAAAGGAAGTTACATCGCCAATCAACCCCATCAAGATATAGAGCCCAACGCTTCTACCATCAGAGACCCTACAAACACAGCATAAAAGCCAGAAGACTAAAAAGTCCTTCTTCCATATTCCTTCCACATTGGCCTCAACATGCCAATCCCACCCCCACTCCCCAGCCCAGTAGTATTTTTGATGCACGTTTGAGAGCCATGATTCACTGAGCCTTACACCTCCTGACTCCAGTACTGGGGATCGCCTAGCACTCTTTTTCAAAGCCTGGAGGAGTGTGAAATTAATGGACACGTGGGTGCTGGCTATACATGAGTAAGGGTTTTCAGGATCAGGTGGACACGTGGAATGAGTTCGCAAGGTTACCTCATCCAAAACTGCCCTCCCCAACCTCCTTCGGGGACCGCTCTCATGACAGTATTCTCACTCAGGAAGTGAACTCCTTATAGCAGCAAGGAGCAATAGAGCATGTTCCTCCGCAGTATTAGGTTACAGGTTTTACTTGACCTGCTTCCTTGTATCCAGAAGAAGGCTGAGTGGAAACCAGTCCTTGACCTCCGCCACCTCAGCTACTTCATTCGCGAACTCAAATTTCACAGTCATGTAGACAGTAATAATTCCATTTTTAGAAAAAATGGCATGTGGTCACAGCTTTTGCCTACAGACAATTTCTCAATTTTATGTTGGGCTCTGACCATTTCCAGTACTATCCTTCAGAATAGCTACCACACCCATAGTCTTTACCAAGGTATTTTCAGTGGTAGCAATTCTCGTAAGATGTCATGGCCTCCTCACTTTTCCATACCTCAACGACTGGCTCCTCACCACCAGATCTCACCAAAAAGCCTATATGTCGACATCTATGATGCTCTGCCTCTTTTCCTCACTGGGGAGTCAGTGTAAACATTAAAAAATCTGATTTTACTCCCATGAAATCTTTGGACTTCATTGGGGCAACCTTGAACCTCTATCACCACAGGGGTGAACTTGCTCACAGTTTCCAGACCATGAACGATATCACTGTAAGCAACCCTTGGGTAACAGTCAAAACCTGTCTGTCCCTACTTGGCCACAAGGCTTTGTGCACATATGTCACTCCATTTGCAACACTCCACCTTTGAGTACTCCCTTCTGTGGTGGACAAATCTTCATCTCACATGTATGGGGGCTCTCTTTCTCCCCTCTTCACTGGCCAAGACAATCATTATGGATGTTTCCATGATAGGCTCGGGAGCCTATATGGGCAACCACACAGCACAAGGAGCCTGGACATTTTGAGAGCACAGAATGCACATCAGTGTCCTGGAATTATGGGCAGTAAGGAAGGTGTGTGAATCCTTTCTTCCATTCATTCGCTTTCAACACATCCTGATAATGTCAGACAACACTACAATGGGCTTCTACACAAGCAAGCAAGGGAGCAAGATCTTCCTCCCTGTGTGCAGAAACAGTCAATCTCTAGAACTGGTGCATTAGCAATCAGATCACCCTATCTGTAGCCTACCTTCCAGGGGTGCAGAATGCACTCTGATTCCCTCAGCAAACATTTTGTGATTGACCACCAGTGGGTGCTGCATGACATTTTCACATGACGGGGAACCCCAACAAGAGATCTATTCACTTCCCAGGCCAACAACAAGTGCATCATGTGTTTCTCCAGAGGAGCTGTAGGCTGCCACTTCCAGGGTGATACTCTCCTTTCCTGGTCAGACCAGTTCAACTAGGCCTTCCCTCCACTGCCGCTTCTGCCACAAGTGCTACACAAGTTCCAGCAGAACAGGGTGACAGTCATCCGGATCACCCCTTTCTGGCCCTGACTGTTCTAGTTCCCCGAGATCCTGACCCAGTTCAGTGGCAGGATCCAACACCCCAGTCCACAACCACTCCACCTCTGGGCATGGTATTTAGATGGTCATCCTACCTAGAACGTGCATGTTCTTCAGCCATGTGAGACATCTTCTCCAATAGCAGAAAGGATTTGACTAGGAAATGTTACCTAGCTAAATGAAAATGCTTCTTGTCCTGGACCCAACAAAGAGGCATTCTACCAGAAGTCAGGGATATTCCACTCTTTCTAGACTAGATCCTATCAGGTCTCTCCCTCAGCTCCTTGCAAGTCCACCTAATGGCGATCAGTACATTCTATCCACCTACGGAAGGCTATTGTATTTTCTCACACTCGCTAGCCAGTTGACTCTGGAAAGGTCTGATAAGAACTTTTGCACTCCTCAAAAGATTGTGCCCTAATGGGACATGAATCTTGTTCTTTTGGTACTGACAGGGATCTCCTTTAGCTAGTTGTCCCATGTTTCTCCTTTCCATGAAGGTCGCCTTCCTTGTAGCCATCACATTGGTGAGGAGGGTTAGTGAACTCAGAGCAGTGATGGCAGACCCTCTATACACTGTGTTCCACAAAGATAGTTTCTTTACACTTATGCCCCAAATTTATCCCTAAAGTGGTTTTGGAATTTCACCTTAACCAATCTGTTCACTCACCTTTATTTTTTCCCATATTGCACGCATCTGCAGAAAAATGTAGACTCCACTCCCTCAATGTTCGAGCCTTAGCCTTTTACCTGCAGACATCAAACCCAGTCAGGAAGTCCCTGAGACTGTTTGTCACTCTAGCAGAGAGAATCAGTGGGCACGCCATGTCTACCCACAGAATTTCCAAATGGATATCTGGTTGCATTCTACTCTGTCAGCTCTTGAACCTTCCTCCCCCTACAGAGATAGGAGCTCACTCCACTAGAGCTAAAGCAACAAATGTAGTCTCTCTTCAGGACATAGCCCTCTTGGAGCCATGTGGAGCTTCATCCACATGTTTGGAAGTCCTGGTACAGGACTCAGCTGCTGATGCCTCCTTTGGATTGATGGTTCTCTGTTCAATCCTGCTGTCCTCATCTCCTCGAGCCCTCCTACTACTTACATACTGCTTACAGTGAGATACAATACGGACCATTACTCAAAGAAGAAAGTGTTTGTATAGTAGCTGGAGTTCTTCAAGGTGTGTGGTCCCTGCCTTCCCTCCCCTCTGTTTTTGATTGTTATCCTAAGCTTATTTGCAGTAGCAAAGGAATTAGAGAGGCAGTCTAAACTGCCCCTTAAATCCTCAGTTTGGAGCATGAGGAGAACAACGGTGTAGCCATGGACAAATAGACACTGCTAGCCAAAAAACTTCTGGTCTCAGGCGTATGGCATACATGCGCATCTTGAGTGGAATATAGATAGGGATCAAACATCTCAAAGAACTCCAGTTACTGCACAAGGTAAGTAACCAGACTTCTTATACTTCATTAATACAGTAACAAAAGTACTTGTTTACAATGACAATTCCTGTTAGAAATGCACTTTAGTGCAAAAATGGAAGTCAAATATTTAAAATGTTGCTATGAAAATTGTTTATTTTTTCCTTTCTTTTTACAGGTGGTGATGGCACTGCTCAAATACTGGCCAAAGACTCACAGTCCAAAAGAAGTCATGTTTTTAAATGAACTAGAGGAAATTTTAGATGTCATTGAACCATCTGAATTTGTAAAGGTTATGGAGCCTCTTTTCAGACAACTAGCCAAATGTGTGTCCAGTCCACACTTCCAGGTCTGTACTTCAAGTAATTCCTAAAACCAGATCTTCAGTTTAGGATTTTTACAGTGTTAGTGAATTGATCCTTTTAGATATATATGTACTAAACTTTTTTAAATAACTTATTTCCATACGTTAAAAATGCTGAAAAAATAGCACACAGGTGCCTAGCTTTAGTGAGCCCATGATAGGGAGCTCAAAGGGCCAGGCAACTTAGGAAGTTGAGTGCGACAATCACTGCTCCTTGCCTCTCTGTCAGGGCAGTAGAGAGACCTGTTCATGACCAAAAGCTGAGGATCTTAAGCTTTCCACCCACATCATGGTCTAGGCCCTTGGGGGTTTTGTGGCTGGGGAGTTCAGCCTTTTGCCGAGATAGCACCATCAAGACTGAGCTCCTGAGGCTGCGTCCACCTCTGTGATGCCATCCTGGCTGCAGGTCAGTGGCCAGTGCAGTGGCCTTACTGGAATGCCTGCGGCGTGCCAGTTATGCTGATGCCCTCTTCGCACCAATCGGTTGCCGCATCAGACGGCACTGGGCTTGGAGCGCAAAGTGCAAGTAGACACTGGGGTGGAAGGGCAGATGCCCACCCCGAGACTCCCTTCTACCACAGTGGATGATGCCCCAGCCCTCCCTCCATGGTTCTATTGCCGTTCTCCTCTCCAGATGAGGCTATGGTGAGGCCCTCTTGCATTAGGCCACCGGACAATTTTAAGGAGCACCAAGCCCAGCTCCAAAGGGTGGCCACTAACTTTGGCCTAGAGGTGGAAGAGATGGTGGAGCAATCAGACACTTTGTTTTATGTGCTCTCTCCATTTACCCCCACACATGCACAAAGGGATTCTCAAGATTGCCAAAGCCCTCTGGCAAACCCCGTCCTCGGTTATATCCAGCACCAAGAGGGCTGAAAAGAAGTATTTCATCCCAGCCAAGGGGTTCGAATACTTGTACATTCACCCGCCCCCCTAGGGTTGTTGTTAATTTCTGCGACCAACAAGAAAGACAAGCAAGGGCAATCTAGTTCCACCCCCAAAAATAAGGAGGCCAAGAGACGATCTTTTTGGAAGAAAAATGTATTTCACACCCAGTCTCCAGTTCAGAGTCGCAAACTACCAGGCTCTTTTGGAGAGATATAACTTCAACTTATGGGACTCCTTCCATAAGTTCAAGGACTCCATGCCCCAGGATGCAGCCCAAAAATTCAAAGCCCTTGTTGAGGAGGGTACTACAGCAGCTTGGTGTTCCTTACAAATGGCATGGGATGTGGCCAGTTCAGCAGCCAGAGTGGTCATCTCAGCAATGGCCATGAGGCGTTGTTCCTGGCTTCAGTCTGCAGTCCTGTCGCAGGAGATGTAATTCTTGATCCATGATTTCCCGTTGGATGGGATTGGACTCTGCAGAACAGGTGGATGTGAGGCTGCACAGATTGAAGGACATTTCAGGCTCACTAGGATTGCATACGCCTCAGTCAGTGACGAAACAGTTCCAGACACCCCTGCCACTAAGGCCTTGATAGTCTCGACAGGGTCTGCAAGGAGAAGGGATGAGGACACAAGTTTTAGTCATCACCACCCTCCTCCTCCCATTCACCTGCACAACCTGGCCCGGTGAAACATCATGGGGGCCAGAAGCATGTGTTTTAAGGATGCACTCAACAGTGACATCGCAGTCAACTTCCCAGATCTGCCTCATCCTCTCCTCAACTGTCTTCGTCCCTACTGTTCAGCCTGGTCACGGGTTACCTCAGATCGCTGGGATATACTCTCCAATTCTCGGCCACTACCATCGCCAACCCCCTTCCCTCTTTAGGGATGTTTCTTATGAGAAACTCCTTGTTCAGCAGGCAGACAACCTCCTGCATCTGGGGGCAGTGGAGGAGATCCCTTGGGAAATGAGAGAGAGAGGATTCTACTCCTGTTATTTCCTAATCCCGAAGGCAAAAGGGGGCCTAAGACCCATTCTGAACGTGCGGCAACTCAACAAATATCTCAAGATGTTGAAGTTCCACATGGTTTCTCTGGCTTCTATCATCCCCTCCCTGGATCTGGGAGACTGATATGCTGCTCTTAACTTGAAAGACTCTTATTTTCATATTTCCATTTTCCAAGGACACAGAAAATTCCTCCGTTTTATGGTGGGCCAGTGTCACTTCCAATTCATGGTGCTACACGTTGGCCTCTCCTTGGCCCCATGGGTATTTACAAAATGCATGGCCCCAGTGGCTTCAGACCTTGCTTTTTTTGTAGAGGTTAGCGTTAGGCACACACCAACCTCCAGCTGTCCCTCTGAAGTGCTCAGCCCATGATGCACCAAACAGTCAGAGACCTTTTAGATCTGCTGTACTCACAGGAATGGTATGTCCCAGCTTATAAGAGTCAACTCATGATTATCAGTTTTCTTAACATACAGCACTTAGATCAGCGGTTCTCAAACTTGTTGAGACTGCGACCCTTTTTTCCTTGCCTCTGTGCCGCCGCGGACTTTTGTATGTCCGCTGAAAAGCCGCCGAATGCATTACTTCCGCATTCGGCGGCTTTTCGGCAGACATGCCGAGCGCTCCCGAACGCTATTTTTGGAAGCGCTCAGTATTCCGGAAGTTCGCGACCTCCCTGGGAGCACTCGGCAACCCCCAGTTTGAGAACCCCTGACTTAGATATATCTGTAGTGAAAACAAGAATGAGTTTAGCATCAAAGAACAGAGATTCCAGTGAGAGAGTGAGAATACTGGAGACAAATGATTACAGATAAAACCAGCTCTTCATTAACATTTGACTTAGAATGCTAATAAATTTCTTTTGTATGACATACAATACACAGTGATCCACCATGGAGACAAGTGACTCCCACTCCCTGCCTGTAGAAGTTTGTCTCCAGATGCAGTTTTTGAGTGACCTGTCTTAACCCTCAGAGAACGTAATTTTTAGAATATATACATAACTCTTCATGTGTGTTCTGTGTACACATTTCACGATTGATTACTAGTATGACACAAACTTTCATTAGAGACCTTACATGATATTTTTAGTGAACCCATGGGATCCTTGTATCCTTATGTACCTCTGTGTCTTCTGCAAGTTGGCATCAAGATATCCTGGGATCACAGCCGTTCTTAAGTTTCTTAGCTGTGCTGCAATACTACTGTAGAAGTACCAAATTGCTATCCACTTCCTTGATTTGAGAACTTTTTTTAAGTGCAAAGAGAGTGCCACTGCTTACATGACACCAACAGATCACAGGGGTTCTATTTAAATTGTGAATGTGCTACATCATAGATAAAATGGGGGGCACAGGACATGTTTCTTAAGAATGATTTGTAGCTGTATGTTTGTAAAATACACAGTTCTGATCCAGATTAAAATGTAAACCATAACTTGGAATTTCTTGATGGTAATTTTAAAATATTTTGGTACTTAATATTTGGTATCCTCAATTCTCTCCAAGCCATTTTATTTCCTAATTTCAGTTCTATGTAGCAAACTTTATGGTATATGCTAACTGGAAGGCGGATATAGTAGCGTGCTTACCTTCATGTCTTTCAGGTGGCAGAACGAGCACTATACTACTGGAATAATGAGTACATTATGAGTTTAATCAGTGACAATGCAGCAAAGATTTTGCCCATCATGTTTCCATCATTGTACCGAAATTCAAAGACACATTGGAACAAGTAAGAGATTCTTGTACAAATAATATGTTGCTTAATATATTTAAAGGACTTTCTAAATTTTGTTAATGTTACTTATCTAACAGTACTGAACTTTAGTTTCAAAAAAGTAGGGTTAAAATGCCTTGTGTTTGTGAATTACCTGTTGTAGCTACAGTATAATCATGCATAGTGACAATATTTCTCCCAAGACCTTAACAGCATGAAAGAAGATGAGTGAGGGCAAATGTCATATCACTGTCAGATGGCCCAGGAAATGCATTTGAAAAGGTGAACTCTTTCCTGTAAAAATATGTTTTAGTGCAGCTTTTTTCCTACACCATATTTTATTTTGGATTATTTATATTGAATAAATTAAATTTGTATTGCATAGCAGTTTAGTGGTTACTAAAGACAAATTTTGATGGTTGACCTCTAAACTTTGTTGACCCACATTTTTCCATTGATAATCATTTGACTATGTCCATATTAAAATCATCTTATTATTTTTTCTTCTTCCTTTTCTCTGCATTTGTTGCCTGTTTTCTTTCTCTGTCTACATATCTCCTTTGTTTTTCCTTTTCCATCCACACAGTAGTATGATACTCAAGCATGAAAATACTCCTAGTCAGCTCCATTCTACAGCTGCTCCAGCTACAAAACAATTTTCTTTGAGCTAGTGTGTAAGAGCTGGTAGTGTGGTTGTTCCATAGCTCATTGCTGTGAAATGAGGACTACTGATTGGTTGGCCTACAGTAATGTCAGATGAATTTCCCATTAACTTCAGTGAAAGGTATATTGAGGGAAGTGTGTGCAATAACTGGATACAGGTAATCCATTGATAAACTGATTTAAAAAAATAATCTGGATTACTTTTAAAAGAAAAAAAGATTAATGTCAATAGTAAACATGAGTTACTTTCAGTTGTTTTTTTCACTTTTTATGGCCATCCATTCATTCTATCCTGAGCATGAGTGAAGTCCTGAAATCCAGTACACCCCCAGGCTCACTGTGTAACCAACATGAGTGATGCAAATTAACGATGTACCTGATTTCTTTTCTGATCTTGTGATCAGTAACTCATAATAGATTACTTCTATAGAGTAAACTTTTACTTCCCTGGCAGTGTGCACTAGTGTGCAGGTGAAGATTTGTTGTTGTTGTTTTTCATGCAGTTTCTAATCTATTTGTTTATATACTATTGGGGAAATTCTGCACATTTTATTTATCAAAATAACACAATATAATAACTCCAGTTTCAATTATTTTTAGTAATTTATTTAAAAACATCTGTCAATGAGTATGTCAACAATAAAGACAACAGCAAAAAATACTTCACAGGAATAGAGTTAAAGAAACCCCTGTGACAACCAAATTCCAGGGGAGGGGGCTATGTGGGTCCCCCAGAGCCCAGACACCTACACTCTCATCCCCCCAGATCCCAGCTGCAGGATCCAGCCTAGACACCAGCACCCCCTCGCACCAACGCTCAGCCACGGGGCACCCCTTTGCCCAGACAGCACCATTCCCCTCCCCCCCCCAGATCCCAACCACGAGGCACCTCCCCAGTCCAGACACCAGCACCCCATGTGCCTTTACTCCCCGCAGCGTCCTTACTGTCCTGCCAGGGGATGTTGTGTGGGGCATCCCTGCCCTTCCCCACCCTTTGCCCGGAGAATGAGGATCAAGCAGAGCATGCAGCCTCTAGCTAGCCAGGATGGGCGCTCCGCTCACTGCAAGCTGGGCTCTGCTGAGTCCAGCGGCCCCTAGTGAAGGTCAGCAGCTCTGCAGCCCAATTCTGCCCAGGGGTGGGGACAACAATGGGACAGGGACTTCTGCGAAATTTTGCATTTCACAGTGGCACAGAATTCCCCTAGGAGTAGTTTAATACTAGTTTTAAAGAGCCCTATTATCATGAGTCAGTATTTTTTAATATATTTCTGCTATATGTGTATAGAAGTGGTTATGCTTTCAGAATAAGTTTTATATTATGCAGACTCCTCTATAACAGTATAGAGATATTTACAGAATTTGTCAGTTGACAGTATAAATGTATCACCTGCTGAGGTCTATGTTACTGTTTTTATTTTTTTTAATAATTCTATTTTGATTAAAATTGTATCAACTTTTAAATTTCTAAAGCAACCGTATATTGATGCACAGTATTATATAAAGGAGAATTAGAACCTCTGAAGAACATTTTTCATTAACAAGTGGCAAATACTGCTGTAGAGTAAGTAAACTGTATTTGAAGCTCCTTAAAACATTTAATGCTTTAGAATTTGTATTAGCTATACTGTAGCTAAAATGAAACTTCCATTAATTAGTTTTGTCTTCATGTATTCTAAAATAATGTAATTTTCTAGTTGTGTAAGTTATTGGCTACTGTTGACCAGAGCAAAGTTTAAAGAACTGTGAGTTTCAACCTGAAGTTTTACTTATAGGACAATACATGGCTTGATATACAATGCGCTGAAACTCTTCATGGAGATGAATCAAAAACTGTTTGACGACTGCACACAACAATTTAAAGCAGAAAAACTGAAGTAAGTGTCATATTAACATTTCAACTTATTCTACAGTAACCTGTTCAGAGAATTTTCGTTGTTTACTTTGGAAAGCTACTCTCACTTTAAAAAAATGTTGTGCCCATTTTATTCAGCACAAATCTGAAAATTCATATGGTGAGATTCTTTCGCATCTCAGCTTGCATGAACTGCAAAAATGAATTTAAAAAATTTAAAAATGAAAAAAATTTAAAAATTTTAAAATAAAAAAATTTAATACTGCTGCTGGCAGCCATCTTTCTGCAAAATCATTGTTGTGAGATTGGTGGTGTCAAAGTCCAACGGAAAAGAATAACTAATTTACATCCTGCTTTTATTTTAGATGTATTATTTGCCATCTGTCCTCCACATACCAACCCCAATACTTTTCAGAATCCTCCAGCATTGTTTTGTAGAGTGTGTGCATGTGCATATATGTAAAGGGAATTACTGTATTTTGTCATAAATGCAATGATGAATGTGATATGTTTGTATTAATGCTATGTTGTAGCATATTCCTCACAACCATCTGTAAAGTGAATTATTTAATTTTGCTTAATTTCTTCTTCAACCTAGGTACAAATTTAAAAGGAAAAAGCCAGAGATTCCTTTATTTGATAGACTGAGCAGTACTGGGAACTTATTTCATAAATTGCTGATAAATAGGAAAGAAATATAGTATGGTCAGGTAAACAGTGCAGGGGATTGGAAGCTTGAACTTTTTTGGTTTTTATTCCCAAATGTGCAACTGACTTGTATGGTCTTTAAGTCACTTAATTTCTCTGTGCTTCCACTTCCCCATGGGTATAATAAGTCTAAGCATGTTCACGGGGATGGTTTGAGGCATAAATAATTGTTTGTAAAGTGTTTCAGATCCTGATTAAAAGACTGTAGAAATGAAAACTATTGGTGGTTCTGTTTCAGCATAGAAATATATGTGAGTCGATCTTGGTTAGAATCATGTTTTGAGTTTCAAAGTGAAATGATCATGATTTCTTCTTGTAACAGTCCTTAAGGGCTTAGCAACACATAGTTTTGTGCTGCTTTAATTATATTTGTTTGAAATCAGTGCAATCCTTCTTCCCTCCCACCCCCAACTAGTGCCTCAATTATACATGGGTATAAGTGCTTATGCTGGTATACAAGTTATTCCTGTAAATTTAAGTGAAAGTGAGCTAGAACATGTAGTATGAGACAAATTTTAAAAGTATTCTGGCAAAAGGATGAAAAAAAGTGTATCTTTTTTGCTTCTTTCTATGATGTATAAAGAGGACTGAGATTTTGGTGTACTATTTTTCTAGTAAAAACAATTCTTTTCATTTTTTATATTAGAAAATAAAATGTTTATTCTTTTTTTTCCTGACTGCAGCAGAGTCCAGACAAAAAACTGAATCCTGAGCAACTGAAGGAGTGATTTTTGCTCATGATTTAAAATTCATTTGAGGAGGGAGGTGTTGATTTAACACAACCACTTGAAAGGACACACTTAAATATTTAGAACTCCTGCCCTACTATCTGAAGGCTGAAAGAACTCCCACTGCAGTGTTGAAACTCTGACCCCACTAAAGTCAATTGAAGTGTTGTCATTGACTTCGGTAGAGCTGGAATTTCACACCTGTTCTCTGGCCAAGGAGTTAGTCAGCTAAAAAGAAGAATAAAACTTAATCCTGATTTTTCTGAGGTGAAAGAGAAGCTGGAGAAAAATTCCCTTTCTTTTCAATGGTAATCTTGGCCTTTTTTACTCCACAAGAAAGCCATAAGGGCACAAGCTCATTCCCCTCCCCACACACTTTGCAAATCACCTTTTAATGTACATCTCTTAAACAAGTTTAGACAATAATTAGACCCTTTCCTTTTATTTGTTTTCCTCAAGTATTTCTCCATTATTCAATTTCAAAATAGCTTTTTATCGATCTGGTTATTATTTAACTTAAATTTTAAATAAACTGCAGTCAGGACAATGAAAATAAACAATGCTCTTTACTATTACTTTTGGATTCTAGCTTTTTAATTATTTCAGACTATACACCAGTTTAAATGCAGAAGATTTTTTGTATTGTAATCATGTATTTTTTTAGCAACATATGCCTGTCAAAGGCAGATTGGCATTCTCACTTTGAGCAAAGTCAGTTTATTGTAATAAAGTGTCCTTATTTTCTTGAGACAATTGTCGCTCTTTTGTTTTAATGTTGCCCTGGAATCACAACTAGAAGTGTGGTATGGTTTAGATATGTATATGGACAAGCTTTCTATCAAAAATTGGTATTTTGGACTCTATGAAGACGCATCTAAACAAGTGAAATAATCAGTTATTCACTATTCTGTTTAAGAATAGTATGTGAGTTGTAACTTCTAAATTCATTGAGTTCATCTATTACCTCTGTTTTTAAATTATCTTTTTGCAGAGAGAAGCTAAAATCAAAGGAAAGAGAAGAAGCATGGGTTAAAATAGAAAATCTAGCCAAATCAAATCCCCAGGTATTTAGAAAAGATTAACATATTCATGTTAAAAATTCTAGGTTTTTGTTAAATATCAGTGGGGTAACGGATATATGACTGACCCTGGAAATAACTCAGTTTCACTAATACTGTATATGAAAAATCTGCAATAAAAATGCTTTTAAAATTTGTAACCTTTCTCTTGTGCAAGTACTTATTTTGCAAACAAGGGTTTTAGACAAGACTGATCTGAAGTACCTTTTCCTTTCTTCCTTTATAATACATATTTATAGAATTGTGGTCTGAAAAGTGATTGTTCAGAATTGCATAAACAGAGATTATAATATAATACTGGTTTCTCTTGAAAATCTTCAGTGTAAACAAAAGCCAAAATTAGAAGAGGGATGTTGGCAATTTGAGTGTTTTCTACTAAAAGTAGAACTTTTGTCTAGCTGGAACTTGTGACCTGTCAGATTTTTTTACTCTGTCAGGCCAAGTGAATTAAAGCAATGGTGCATGTCCCTGTCTGTTGTATCCACCTGGTGCCTGGATTGTGTAGTCAACTGTTTGTGGGTGAAAATGCACATCAAAATCAGCTCCCAGCTAAAAGAAAAACCACCTTCTTCTTAAGTAGATGCAGTTTCTATAATCAGCTACAAGTGCAGGTTTTTCTGAAAGAACAAAAATATTTGAGAATGAACAAGCTATTCTGATTTATTCTTGTGCTATTGCTTTGTGGTGTTTCTATGCTGCTATTTGTTCCTTTAAGTGTCAAATTTCTGGATTGCAATCATGTCAAGGCTTGCTATTGGCAAAAAAGGAAACCTTTACCTATAAAATTCTTATCAACCCAAAAGGTTCCTGGCTGAGTACAACTGTTGGGGGAATCCAAAGGCTGCACTAGTGTGACCTTGGTATCAGTTTAATGAATAGTAAAGAATGCAGCTATCTTTTTCTAACCAAAAGCCATTTTAGAAATATTTTCTCTCATTGACTTTTCTGGAGGAGCTATGGAAAAATCCTTTTTAAAGTGGTCATAGAAAATATTTAATCATTAAAATTGGACAATTTATCACTAGGTCAACTGAGTGAGATTAAGTGCATTGTAATTTTGTAAAGAACCATGTACGTGAAAGCAAAGAAATTTAAAACTTTGTGCGTGTACTTTTTGATTAGTGCCATAGGCAAATTTGATTAATCTTTGCCAGTAATTTTAACCTTACTAAAAAGGCACCATGCAAAAGTGTTGAATGAAGAGTACATGCTTGTTCAAAATATGTTCATACTTATTCTCATAAATGATAAACAATTGTCCTGCTAAAAAAACATTGTGACTTATTCAGACTGATCTAGTAAAATAATGTAATTGTACAAACCTGAACCTTTTCCTATTCAAAAATCATTCTGTGTAACTGTACATTTTCTAAAACTGATGAGCATAACCTATCTGTACAGTACTTTACATAGTCTGCTTGAGTGACAAAATATAACTAGCAAGTTAAATTTAAAAACACAAATTAATTTTGACACTTAAGCCCTCCGTCATATAAAGAATCTGTATACAGCATGTTCTGCACATGCTCTTTGCTTTTTTTGACAGATAAATTCTGAAAGAAATTTTGGTCATATCTAGTTATCTGTCTTGTAGTATTTGTTTTTATATTCCTAACTTTTTAATTTATACTTATTGTTGAAAGGTATTCCTAATTCTGCATTTTTATGTAAAAATAAAAAAGTGTAAGGTATTATAATGATGGTGACTTAAAATAATTAACTTTTTGTACTTATTTCTTCATTTTTCTGCTTTGTATCATGTGTGAAATCAGATACATTTATTACCTTACCATTACATTCAGTTACTAAAATACTTGTGGAAAAATCTTAATGGGCTTTTAAATGGTGTGTGTGTGTCTGTCTGACATGCAGCATTTTTTTCTTTGTTGGTCTTAACAGTACTAATAGATCATTTGATTTAAGATAAATGTAATTGTCAGGATCTGTGCAAACCAGTGCTCTATGTTAAAGTTTAGGTTCTGTAAAGTTTAATTTGACAAGTCTTTTTTATTCAGCAAAGGTACTGTATGTTCCTGTTTTATATTTCTAAGAGATGTACTTACTTTTCATTGTATTGTGAAAGCATACCACAGGAAACCATAGTCTTTTTGAATATTGAGTTTTGTCTCTACAAATACAAACTTGCTCCTGCAACCAAAGCCATTACGTATTTCTGTTGTTGTATCGATCAGAAAACATTTGACAGTGTCTATAATACAATTTCTATTAAATATTTAGCATAATAGAGATTGAGCATTGGCAACTTAAGAATTTTATTTTTCCACTTTTAAAACACTGATTCAGACATGTTCCTGGTATAATTTTGCTCCTTTTACTATAATTGTGTATTTAAATATTGTATTTCTGCCAGAACCAAAGAATGGCGACTCAGTTTTTATCTTTCCATCATACTTCAGTTCTGGGAGCATGATTAATTAAATTCTTGATGCATTAAAATAAATTTCACAGAAACTAGTCTAAAATTAAGTCTTGCCAATTAAATGCTCTGATTTACTCTTAATATCCAGTTATCACTAACAATTATTATATTTTAACAATTTGCATTTTATTAGTACCCAACATATAGTGAAACCAGTTTGCTGAATAGTCCTGTTGCAATGGAAACAGATGGGCCTTTAATTGAAGATTTACAGATGCTGAAAAAGACAGTGAAAGAGGAGGCATGTCAGGTAAAACCCTATGAAAAAATTAAACGTGTTCTCTTAATTTACAAATCTGTAAATAGTAACCATTCAGACTAAAGACAGCAGTTACCACAGTACCCATTAATCCTAGAAATCATCTTTAGTAGTATTTTCATAATTTTTTAACCAGGGTAACCTACAATAATCAATGTTATCAAAGATGCTACTTTAAAACAAAAAATACAATAGTAATCAGAAATAAAAATTCTAGCTGCAAAGCGTGCTTTGTACTGTATGTTTTGTGATTTGTTCTACAAAAACATTTTTTATTTCTGTTCATGTCATAGTGTGGACAATGAGTATAAGGATGGCTAGGGTGTGTCAAGTTCTTTTCTCTGTACGACAGCTTTTTTACACGAAGAAGAGGTTGTAAGAAATATAGTCGGACTTTGTCATTACCAAAGTACCTGTATTATCCTTCTTCTATAAAGTACACTCCCTTAAATTTGTTCATATCTTCTTTTGCTGCTTTTGCCAACTCTGATGTTGGCAGTCTGGCTATCTACTTGTGTTCCGTTTCACATTTTTGCCGAAAATTGTTTCAGGGTAACTGGCAGTTTGTTGATTCCTAAGTCTGCCTATAAATGTGGATATGGGATAGAAATTGCTCTAGTTGTGATATCCTACCAATAGATGCAAATATATTGTGTGTGTGATTCTTTTACATCTGCCACTTGGCTGTGAGATTTTGTTGAACCATTTGCAGATACTGGTGAAGGTGAAAGGATCTGCTTTTGTGGGGTCACCTCTTGTGTACAGTGTATATTTGAGCCTGCTAGGAAACTTAGTGAAGAGACATGAGCCTCAGTGCGATCAGTTTCCTAGGATTTCCACCAGGCAAGCTAATTCAAACTGGCTTCAAGGAACTAGGCTTGCTGTTCTGTAAATACTATTACCCCCTTCATAGGCATGTGTAAGACATTACACAGAGCAGAAAAGTAGTTTTTCCATTGTATAGGCAGGCATGTCAAAGACAGGGCTGGGCAGGGGGATCCCTATTTCGCTCTGCACTATGGAGCAGAGTTTCATGATTATTTTCATTCTGGTAGCACCCAGAAACCCCAGGAAGGATTGGAGCTCTATTGTGCGAGGCTGTCAACAAATACCGGAAGTCAAACTTTATTTTTTTTATTTCTTTGTACCAGAGTAAACAAAACTCTTAAGCGTGGAATGGAATTCAGGATGTGGGGGGAGACAAAACTGTGTAGCCATGCTGAGGATCAGAACCTGGGAACTAGGTTGGGCAACAGAGTTGGAGAGGGGTGGATAATGGTAGAGGCTTTTATGTTTCTCCCCTGCCCCCTTTTAAGTACAGGATGTGGAGAGTTGCAGCAAAGTTGCCAGGCAAGTGAAGAAAGATGATCAGTTTGCTACACAGGACACTTCTCCATCTGACAAAGCTTATCAGAGGGGAGGCCTGATCTGATTAATCTTACCATGCCTGCAACTTGGACTATTGCTATAGACCTTTAACATGTCTGAGAAAAGTTGGTGTGTGGTATTGAGGCAGCTAATTTGACGGGCTGCCAAGTGCTTTTTTGAGAACCAGGGAAGCAGTCAGATCAGTAGAACTAGTGAGCATGGAGAGAAGATAAAGAAGGCTGAGGAGTGAGTCTGGATGACAGAGCCAGGGAGGAGGTGATGTAAAACAAAAGATCCAGTGACTTGTTCACTGTAACTTTTCCAAGTCAAATAACTTCTTGCATTTTTCTCCATAAATTACCCTCTTTGGTGTTTCAGTAGGCCAAAGCCCTGTGAAAAATATGCTTGTGACTTTTGGAACTGTTATAGGAGGCTGAAAGAGAGAGAATAATTTTAATATCTTCAAATTCTACCAAGAAAGCATTGAAGAGTGTTAAAAGTGCCAAGAGATATAAAGTTGGTCATCCTCCGAGCCATTTGAGAGTGATTTCTCAGATTGTTCATGTTTAAGGAATTCAAACCCTGCTGTAAATGGAACACTCATCACAACCAGAACAACTGGGCTGTTACAGTGTCTTGATAACATATTGTTCCTTGCACAAATGGGAAGAAAAGTCTAACACTTTTGCTTGATATTTACTGGTTTTACAGGATAGGTATTGGAAATCCTTTGTATTAATTTCTGTATTTGAACTGGATTCCAACAATTCAAGACATACCAAGACCAGAAAGGCTTGCAGGTTCAAAACTTTTGCAACATGAAAAGCAACTGAGAAAATAAATTAAATACAGTAATTATTTTGACTTGGGGGGCTGGGGGTGGGGTCTGCTGCATATTATGCAGAGATACTCAACTGACTATTACAGTACATAGAAACTACATGTTAAATAAAGTCAAAATTATTGTTCAGTTGAGTTCTTTTGTGTATTTCGGTTTGCATACATTCAAAAGGCTCTATCAAAGAAAGGTATTCATTAGTTAGTGTCGGAAAGCTTTCCTAAGAAGACTTTACAGAATTTTTTTTTAATTCGTAAAATATAAAAGCTTATCAGTGGGAGACACTAACTAGACAAGGAAGCTATAGAAATGAAAACGTGAAAAGTAATCACTAATATGGAATGATTCGTTGAATTATTTAATTTTCATTCCTTATGTCTAAGGGCAAGTAAAGCAAAAAAAAAAAAAGATTTAAACTGTTAACATAAAGCATTTTCTTTTCTAGCTCTGAACTCTGGTGGTGTAGAATGCATTTTTAATTATTTATTGAAAGCCTAGGACAACTTTCATTTGGGTATTTTGTTTTATCCTGTTATGCTGAGAGAGAAAATCAGACCTCCTCACTTTCAGAACTAAATGCAAACTCATTTTCTCCATTTACACACACAATATCTTTCTGTCTTTCTTTCTAACACACCCCCTTGTTTTAACACACAAAAAATCCTGCAAACTAATCAAACTATTTATCCTGCAGGATAGGAAGGAAGGAAAATTTGTTTCTCTATGTTTAAATAATTGGGACAAACTTCTACTATGGTGATGGGGGCTATATATTGTGACAAAGTTCAGAGTCTGTATTTGTGGGTACTGCGCTTCCTGGCAGATTTAGGGGCCTCAGAAATTCATCTAGGCCCCAGAGTGACCACCCTTTCTCAGTAACTAATTAGGGGAGGCAGAAAGGGGGGAGCCTGGGCCCGCCCTCTACTCCGGACTCCAGCCCAGGGACCCTAATAGTATCAGCTAAGATGGCTAACCTTTTAGCCACAAAACACAATACAATTCCCTGGGCTACTTCCCCACAGCAGTCCCCACTTCTTCAAACTCCACTTCACCCTTACCTCAGGGCTTCCTTCCTTGCATATGATATGTCTACCACTCAGTCTCACCAACAGCACAACTTCTTCCCACAGCTCCTGACATCCACACCTACCTGACTAGCTGGGAGGGTTTTTAACTGGTTTCAGCCAGCCCCTGACTGGCTTCAGGTGTCCCAATCAGTCTAGCTATTTCTGCTGCTTTCTAGAAGCTTCTTAATTGGTCCCAGGTGTCTTAAAGGCTACTCCAGGCCAATCGTTTGGCTATCCAGGGAACAGGGACCTGCACATCCTGAGGCTGATATACCTGCTTTCCAACACACTCTTATACCCTTCTGGACTGACTCCGTCACAATATGTACTTGGTAACAATTTATATGGTATATTTTGGTGCAACAGAATAACTGTTTCTGCTGTAATGATTTTAAAATAGTTACCTTCTCATTGGTGTTTAGAACAGACTGGGGTGGTCTTGGGTTTAAGTCCCTGGACTGGGACTCAGAAGATCTCATGATGGAAGGCAATCTAGTTGGGAATTATTTTCTGACATAGAGCAGGAGCATCATTCTTCACATTTGGAAGTTCAAGACAGGCTGTGATAGTAGAGTATTTGATCTATTGAAATATAGAGAGATGTATATATGGCAACTGAGAGATCTGTTCAATGACTTTCTTATGGGATGTGAAAGTGACAAAAGTCTTAAGACATCTAAACAGGATTCTAGGGAGTGCTGGGAAGCAGTCTGTGGTTATGATACATATTAGTAGTGGTAACCTAGGGAGGTCGTGGAAGCTAAATGTAGATTGCTAAGAATAAAGTTTTCGGTCCAGAGCTTCTTTAATAGTTTTCTCTGAAATACTTCCATTTCCATGTGTGAAGCCAAGATAACTTCAGTGTTTCAATATATGGATTACGCCGGGAGGGATTCTGTGGGACTGCACGCCCGCAGAAAACAGCCCTCTCCCTCCGCCCTGCAGATTTCCTGCTTTTCCCTGAAGAAAACTGCAGGGAAGCAAAGGGTGGCCCGTATGCGGGGCGGGGGGGGGGGGTGTATTGAGACTATGTACAGCTTTGGGGGGAGGTCCCTGCCCCCAAAGAGCAATATAAGTAAGTGTAGCATCCTTGGGAAAGGAAAAATAGGGGAGAGGAATTGTAACCCCATAGACTTAAAACCCATACCACTAACGTAGCATGGTGACATTTAACTTTAGAAAGGGGAGGAGGGTAAAAATAAGGCTACTTAAAGATACAGTAACAGTCTCAGGGCACATGCATATTCCTAAACAGAGAGAGGAGCAGGATGGCAAGAAGTAGAGCAGCATGGCTAAAGTTCATGGGGTTATTTTAGCTAAGTAGGTGTCCTTCAAAAAGTAGAAATCAAACCCTAATGAAGCCAACAGAAAGGAGTATGAACTATGGCAGGAAATGTGCGAAAAGGAAATTAGGACAGTATTGTATCAGAAGCAGAAAGCCTGCAAGAGAATCAATGGTTCTGCTGGCTGATCAGCAGGTAAACAAAGTAATTAAGGATAAAGATGTTACAGAGAAACTAATTAATTTTCTTTGCATCGGTGTTCACCACAGTGGATGTTTTTTAGTAGTAAAGATGAGATACAATCAAAGACTGAGATGTCAAAAGAAGAGGTACTGAAATAAATTTATAAATTATAAAGCAAGTCACTAGGACAAGATGGTACAGGTTCAGGAGTTCAGAAGAAACTTTTAAGAATGAAGTACTGCTTACAATATTATATAGTCTTAATTAAAACCAGATACCATATCGGAGGCTATGGGGGAAGACCAGAGAAAAGGATGTTGCCGTAATCGAGACATGAGATGATGAGAACCTGGAAGACAGTTTTAGCTATGTGGATGGATAGGAAAGGCCATGCTGATGTTCCGCAGAAAGAATCTGTAACATTTAGACCAGGGATCAGCTTCCCGCAGCCCCCATCGGACCAGAGCGGTGAACCGCGGCGAATGGGAGCCACAGTCGGTGAACCAGCAAGTAAACAAACCGGTGGGGCCCGCTAAGGGTGCTTACCCTGCAGTCCCACGTGCCAAGGTTGCCGATCCCTGATTTAGACATAGCTTGGATGTGAAAACCTAAAGAGAGGTCCGAGTCAAAGGTGATGCCTAGATTATGGTCTTGAGTGACAGGCAGAATGATAGCGATGTCCACAGTGGTCAAGAAGTAGGAGTGTGGGTTTGTGGTGGAAAGAGGTAAAGGAGAAGAGTAAGGGAGGAAATAAGTGAATGCAAAGAAAATTAGGACACATGGGTTCACTTAGTCAAATGGAAGAGTTAGGGAAGAGCAGATGAGAAAAATCTGTGTGTGGGAAAGGAGAGAGTTGGAAAGGGGGAAGAGAAAGCAAGATGAGGAAGGGGGAAAAGTTAATTGTATTTTGTCAGTTGTCTCTTGGAAGAAATTGGTGAGATCCTCTGAGGAGAGAGAGGTGGAGGAGGAGAAATGCGAAAGTTTGAGGAGTGAGTCAACGGTGGCAAAAAGGTGGCAGAGGTTACAGGCTTGGGTTTCAGTTAATTTCAAGAAGTCGCTAGGAATTTTTTAGCTAGGAAGGTGGTAAAACTCAATGAGAAGAAAAATTTATCGTGGAGGAAGTCAGCCTTGTCACAGGATTTCCACCAGAAAAACTCCACAGCATGACAGCAGGAGAGGAGGAAGTGGATGTTGGTTTGGAGAGTTGGGTTCTGCAAATGAAATCACAGTCTACTAATCTGTTAGAATTATTTAAACAGGCCAGTACAGTAGTTGCTGAACAAGACTCAGTTAACGTAATTTATTTTGGCTTTCAAAAAGCCTTTGACAAAGTACCTAGCAAGAAACTATTGAGAAAACTAAGTAGTTAGGGAGGCAAAGTATTGCCATGGATTAGAAACTGAGATACAAAATAGAGAGGTAGGAATAAATGGTCAGTTTTCATCATGACAAAAGTTAACAGCAAAGTGCCTGGGGCTCTGGGCTAGGTCTGATGGTGGTCATTAGGTTTGTTAATTTGGGGGGAAGGGGTGGGCAGTGACTGTGAGGTGGCAAAGTTTGGAGATAGCCATTTGAGTTAAGTAAGACTGGGAGAAGCTTCATCACAGACTTAACTTAGGTAAATGGGCAACACAGTGGAAGGTGTAATTAAATGTTGACAAATGTAACATGCACATAGGAAGGAATAATTTTAATTATTCTCACACCTTACTGGATTCTGGTTAGCTGTAACAACTCAGGAAAAATACAGCATTTTTGAGGATAGCTGAATGAAGACCTCTGTTCGGTATGGCGCAGTGATCAAAAAAGCAAACAAAATATTAGGATGCATAAGGAATGGGATGGAGAATATCTTATAATGTTGTTCTGTAAATCAGATATCCCCTTATCTGAAATACTGTATTCAGTTCTCTCATCTGTTCTTTAAAAGGACATGTCAGAAGTAGCAAATGTTCTACAAGTTCAGAAATGTGCAATGAAAATGATTAGAAGCATGGAAAAACTCTCATGAAGAAAGATCGGGACTGTTTACCTTAGGGAGAAGACATAAGGATATACAAAATAACAAATGGTGTGGAGAAGGTAGATCAGTAATTGTATCATACAGCAGCAAAGACAATAATTTGGGCAAATAAGATTTTATTATTAATAAAGCTAAAAATGTTTTAGATGGACTTGTTATAAAGCAATATCTAATCTTCTCTTTTTGATTAACAAAATAGCCTCGACTGAAAACAATGTGTGGATAGTTGGGTAGGAAGGAAATATGGCAAACATTTTCAATGCAAATTTTAATCCTCTTCCTAAATGTACATAGGAACATGCGCAAAGATTCTTGAATATTAGTTTGTATTTGGCAAATAACTTTTCGGGCCAACTGTTTTGCATTTTGATTTCAGGCACAGAGAGATCAGAAAAAGGATCGTCCTCTTATGCGACGCAAGTCAGAACTGCCTCAGGATATCTACACCATGAAAGCCTTGGAATCCCATTGCAGAGCTGATGAGTTAATATCACATGATGGGCATTAGACTATTATAGTGAAATATTATTTTGGAGAAAAACTTTTTTCTGGACTCAGTTCTACAGTAGAGAACTTACTTTTTTGTGCCATACCAATCAGTTACACAAAAGTCAAAGCTTTCTTCAACCCAGTTCTGTAGGCAATAACTTAATACAGTATGCAGCTTAAGATTAGTAGTTCAAACAATGGTAAATTACTTGATTCCATATGCAGAACCATGGGTTGACTAGTACTAGGTGACCATGTTTTTCTGGCAGTGTTGTCATAATACCAATTAATTGGTAAAATTCATAGTTTTATAATAGTACTTGAGAATAATATTCTGTAAAGTTATTTCCACCAAAATTGAAGTCATGTGAATGACTAATAGTTGGTACTATGATAACACTGTTTTCAAAAGCAAAATTCTTACAAATTTAAGTATTACATGTTTTTCTAAGACTTCTCAACTTTGAAATTGTTTCCACGTTACTATTGTCTTGTAATATACCAGCAGTTTTGAAAATATACAGTTCTTTACTTTCCTATTATAAAACAGCTTACAAAATGGTAACTTCATGACAATCCTCAATCACGGTTGATTTCTAAGAGTTCTGTAAATTGTTTCTTTACTTAGGATAAAGACATATATATATATATACACCATGTCCTAGTACTTTACATGTATTTAAAGCCATATTTTTCCAGTCTTTAGTATGTAATACAGAACCAGTATTCCAAAAGTCAACTGGTAGAAGAATTTGTTTCCTAAAATGAAAATTGATCTACCTTGACTGGGAATAAATTGAATATAAAAATATTTATATTTCGATTTTCATTCCTTGTTTTCAGTTTAGTAAAACACTTTCTCCCTTATCTGAGCTTTTAATACTCAGCATTTTTTCTTGGGCTCTAAGAGTTCAATATTCTCTGGCAGATATCATGATGTCATTTAAGTTGCATTAGTCTTCTCAGACAGAAAAACATTTTATTGCCTTTCAGTGAAACACACCACCAATAGCTTGTATTATAAAGTAAAAACAGGTGAAAGATGTGAGTTTAAGAGCTGATAAATCAACAGTGACCGTAGTTATACGTGAATATATTTTTTTGTGTTGTAAAGAGCACATATATTACAAATACACCTCACAAGGAAAATGAAAATGCATCTGAGTTGCTGATGATCTTCAAATGCTGCTATATATTCCACAAGATTACTTGCATGTAATGAGCTTTTGTTGTAGATGGAAAAGCACGGGAGGAAAATCTCTTTAAACATATAGTGCTTTGTCTTCAATATTTGATTTCTCTCAGGGTGGCCAGTATTTCGACTTACTTATCCTGCTTAAGAGCTGTTTGAGATGTGTTCTGCTATTCTAAATGGGTGACTAGTTTCTTTTGTCTCTGGCAGTAACATTATATAACTTTAATGTTTAATGTCTTGATGCATAAAAATGTGGCTTCTTTAAAAATAGTTTGTTTTATATTTAAAAAAAAAAAGAGGTCTCCTGCATCCATAAAAATATTGTGCAAAGCAGACATTTATAGTAACATTGTGCAGATGTAGTGCCTGCTGTCTGTTGGTTGCATTGAAAATACAATTTCCAATATTTATTACATTGTCTATTGGAAAAAAAAAGTCATTTTAGTGGGAGGGAATTATTGCTCAAATAAAAAAAACTAAATTGAAAGACCATCTAAAGCTTCAAGTGGAAAAGTCCACTGTGTGTGAAAACACTTCCTGTTAAACTTGAAAGAGAATATGCTTTACCATTATGATAAACTATATTAAAACAGTTTAAAGATGCCTTCTCCTTTTGAGGGAAAAAGGGTGCTTTTTTAATTGTATAAAGCAATGTCTATGTATTTTGATATACCATTGTTTGAACTTCCATCTTTAGCTGATAAATTATCAAATAATTTGATTTTGAGTGTTCAATATGTTTGTGCAAGAGGTTTCTGGAAAGAAGTACTCTTATTTTACCCTAGGAAAAAAACTTGTATATCAGTGTTTGATTGTGTAACGCTCAACGTATAAGGACATCTTTTGCTGTCTAGATTTTATTTCTGTTCTTTACTGAAGATAAACATTCACCAAAAAAATTGGGGGGAAACAATTATTTTAACTAAAGTTTGTCAAATTCATATCTGAGGTTTTGGGCCATCGAACATTTGCCTAGACAGTATTCCAAAAATTATCAGCACTGATTGTTTGGCTTGTTTGTTACCACCATTTATATATTTTGTATAGTCATGTACTAAACTACTCTAAAACTACTACAACGAAAATAAAAAAGTAAAAATAAAGTAGAATTTTGGTGGCTGTTCTTCTTCATAAAGTTCTGTGTTTGACACTTTTCCATGTTCTCCAAAATTACATCTGTACATGAGGAATGTCAAAAGTAATATTACAAGTGTCTTTTTAGTGTGGCTTTAGTATGGCTTTATTTTAATATTGTACATACATTGTACTTTGTTTTATGGTAATAAGTAATAAAAATGTAGACTTCATATTTTGTACAGAATGGTCCTATGTACAGAATAAAAAGTTCCTAGAAACAGCAAAAATAGGTAAGTGGCACAATTATTTTTCATTAGACAGTATTTGTAACTTTGTTTTAGTAAAATGTTCAAATGTACCTACATATTTTTTAACATTTTGTAATTCAGATTTTGTTCTGACATTGTTTATGAAGAACAACCTTCATACACCTGCCATTTCTTATGCTCTTTTATCTAATTTTAAAATTCTAAAAATGGAGCATTATATGGACTCAATAAAGAACATGTGAATTTTCCTTGCTGATCATGAAACTAAATTTAGCACAGAAGCTTCTGGTGAGTGTGCAGATTACCACTGACTTAATCATCCACAACTTTGAGAAAGTTACAAGTAAATTTATGGTAAGTCCTAGAAATAAATCAGCATCAAGTTATGGTTATTCTCTACCATAAATAACCTTAATTTTTAGTGCAGGTGGCAAGTACTGCATTAACCACAAAAAATATTTTGAAGAATCCCTCAAACCATCCTACAAGTACCAAAGAAAAACACCTCTTATACCACTTTATCTGCTTGTGAGCCTAAGGATGTATGGCAAGTTTTAAACGGGTTGGGTTGGGTTGGCAGGGATGAGTGCAGGACAGAGCCCAAACAATTGGTGGACTGGGAGAGAGGTGACAGAACACAAGGGGAAATGGTAAGGTTAGAGCTAGATGGTAGTTGAAAAAGTTGAGGGTAGAACAGAACAGAGAAGGTGTGACTCAAATACCGTGTTCTCCCTCCTTGTCCTTTACTGTGAAGTGTCCCAGTTTCTCATTTTAAAAAGGAGAGAGGATGAGAAAAGTGTATTACTTCTTCCCCACCTACCTCTCTTATGCCACCTCCTAAACACTTTCTTTGCAGACTCATCTCTAATTGGCGTCCCAATTTTTCACTTAGAAAACAGACCTTTCAGTCATGTCCCTATGGTGCTCCAGTTAAGGAGCATGTGTGCTTCACATGCCTTCAATTGGAGATTTTCGTTAGCAATGGCCATTTGGCCTCTGCATGCATCCTATACATCCTCATACCACATACCAAGGCTATATAGGTTTCTGCAGGCCTTTCCTTCTCAACCACTTCAGCTTGAGACAGAACTTTAACAGGTCCATCTCAAAGCGCCTTGCTTAAAAGATTTTCTTCCTTCTTGCTAGTTTAGTTGGCTGTTAAGGGGACTGGGTTTTTTTTCCCCTCTTCCTTTGGGGAGGCTTACCTTCCTCAGGAGGGCATGCCCATCTCCCAGGGTTTATATGCCTCACTTGCCAAAATGCTCTCTGTTAGCGAAGGCCACTCCTAGTAAGTTTCCTGTCTGAGAGAAATTTCTGTGAGATGTGTGAAACTTCTGTCTGGCCATTAAGTTTAGGGCAAGAAAGAACTTGGAGATCAAGTTAGAATACTTATAATTAAGGCTGAAAGTTTGTCACAGAGGTCATGAAAGTCACAGATTCTGTGACTTTCTGGGACCTCCAAGACTTCTGCAGCTGATGGTATGGCTGGCCCAGGGAACACATGAGGAGCTCAGACAGCCCCTGGGCCAGCCACACTGACTGCTAATAGAGCAGTCTCAGGGCTGAGGTACAAAAGGGGGTGGGTAGCACTTTTGGGACACTCAATTTTTTTTCTTTTAAATCGGAGTCAGAATTTTTCCAAAATAATTGAGTAAGCTGCTATTTTACACCAGTCCTCCTTAAAACACAGCAGTATGACAAGACTGCAGCATAAAAATGTCAGAGATGTTAAAACCAATTTAAAATGTCAGTCCCAATTCTCCCAATACAAGACACGATTAACTCATTTAGGTCAACTAGAGTTACTTGATCCTGCACTTATTTTGAAAAGGCTCAACACATGCTACACAACAAAGACTAGACACATCTCAAATCTATCCAAAAAACCCAACATTGCAACTGTAACTCAGTCTTGATGAGTTTACTTGGAATACCTACATGAGGAAGCTGAGTAAAGTTTGCAGGGGAGAGCACACACAATGCATGCCATTTCATTTGGCACAAGAGGCAGGAAGGGGGTTCCTTGATTTATCAGGCAGGGCTATTTCAGGGTACATTTATAGTACAAAATTATATCGAATTTATAGAAGTCAATTTTTCTCAACAGATTGTATACATTCGATTGTGTGTCCCCCCGCTAAACGCACTAAGTCGGCAGAGTGCATTCACAGTACCGAGGCTAGCATCAGCTCTCGGAGTGGTGCAGTGTGGGTAGCTATCCTACAGTCCCTGCCACCCACTGAATTCTGGGTTTAGCTCCCAGTGCATGATGGGGCAGAAACATTCTTGTGGGTTTTCCTGGGCGCATCTCATCAGTCGCCTCCTCCTTCTCTGCAAGGTACATCAGACAAGCGTTTTATGCGATATCATGGCAAGCATGGAGAGCCCACTCAGCTCACCACTGCAGTTGTGACCATTGGAAATACCTCTCACATTATCCAGCAGTATGTGCAGAACCTGCAAAACTGGCTGAGGAAGCGACGACAGCACGATCACGATAGTGATGAGGACATGGACACACACATTCTTAGAAGAAAGCCATATGGCAATTGGGACATCATGGTGACGTTGGGCCAGGTTCATGCCGTGGAATGCCGATTCTGGGACCGGGAAACAAGCACAGACTGGTGGGACTGCATAGTGTTGCAGATATGGGATGATTCCCAGTGGCTGTGAAACTAGGGCCACTTTCATGGAACTTTGTGACTTGTTGTCCCCTGCCCTGAAGCGCAAAGACACCAAAATGAGAGGAGCCTTCACAGTTGAAAAGCGAGTGGCCATCGCCCTCTGAAAGCCTATAACGCCCTACAGCTACTGGTCACTCAGGAATCAGTTTGGAGTGGGCAAATCTACAGTGGGGGCTGCTGTGCTGCGAGTAGCCAACGCAATCACTGACCATCTGCTATAGGGTAGTGATTCTGGGAAATGTGCAGACCACTGTGGATAGCTTTAATGCACTGGGGTTCCCTTACTGCAGTGGGGTGAAAGATGGAACGCATACCACTGTCTTGGCACCGGAACACCAGGGCAACCAGTACATAAACCGCAAGGGGTACTTTTCCATGTTGCTACAAGCACTGGTAGATCACAAGGGACGTTTCACCGACATCAACGTGGGATGGCTGAGAAAGGTGCATGATGCTCGCATCTTCAGGAACTCTGGTCTGTTTGAACAGCTGCAGGAAGGGACTTACTTCCCACACCAGAAAATTATTGTTGGGGATGTTGAAATGCCTACAGTTGTCCTCGAGAACCCAGCCTACCCCTTAATGTCATGGCTCATGAAGCCGTACACTGGTACCCTGGACAGTAGTAAAGAGTAGTTCAACTATAGGCCGAGCAAGTGCAGAATGGTGGGAGAATGTGCATTTGGATATTTGAAAGCTCACTGGCGCTGTTTGCTGACTTGGTTAGATCTCAGCAAAACCAGTATTCCAATTGTAATTGCTGCTTGTTGTGTGCTCCACAATATCTGTGAGAGTAAGGGGGAGAAGTTTATGGTGGGGTGGGAGGTTGAGGCAAATCTCCTGGCAGCCAATTTCACACAGCCATGCAACAGGGCAATTAGAAGTGCAGCAAGGCGCAATGCGCATCAGAGAAGCTTTGAACACCAGTTTCATGACTGGCAAGGGTACGGTGTGACAGGTGTGTTTGTTTCTCCTTGACGTTACCCGCCTCCTATATATATTAAAGGAAATAAAGTCACGATTGTTTAAAAACTGCTCTTTATTATTTGTGGAACACCACATGGAGAGAAATCCAAAGGTAGCCTCCTGGGGGGAGGGGGGTGGGTGGGTAGTAGGTTAGGAAGGGTTCTGGGGGAAGAGGAGGAGGAGGAGGGAAGGACAAGTCCAGAAAACAAATGAAAATTTCAGATATGCCAGCCTTCTGCTGCTTGGGCAATCCTCTAGGTTGAGCATGTGGGTCCCCGGAGCCTCCTCCCCCGTGTTCTTGGGTGTCTGGGTGAGGATGCTATGGAACTTGGGGAGGAGAGAGGGCGGTTACACAGGGAATGCAGCGGTCTTCCTGCCTTTCCCACATAAGATCCACCAGACACTGGAGCATGTCAGTTTGCTCCCCCATCAGCTTGAGCATGGCATCCTGCTTCCTCTCATTGCACGCATCCCTCCTCTCTTCGTGTTCATTGCACACTTTACGGGACTCGCAATTGTTTGCCTCTAAGCATTCAGCTGGGCCCTCTCAGTGCAGGAGGACTGCATGAGCTCAGAGAACATTTCATTCTGAATGCATTTTTTCAGCCTTCTAATCTGGGCCAGCCTCTGGGATGGAGTTGATAGGGGGCGCATTGAAACATTTCCACTTGCAAGAGGACAAAAAGGGAGGGTAGAATTTTAAGATACATTTTAGAGAACAAAGGGAAGACTCTTTCTCAGTGAAACAAGCAATTCATAGTACACAGCACATATTCTTTCTGTACAAGGTTGCATTTTGCCTTTTATACTGAGTGCCTGCCAGTTTGGTGTGA
This sequence comes from Dermatemys mawii, assembly GCA_007922305.1. NCBI lineage: Eukaryota > Metazoa > Chordata > Testudines > Dermatemydidae > Dermatemys > Dermatemys mawii. The sequence continues at coordinate 76,712,562 of ML677332.1, forward strand.
TCAAGGCATCACATATGGCTGGGCAACAGAATTCAGCTTGCAGGCAGCCATGGAAAGGCCTGGGGCATGCAGGGTTCTGCTGCTTACGCATTCATTTCAATGCTTTTGGACTGCGGAGCCTCCCTTCCCCGTACCAAGCAATGCATGGTGGGTTTGCCAGTTAGAATAAGGGCCTGGTCTGTGGTCTCTCTGGAATGACTGATTCACACACACCACACCCTTTAGGACCAACGCGGACACCCCTGCGTGAAAAGATTACCCCACCCATTCCACACAGCTCCGATTAGGCTCTGATCAGGGGTAAGCCCTTTAAACTAAACGTGAACAGCCCAGCATGGAGTTTCCCCCCACCGCGTGGCTCTGATCAGGCCTCACAAACACAGACACCCCAGCATGAACGGACACTTCTGATTGTTCCCTTAAACGAATTCCCCTCTTTCAACCGGGTGCCCATGAATGATATCGCTCTCGTGAGGCTAACACAGAGAGATAAAGAACAAATGTTGCTTGCGTGCACCGAAACCCCAGGAGCTTTCGCTACCCTGCTCTGTGAAGCAATGATTCCCAATTACTTGCTAGTGGCCTGGCGTGGTTAAGTGTCCAGCCAGACATGCCTTCTCCTTCTCATGGTCTGGGAGCCCGTTTTGGGAGGGGGTGGAGGGTATCCGCTCCAGGGTGATGAACAATTCCTGGCTGCTGGCGACGGATTCACCACTTGCTGCCTGTGCACTGTCCTTGTCTTCCTCTTCATCCTCCTTGCTCTGTGCAATTCCCCCCTTGCAGGTGTCCACGGACAGTGGTGGGGTAGTGGTGGTGTCACCCCCCCCAAAACCCCCATAATTGCATGCAACTGGTGGCAGACGTGGCATGTATGGGGCTATGACCCAGAGCACCCATTTGCCTCCCTGGTATTTTGATAGGCTTGCCTGAGCTCCTTGATTTTCACATGACACTGCTGTGTGTACCTGGAGTAGCCTCTTTCCATCCTGCCCCTGGAGACTTTTGCATATGTATTTGCATTTCTTTTTTTTTTAACATGTAGTTCTGCCATAACAGATTCATCTCCCCGTACTGTGATGAGATCCGGTAACTCCCGTTCGGACTATGTGGAGCTTGTCTGTGAATCTGGGACTGTGTGGTCCTCTGTGATGGTAGGCTCTGCACGGTCACCTGTGGTGATGAGCTCACCATGCTGGCCAAACAGGAAATGAAATTCAAAATTCCTGCGGGTTTTCCTGCCTACCTGGCTAGTGCATCAGAGTTGAAAGTGTTGTCCAAAGCAGTCACAATGGAACATTCTGGGATAGATCCCGGAGGCCAGTAACATTGAATTACATTCACAGTATCTCTAATCTAGAACTGCGATGTCGATTTTAGCGCTACTCCCCTTGCCGAGGTGGAGTACAGAAACTGGCTTTAAGAGTCCTTTAAATCAACACAACCACGGTGGTCATGTGGACGGAATCAATTTTAATTCCAATTAACTACACTAATTCTGAAATAATCGCATACTGTAGACCAGTTTGTGAAGGGGAATTCACATCTAAATTTTTCAAAGCAACAAATGATTTGAAGTGGCTTTGAGACTACTTGAGATGGGAAGAACAAACTTAGATCTGTACTGGTTTGACAAAGAACTCTTATTTTAAGACCACAAAGATATACGGCTCTGTTTTCCTTTGCATAGGAACAACATTGTTACGCCAATAGTCCTTAGGACTACTTTCATTATGTTGAAGGAAAAGTACAAGAACTGTCATACTTTGCAACACAACACACTCTTTAGTGATGCAAAAAATAATCCATATCCAAAAAATGATTGGTGCAGAGAGGGGGAAATTTGGCAAAAACTGCAGAAAATTATACTGATTTTTGCCAGAGCAATTTCTATTTTTAAAACAAAACATTGTGAAAGTCCCTCTCAGATAATGTGAATTTCTATTTAATTTCAGGGACATCATACAGAAATTCAGCAAAATTTCTTACCTAGTTCTATTGATGCTTTCACTCAAAATATTTCATTTCTCTAATACTCTAAGCATGCACAGAGATTTACAGACACAAAAAAGCACATGCCCTGTACCCAAGGTGTTTAAGGGATTCCAGAGTATGTCTTAAATACAGAGATGGCACAAGAGAGAACAAGTAAAAGATTGGGGCAAGAGAGGCTCTTGAGTATTGCGAAATTATCAGATGAGTCAGTAAGGGAAGCATACAGATATTTTCATTCTACAACATACAGTGCCATGGGCAGTAGCTGTTAAATGAATAACTCTTGTCTTGGTCAAAGGTTGGATTCCACACTACAACTACCAACCACAAAAGAAGCCTTAAAGAGGCAATATCAACAATCATATGTGCAAACAAATATTTGCATAGCACACCTTTAATTATTACAGAGGAAAAAAGTTTTAAAAGCTAGTTTACTTAGCACTATGTCTCCTCTGTACTCTCAGCATTTCCCTCATGGAATAATGAAAATAATTGAAGATGTTTTCACTGTCATTCATAGTTATTTTCATTTTCAGGTTTTTGTAGCACCAATGTTTGGGTTTCAGACACTGTATAAGGATGTCATGTCTATAAAAACAGCTGCAGTAAAATGATATTCTATATTTCACAATCCCAAAGCACCGTTTATAGTGTCTTAATGCTTGTTTAATAACCTAAGAGACTATTACAAATAAGGAGATCAAGATCTCAGTCTAGCCGGTTTCCAGCACACTGTCACTCTGATTTAGTTCTCTCTTCTCTGCAGTGCTTTTTGCAGTTTTACTTAATATAAGTGTGTGAGAGAATGTTAGCTGCAACAATGTTTTATAATAAAAAATACAATAATTAAACTTTTCTGTTGCTAGTAGGTAGCTGATGTTCCAATTAATACAGCATTTCACACATTTTTCAAAGCTGAACATTCTTTCAGAAAAATGAGATGTCCCTACAGCTTCCCCCATGCAGTATTAACAGTTTACACATCTCTATTTATACATCTTTCATATCCATGCCCAGCTATTCCTTTCCTTCACTACTTCTTCACCATCCCCAGTCCACTTTGGGAGATGCTTGTGTAGATCATTGTAACATGAAACATCCCCTTCTTTGTGTTTTGCTAAGCAGTGAACTTAGTAATTGTTACCAATGTTGGCATCTGGGTTAGCAGCACCCCTTATTATGAATGGGGCAGGTCCAACCTCAAAACTAGTCTTCTACAAACTCAGTCAGACATTGCTAGATCAGCTACACTCCACTCACATTTTAAAGGTTTTCCTCACAACCATGGCAGCTGGAGACTTTTCAGAAATTAACGTGATTCTGGAGAAGGCTATGTCTACATTAGAAACCTTATAGCACAGGGGTGGGCAAACTTTTTGGCCCGAGGGCCACATCGGGGTTCCAAAATTGTATAAAGGGCCGGGTAGCGAAGGCAGTGCCTCCCCAAACAGCCTGACCCCCACCCCCTATCCAGCTCCCACCCACTTCCTGCCCCTGACTGCTCCCCTCAGAATCCCTGACCCATCTTGCTCCTTGTCACCTGACTGCCCCCTCCTGAGACTCCTCCCAACCACCACCCTGAGACCCCATCCCCTACCAACTCCTCTACTTCCTATCCCCTGACTGCCCTGACCTCTATCCACCCCTGCCTCCTGACAGCCCCCTAGGACTCCCATGCCCTATCCAACCCCCACATTCCTCATCCCCTGACTGCCCCCCCCAAACCTCTGCCCCATCCAACCCCCCCCCCCCGCTCCCTCTCCCCTAACTGCCCTCAGGACTCCCTGCCCCTTATCCAACCCCACTAGTCACCTTACCATGTCAATCGAACAGTCTGGAGGCCGCATGGCCCACCAGAGCTCGCAGCCCCGCCCCCCCTACCACACCGCTCTGAGCAGCAGGAATTCAGGCCCTGCCGGAGCCATGCCGCTGCAGCACTGTCCAGGGCCGCTCCTGGACACGGCACTTTGAGGCTCAGGGAGAGACGGGGAGGGAGAATGGGGGGGGGGGCAAGGGGGAGCCTCCCTGGCCAAGAGCTCAGGCAGGCCAGGCAGGATGATCCCGTGGGCTGGATCTGGCCCACAGACCGTAGTTTGCCCACCCCTATTATAGTGGCATAGCTGTAGCTGCGCTTCTGTAAGATCTCATGTAGCTGCTCCAAGCCGACGGGAGAGGGCTCTTGCATCAATGTGATTAAACCACCCCCAACGAGCAGCAGTAGCTATGTCGGTGGGAGAAGCTCTCTGGTCAACATAATGCACTCAGGAGGGTGTTTCTTCACACCCCTGAGCAACATAAGTTTTCCTGACATAAGTGGTAGTGTGGACATAACCCAATTTAGAGATCTGTTTACAACTCTTCACTTTTGCCAGTCCTTCACACAGCCTGGTGGGGGATATACCGCTTACTTTGATAAAACTGTCAGTCCACATGCATGGGGTTTTTTAAAGATTAAATTAAACCAGGAATATTTTTTCTATCATATATGCTCTAGTTCAAACAGGAATTATTTCTTGAGAAGTTCCATGGTCTGTGTTACACAAGAGATTAAACAAGCTAATCAGAGTGGTCCTTTCTGGCCTGAGAATCTATGAATTGCTGAATAAAGGAATTAACCCTTAAGGTGCTGGACTCATGAAGTTGTGCAAAGCCTCTATCTAACAAAAGTATTGTTTATTTAAATGCCCCAGTTAACACACATAATTAGGACTAATCTAATGAATGTAAAGTACATGTGGGAGTGTTAAACTGCAACGTGGGACAAGAGAGGGGATCTTGCCATCTGATTGATTTGGATGTGCAGGCACCTGTGCTGATGCAGATTACTGGAGTGGGGCCCAAGTCAGCCCACATCATGTCATTTAATTTGGTCATTAGCCCAGCTCTTTTCTTATCTACTGAGTACTTATGAAATTCAAGAGTTTTTTTCCTCTTTAGAACAATTATATAAGGGGCCATTCTGCTCTGTTACACCAGTTACATCAGCATAACTGAGAATGGAATTTAGCCCAGCCTGCCATGTGCTGCAATAGGATCAGAAGGGATGTACCTTTTAACCCACATAACACCCTGCAGAAGTCAACAACATCCCGTATGGTCACCAGGTTCACCCAGATGGACCTGAGGGCAGGATAAGATTTTTCCCCCCTCACTCTTGATTACCCAGGCAACTCCGGATTACAGCTGCTTACTTAGTACTATCAATAGGTCAGGCTTGCCAAAGCCCTGAGCGGGATGATTTATTTGGGGATTGGTGCTGCTTTGCTCAAGGGTTTGGACTAGAGGACCTGCTGAGGTCCCTTCCCACCCGGATGATTCTACGAACAAATAAAACTAAAACCCTTAAAATGGCCAGAGTTCCCGTTTCAATCGGCAAGAACCGGCAGCGCTACCCGGCCTTACAACACTCCCATGAAAATGTATCAGTCCGGCTGCAGACTCTAGTCTCCTGCCCATGACTGTGACCAGAATGAGAACGATGGCCCCTCACTGGTGTGTTTTCCAAAAACATGCTACTTGCCTTAGGTGAGCAGCAGGCGCCCGGGCCGTTGCCACGAGAGGTCTGCGCCATACAGGGGGGCAAACGTTCAGAAAAAGCCACCACGCACGATCCTGAAAAAGAAGCTGCAGCGCGGGAGGGCGCGCGCGCAAGCGAACGGGCCCTCCTGGCACTGGCTCCCCCTTCGCGCACCCAACGGCCGGCCGCTGCCCGGCCCTGCCCCTGGGGCGTGGCGCCTGGCGCCTGGCTGCGGCTGGGAGGTACCGCGAACGGGGGCTGGTGCAATGCAGGGAGCGAGAACAACAAACACCGACCGAGACAGTCACGTCAGCAGAAACACCTCACGGGCCTCAGCCACAATCCCCTCCCCCACCCCCGCGGCGCAGTCTGAGGAGACGCTTTGTGACGCTGTCGCTAGACAAACGGCTGAGCGAAGCCGCTTCTCGTCATTTCTCTCCCCTGCCGCAAGACCGGCTTTGTACCTCTAGGGAACTTCTGCTCCCAAGATGCACTAGTGATGGCCCGTTCTATCCCGGTGCATTGTGGAACTTATAGTCTTCCCTTTCGACGGTCCGAGGAGTGAGCTAGCCGGAAGGAACTACATTCCCCAGCATGCCCTTTCCCCTCCCCGCCGCGGATCTGCCTGCCCCAAAGCAACGCGAGATTTGTCGCCTTTGCTGGTCGCTTATCCCGTGAGGTTTATGACCTTAATGAATGACAGCTCCCAGGATGCTCTGGATCGCAGAGTCGCCCCACCCATTCAAATGTGCACGCTGGGATTTGTAGTCATTCTCTTGAGCTCTGTCGTGCGTATCCGGACTGTGCGGACCACACTTCCCAGGCCGCCCCGCGGCGGGGGGCGGGGGAGGGAGGTGGTTACAGGGCGGTGCTGTGGGCGCGGTTGGCTCAGCAGTGCTAGGCGGTGGCTCAGCAGCAGAAGCAGGCTCTGGCCTGTGTCGGGCTGTCTCGGTATGTCGGACACGGGCGGTGGAGGCCCCGGTGGGGGCGGTGAGGAGGGCGGCCTGGAGGTGCCGGGCTCGGCAGTGCAGAATGTGGCCGATGTCTCGGTGCTGCAGAAGCACCTGCGCAAGCTGGTGCCGCTGCTGCTGGAGGACGGCGGCGAGGCCCCGGCCGCGCTGGAGGCGGCGCTGGAGGAGAAGGGCGCCCTGGAGCAGATGCGCAAGTTCCTCTCCGACCCGCAGGTGCACACAGTGCTGGTGGAGCGCTCCACGCTCAAGGGTAAGAGCCGGGCCGGGGGCCGAGCCGCTGCGGCGGTGGGGTGGGGGGAGTGGGTGTTCGGCTGCAGCGGTGGCTGCCAAGATGGCGGCAGCTGCCGCTTTGTGCGCCGCGGTGATTGTTCTTCCCCCGCTCCCTGTGACGGGTGGGCGGGTCTGTGACCCCTCCCCCTACACACGGAGTGAGGGGCGGGCTTGTCGCTCCCGTCATTTACACACACTGTGGCGGGCGGGTCTCTGATCCCCCTGTATTCCCACCCTGTCCCCAGGGGAGATGCTGACCCCACATGCACAGTGTGGTGTACCCTGTAACGTCCTGGTGCAACAGGAGCAGGGGAGACAGCCCCGTCAACAATTCCCTGGTTTTTTCCGTAAGGGGTGGATCTGGCTCTCCTGTAACCTCCTCTATTGGAATAGAGAGAGGGGATGCTGTAACCCACCCAGCAACACTTCTGTCCATTCCTACAGGGAGGGAATGTACCATAGTCTTGGTCCTGAAAGCTAACCCAAAACCGATACTGAGGGGCTACTAACATGTCTTTGCTGAGGGAAGAAAAAAATTGCCAGAAATTGGTATTTCAGTTTTAAATTAGCAAGGTCAAGAAATCAGCATTGGTCTTTGAAAAAAGACATGTGTGGACACTGTCTTACGTGAACTGTAGCTGAAATCAAAGTCAGGATGATAAAACATTCCCATGAGCTATATATTTATTATTTTCTAAAGTTTCTATCTTGGCTTTGCAGCATTGGAGAGCTTGGAAGTCTTTAACTTGGACCTCCTTCACAACCGCATCTGACTTGATTGCTATGTTGGGCCATGTGTCACCCAAAGCTCTTTGTAAACTAACATGTAGATGCTGACTCAAAAATTTTATGTAGGTAAATAAAACAGTCTTTGTGTCTTCACGTGCTGTGACTTCTCTGATACGTGACTTGAAAAGATTAGGGCATGATGTTAGGATTTTTCCTTGGTCAATTTGATCATTAGTTTTTATGTGCCTAGTTCACAGTTGCGGGTAGAAGGAATCTGATCCCTGTAATTTCATCTGAAGGACTGCACCTGCCACAGTGTTGCAAAGTACTGCACTGCAGTTTAAACAGTGGGTTTGTGCCAGTGTTGTTAGAGGACTTGGATTTGTGCTTTTTATGACCTAGAAGCAAGAATCCTTTGCAACTGAGCTATATTAGCACCAATGATATTCAGTTAAAATGTTTCAAAACTTGTCTTCTCTCCTTTACTATGTTAGGTATTTACATTGTGGTTCCCCACCTTCACCTATTATAGCAGCTAGTAACATTTTTTTTAAAGGGTGAATTGCTTGTATGGAGGAATATAAACTAATTAGTTTCAGATATGGGGACAGTTAATTAGGTGGTCTGGTATGTCTAGCCCCTGAAAAAAGCTTTTTTGCTATAGTAAGGGTGGAGAAGTGAGGTGAGTGGGAAGTCAAAGTCCTTAAACACACATACACAAGCCAATTGTGCTCTAACTCTAGTTGCTCCATTTATGAGACACAGAGTATGTCTACACTGTAATGCAATCTGCAGTACAGTCTCAGAGCCCAAGTCATTTGACTTGGGCTGCTGGACTAAAAATAGCAGTGTAAATGCTCATCTCAGGTAGGAGACTGGATGCTGGGACCCACGCCCCTCACAAGGCCTGTGCTCTAATGTCTACATGGCAATTTTTAGCCACCTCAGCCCAAGCCCCGCAAGATGGGCACCAGCCACAGCTGCTCAGTGAGTGATTCTGTTGCAGTGTAGAAGTATTGCTAGTGCACTTGTCCCCAGTCAACCCCAGCATGTTCAAATACTGCAGGGACAGACTGTTTTTTCTGTACACATCATGGAAGTGCTCTGGGAGTAGTCTGTGAACATTTTGGTATTACTCATTCCTTTCTGTGATGGATACATGTCCTTACTCCTGACAGGTTAAATCTTTTTTTGAGGACATGGCTCTACCTAAATTTTACCCAACAAATGTGCCTTGGGCCAAATGCCAAGAGGCTGATTCTGCAAACCCTTGTAAAACAAATTGCCATTTCATGATACTTCTAGTGGTAGTAAATTAATTGGATGTTAAATTCAGCAACACAAAATCTTGAATGGGCAAAATAGCTCACTTTAACTTCCTCGGTTTTATTTAACCTGGTAAAAACAACAAATGATTCCTGGATTTGTATAATTATAAACTGTTCCAAAACAGTGCTTATGACATTCTTGCTGTATGTAATTATTGGACCTCAGCCCAGGGAAGCTCACTCTCCATTTCCCACTGTTGCTAATGTTCAGCTGAAGCAATTCTAGAAATTCTACTTCATGGTAAGTGTAGACAATATTAACTGGCCAGACCTTTTTAAACACCATGGTGAAAACCTCCAGTTCCAAACAATGAAGTGCTTAAAACAGTATGGTGGGCTGCCCAAGTAAGGGAGTGAACATCAGTTGACATTAACACAGATTCAAGTCATTGTGGGAATCTTTTTAGAAAATTTCCAGGGCCTCCATGACTAGCCTGGGATGATTCTTAACAATTGCCTTGACACAGTCACAGCCTGAAGCGTGTGTGTTGCATGCAGCATGGTCAGATGTTATACTGGCATTCCTAGGACTAGGTTAGTTTACTTCAGACTGGTGACTTTAACATGTAAACATTCATTTTAGTAGTAGTCTCCTTTTAATAGCTTGTGACAATTGATGAGTGTCTTTGATTTAAGAGTGACTTGCATTCTGTAAATCCTACTGGTACCTCTTTCACAGGAGACTGGCAACACAAGTTGTGCAGTAAGGGAAGCTTATGAAATTGTTTTGGAATAACTGATTCAAAAGCACTACTGAGTGCTTAATTGTGTTCAAGTTTCCTATCTTGATCTGCCAGTTTATGTACTGACATCTGTTTTTTGATTTTGAGCCCTCAGTCCAGTCTCTACTCACACTTGTCCCTTTGCTACCCTTTATATCAGTGGTCTTCAAATGGGGGTGCTCGCATCCGCTGGGGTGCACAAGACCCCAGCAGACCGCCGAACTCCCGGGCGGGCTATTTTGGTGCCACCGAAGCTTCTGCTTTCTGTGGCAGCATTTCTGCGGACATACCCCCAGGGGGACGCCAGACTTTTCCCTCCACGGAAAGGGGTGGAAAGTTTGAAGACCCCTGACTGACATCCACACACTATCCAGTCCAACCTCTTCCTGGATGCCCTAGGAAAATATTTGCATTACTTGAAATAAAATTTCTGACCTGCTTTATAATAACTAGTGTGTCAGGCTTTGACTGCCATGTTCCCTTTTAGCCCAAACACCTGTCAAGAGAGACAGCTGGCATAGGGACCTCTTCTTTGCCGTCATTTCATAGGAACTTTAAACCTCTTCTCTGAGCTATAGGATAACCACTAGAAGGCTTCTGGCAAACTTGTTTGGCTCTGCTCCCTCCGCCTCCATCACCTAAAAAACTAAAACTCAAAAGTCTTCAACAGTATTAGTGTTTCTTCACTAGTAGAAGAATCTCTTTAAGGAAGGGCAGAGGAGTCACATGGCAAGCTTTCCACTGGAGCTTTGTTTTTAAATCTGAGCTTGATCGATCTGATCATTCACTTCAGGCTTGTAACAAGTCATGTTGTGCTTGTAGGCGTCTATGCGCATAAGTATTTTGTGATAGCATTTGGGTTGTAAAAACCAAAAGTGAAATTTTTTTTTTAGTTGGGATAGCATGTCTCTGAAATATATGGAGTGTCTGGATCAGGAATAGGTGTGATCTTTTGGGATCTGCAAGGGACTGTTGTTTCCTCAGGGTATGTCTATACTCTAATTGGACATCTGCACCTGGTCTGTGCCAGCTGCCTTTGACTAAGGGACTATAGACATTCGGGCTCCAGTGTGCGATGTGGGAGGGTCCCAAAGCTCAGTCTGCTCAAGCCTGCCTGCACTGCAACTAAATAGCCCCTTCACTCAGGCACAGGGGTGATTTTTAATTGTAGTATAGATATACCCACAGATGCTTTCTTTGTATAGAGGAACCGTACAAAGGTTCACCTCTATATGGGGAGAGCAGTTTTGCTAAAATTACAAATCTTGTTTTCAGTATATCATCAAAAAGGAATTTGTTCTACACAAATAGCAACTTTTAAAATACTGCATTCTGGAAATGTTTTTGTTAATATTTTTAAAACTGACCCACATGACTTTTATGGACACTTTTGGTCAGCATCAGTCACTTAAAATTAATAGCCTGACCACTCATATTGAATTTTTAAAAGATGATGAAAAACATTCTGAAAAAGTGTGCTAGAAATATAAAACTGATGAGCTCACTAGAGCTGTGCTTCCTGTCAGCATCACATTATGTAATAGAATTTACTTCTGGAAATATACTGCTGGATTATCACTGCTTTTACACAACTAATTCAATAGAAAGGACCTATACCTTTATGTGCAATCAATAAAGTTCTAGAGCTTGTGCTTTATGAAGTTAAAATGTTTAGTGTTGACTTTTCTACTGTGACTGGAAAATGTAAAGCACCAACTGCTATCATCAACATTCAGAACAAGAGCCAGGCTTCAGATTGATTGACCAGTTAGTCTTATCAAATGTGAATTGGTTGTTGTGAATCTTATCAGATCGGTTGTTGTGAATCTTATCAAATGTGAATTGACTGTTAGGTGGCTGATTTCATCTTGACATTAAGGGCATCTACCACAATGGACTACACTAATCCATGGGGTTAGTGCTACAGTAATACAAAATAAAACTCTGATAGTTTATTCTGGAGGCATTGGGGAAAAGAGGAAAGTAATGCTCCTTGTTGATTTTTCTCACTTGGGTGTGTCTTCCTCAGATGGAGATAGCTTTGTGCTGCATTGCAGTGGTTTCACTGCAGCAGTGCCAGCATGCACAGCGATTACATCACCTTGTGACTCACTAACAAAATTAGGGAAACAGTCATTTTCTCAGCTACATTTAGTACTTTTAATCTCTTTTCCTTAATATTATGTGAAGTCTTCAAAAAAATATCTAGGCAAGTTATGAAAAATAATTAAACTGGTGATCTTGTGGCATGTTCTTGCAGGTCTTTAAGCATGCTGAGATAACAAAACTGTCTTTTTAAAAAGCCATAACTCAGGCTTTGTGGGCAAAGTCTGCAAATGTCTCTTAAAATCAGCATTTAAAGAGTTGGCTTGTAATTTGCTTTCACTACATGAATTCATACAGGAGTCAGTCTAGAAAAACGGGGAGCAGTAGTGGTCCTGAAGTAACTAATCTCTTGTAATAAAGCCATAAAAACCTGTGTCTTGAGGAGTCATGCGTTTCTGGGTTCTAAGTCATGGTTTAGTGCAAATGAAAATGTATTTTCTTATGTTCTAGCCGATTCTGCTGACAATAAATGAAGTTATTCTGGGTATGATTTTAATTTAGTTGCCTTGGAAAAACTGATTAAAAATCAAAGACTGATTGTATAATTCTCCAGCTAAGTAACAAGGCTTCACCAGTTTTCATCTTAGCTGGTTATTCTGGAAATATAACTTGAACTGTATGGCACAAGGTACTTTGTGTAAGGTTTCAAACCTAGATGAGAGATGGATGCAAATGAGCTCCTGCACGAGTAGGTATGAGGTAGATGGTGTGGAGAGGGAGGGTTAATAGGATTTTAAGTATGTTAGCGGTTTTTCTTATATCAAACTCTGTTTGCAGAGGATGTGGGTGATGAAGGAGAAGAGGAAAAAGAATTCATATCCTATAGCATTAATACTGACATTCATTATGGGCTGAAGTCAAACAGGTGAGTGTAGTCTTACTGAAATCTGATATGAATGTTTTTAGGACTAGGAAAAGCTAGTCCTATAATCCTTAGGCTAACACATATAGTAACATGTAGATCTTGTATAGTGCTTTTGATGTTCAAAGTGTTCTACAAACATCTAGCTTCAAACAGGGTGTGCACGCGCTCTCATATACTTGCATATTTGTGTCTTGTCATTGTCTAGACTTAACACACATTTGTCTCTGTGAAGCTAAAATATATTAGAAGAAATCTTACACCAGAAAATGGTGTGCTTTCATTTACCATGATTGTAGACTTGATTTCTTTTAGTTTTCTGTCAGTCTAAAATGGATTAATATAAAAACTCAATACGTTCAGCTACTAGTAATAGTCATAAAGCATTAGCAGAAGTTTTGCTCTCACACTTTCAAAAGTGTACCCAGTAAAGCACGTTGGCATGTAACATCTGATATTCACCTCCGAATCTTGTGTTATGCTAGTGCTACTGTAATTTACTGTATTCTAGAATTAAATGTTTGATGGTTAACTAACATTTTTCTTTGCTCCACAGTTTGGCGTTCATAAAGCGTACACCAGTGATCGATGCTGACAAACCAGTGTCTTCCCAACTGAGAGTGCTTACTCTTAGTGAAGATTCTCCTTACGAAACATTACATTCTTTCATTAGCAATGCTGTTGCTCCCTTTTTTAAGTCCTATATCAGAGAGTCTGGCAAAGCAGACAGGTAATTGTTAAATGCATATAATACATTTTTCATTGGTACTGAAAATGTATCAAAGAATGTGGGGCTGAGACGAATAGGACTTGAAATAGTTTTGATAGGAAAATGATCTTAAAGCTAAGCTAATGCTTATGAGAGTTGTCACAAATTGGTACTGCTTGCTGGGGATGTAGTTCATGTTACGTGAACACAAGTGCATACAATTTATGTATGCCTGTTGATCTAGCTTTTCATTTGATGTTTTTCCCCCCCAGGGATGGTGATAAAATGGCTCCATCAGTTGAGAAAAAAATTGCAGAACTTGAAATGGGACTACTTCATTTGCAGCAGAATATTGAAATTCCAGAAATCAGTTTGCCAATTCATCCAATTATTACTAATGTTGCCAAGCAATGTTATGAGCATGGAGAAAAGCCAAAGGTTACTGACTTTGGTGACAAGGTTGAGGACCCAACTTTTCTCAACCAGCTGCAGTCTGGAGTTAACCGATGGATTCGAGAAATACAAAAGGTAAAATTGCAGAACCAAATGTCAGACTACATGGTAGAAACTCCTGCATCATTCTTTAAGGGTGTGAAAACCTCCTATTTTTTTGTTGGCCTCTTAACTGTGTTGTAAAATTTTACTTTATGTAGGAAACTCTAAACACAGGGCCAGATACTCAGCCAATGTAAATTGAGCTACACCAGTGTACAGTTGAGAACCTGGCTCATATTCTTTGCCTTCAAGTAAATTGTTACTAATAAAATGCTGGCTAATTTTGTGTTTTTCTATTCAGGTAGTGTAAAATGTCTGAAATTTTAAAAAAAAACTTTTTTAAAGGGGCTGGTACTTAGTAGAGCAGGTCTGGGAAAATGTATGTTAGGAGCATGTGTAAAAGTTCTGCCCCCCGGTGGCTCCCATGCTTTACTTTAGTGAGGGTGGCAGCTTAATCTCTTCAGGAGATTGTAAGGCTCTCCAAGGACCCGTCTGAAACACTGACATTTTAAGGGAGTTTCCTCTAGGAGGAGATGTGTAATGTAGTGTAATTCCTCTGGTTAGCAACCCTTTGCCACATCCCTGTCCCCATATGTAGTTCAAATAAAGGTTGATCTAGCCCAGTATCCTGTCTACCGACAGTGGCCAATGCCAGGTGCCCCGGAATGAGTGAACCTAACAGGTAATGATCAAGTGATCTCTCTCCTGCCATCCATCACCCCCCTCTGACAAACAGAGGCAAGGGACACCATTCCTTACCCAGCTTGGCTAATAGCCATTAATGGACTTAACCTCCATGAATTTATCCAGTTCTCTTTTAAACCCTGTTATAGTCCTAACCTTCACAGCCACCTCAGGCAAGGAGTTCCACAGGTTGACTGTGTACTGTGTGAAGAAGAACTTCCTTTTATTTGTTTTAAACCTGCTGCCCACTAAGTTCATTGGGTGGCCCCTAGTTCTTCTATTATGAGAACAGGTAAATAACTTTTCCTTATTCATTTCCTCCACACCACTCATAATTTTGTATACCTCTATCATATTCCCCCTTAGTGTCCTCCTTTCCAAGCTAAAAAGTCCTAGCCTCTTTAATCTCTCCTCATATGGGATCCGTTCCAAACCCCTAATCATTTTAGTTGCCCTTCTCTGAACCTTTTCTAATGCCAGCATATCCTTTTTGAGATGAGGAGACCACACTTGTATGCAGTATTCAAGATGTGGGCGCACCATGGATTTGTATAAGGGTAATAAGATATTCTTCTTATGCTCTATCCCTTTTTTAGTAATTCCTAATATCCTGTTTGCTTTTTTTGCTGCATACTACGTGGACATCTTCAGAGAAATATCCATGATGCCTCCAAGATCTTTTTCCTGATTAGTTGTAGCTAAATTAGCCCTCATCATATTGTATGTATAGTTGGGGTTATTTTTTCCAATGTGCATTACTTTATTTGTGGGGGAGGGATAGATCAGTGGTTTGAGCATTGGCCTGCTAAACCCAGGGTTGTGAACTCAGTCCCTGAGGGGGCCATTTAGGGATCCAGGGCAAAAAATCTGTCCGGGGACAGTACTTGGTCCTGCTAGTGTAGGCAGGGGACTGGACTCGACGACCTTTCAAGGTCTTTCCAGTTCTATGAGATATGTATATCTCCATATATTTTACATTTATCTGCATTAAATTTCATTTACCTTGAATAGGATTGGTCCTAGGACTGACCCTTGGGGAACACCACTAGTTACCCCTCTCCATTCTGAAAATTTACCATTTATTCCTAACCTTTGTTCCCTGTCTTTTAACCAGCTCTCAATCCATGAAAGGATCTTCCCTCTTATCCCATGGCAACTTAATTTACATAAGAGCCTTTGGTGGGGGATCTTATCAAAGGCTTTCTGGAAATCTAAGTACAGTATGTCCACTGGATTCCCCCTTGTCCACATGTATGTTTGATCCCTTCAAAGAACTCTAATAGATTAGTAAGACATGATTTCCCTTTACAGAAACCATGTTGACTTTTGCCTAACAATTTATGTTCTTCTATGTGCCTGACAATTTTATTCTTTACTATTGTTTCAACTAATTTGCCCGGTACGGATGTTAGACTTAACCAGTTTGTAATTGCTGGGATCATCTCTAGAGCCCTTTTTAAATATTGGCGTTACATTAGCTATCTTCTAGTCACTGGACACAGAAGCCAATTTAAAGAAGAGGTTACAAACCCTAGTTAATAGTTCCGCAATTTCACATTTGAGTTCTTTCAGAACTCTTGGGTGACTACTGTCTGGTCCCAGTGACTTGTTACAGTTAAGTTTATCAATTAGTTCCAAAATCTCCTCTTGTGACAATTCAATCTGTGTCAATTCCTTAGATTTGTCACCTACAAAAGACGGCTCAGGTTTAGGAATCTCCCTAACGTCCTCAGCCATGAAGACGGAGGCAAAGAACTCATTTAGTTTCTCTGCAATGACTTTATCGTCTTTAAGTGCTCCTTTTGTATCTCTTATCATCCAGGGGCCCCACTAGTGGTTTAGCAGGCTTCCTGTTTCTGATGTATATAAAAGACATTTTATTATTACCTTTTGAGTTTCTGGCTAGCTGTTCTTCAAACTCCATTTTGGCTTTTCTTATTACATTTTTACACTTAATTTGGCAGTGTTTATGCTCCTCTCTAGTTACCTCACTAGGATTTGACTTCCGCTTTTTAAAAGATTCCTTTATCTCTCACTGTTTCTTTTACGTGGTTGTTAAGCCACGGTGGCTTTTTTAGTTCTTTGACTTTGTTTTTTAATTTGAGGGATACATTTAAGTTGGGCCTCTATTATGGTGTCTGAAAAGTCTCCATGCAGTTTGCAGGGATTTCACGTTAGTCACTTTACCTATTAATTTCCATTTAACTAACCTCCTCATTTTTGCATAGTTCCCCTTTCTGAAACTAAATGCCACGGTGTTGGGCTGGTGAGGTGGTGTTCCCACCACAGGAATGTTAAATGTTGTTATATTATGATCACTATTTCCAAGCGATCCTGTTATAGTTACCTCTTGAACCAGCTCTTGCGCTCCACTCAGGACTAAATCAAGAATTGCCTCTCCCCTTGTGGGTTCCTGTACCAGCTGCTCTAAGAAGCAATCACTTAAAGTATCAAGGAGTTTTCTCTGCATTTCGTCCTGAGGTGACGTGTACCCAGTCAGTATGGGGATAATCTTCCACTATTATTGAGTTCATTATTTTGATAGCCTCTCTAATCTCCCTTAGCATTTCATCATAACTATCGCTATCCTGATCTGGTGGTCGATAATAGATCCCTATTGTAATATTCATATTAGAGCATGGAATTACTATCCATAGAGATTCTATGGAACATGTGAATTAATTTAAGATTTTTACTTCATTTGATTCTACGTTTTTTCTTTCACATATAGTGCCACTCCCCCACCCCCACGACCTGTTCTGTCCTTCCGAAATATTTTATGCCCTGGAATGATAGTGCCCCATTGATTTGTTCTCACTCCACCATGTTTCTGTGATGCCTATTATGTCAATATCCTCCTTTTAACAGGAGGCACTCTAGTTCACCCATTGTATTATTTAGACTTCTAGCATTTGTGTACAAGCACTTTAAAAACTGGTCATTGTTTATTTGTCTGCCCTTTTCTGATGTGTCACATTCTTTATGTGAAAGTTTCTGATCTGGTCCCTCCTTTATCCTTTTCCATCCTCTTCTCCTTACTAAAACCTAGAGAATCTCTCTATCACAGGCCTGCACAACTTGGAAAGCGGCGAGGGCCATATTACTGCAAAAAAAAAAACCCAGCTGCAGGCCGAAAAGCCCCGCCCCCATCCACTCCTTCGCCCCTCCCCCGCTGCTTACCCCCTGACTGCCCCCCAGGATCCCACCCCCATCTAAGCCTCCCTGCTCCTTGACCCCTGACTGCCCCCTCCTGAGGACCCCCCCACCCTAACTGCCCCCCTGGTACCCTACCCCTGACTGCCCCGATCCTAATCCACACCCCTGCCCCCAGGCAGACCCCTGTTACTCCCAATCCCCCTTGTTCCCTGCTTGCCCTGACCCTTATCCACACCCTTACTCCCAGACAGATGCCCAGGACTCCCACGCCCCATCCACCCCCCTGCTGCTGCACGGTGGCGCTACTCCAGCACCCCACACAACGCCCCACTCACTAGTTTACTCCTGGTACACACAGATTTCTCCTCCCTCCCATTGCTCTTCCCCCCCCCCAGCCCCACTACTACAACTAAACTGTTCCCCATACAGGCCCCCACTACCCAGTACCCTGACACATGCAGATTTACCCCACTGCCCAGCACCTCCTTGTGCCACAGCACAAGTGCCATGCCTGCCACAGAAACACCCTGGGGCCCTGCCCCTTTTGCGCCAGACACACCAGATGTGGGCAGAGATTTTCAACCTGGCAGCGGGATCCAAGTGCAGCGGGACTTAGTGTGGGGGGAGCCAGATGGGGGTAAGAGGGTTCTTTGTGGGGCAGGGGCAATGGGAATCTGCAGGGGCAGACCAAGTGAAAGTGTTAGGAGTTCTGGGGGCTGGGGGAGTTGGATACAGGGGAGGTGGGGTCCAGGTGCAGATCATTGAGGCTCAGTGAGGAGAGTGTCTGGTGGGGGCTCATCAGGGTGGTGCAAATGCAGGGGAGGCGGGGCTTGTCAGAGTGAGGGTATGATGGACCTCCTTAAGAGGAGAGCCCCAGCTGCTGCCAAGGAGTTCTGCATGCTGGGCCTCCGCTTCCCCCATCCCATGCCCCATTCCCATGGCTCCATCTCCTTCCCATCCCACCCCTTCCTTCCCCATTGCCTCATTCCTTCTGCCCTCAGCACATAGGAGGGAGCTCAACCAGCACTAGGACCCAGAAGGTGGTGTCCAGCTGCAAAGTCCAGGGAGCTGAGCAGCACCTTTGGTTTTCAGCGGGCTGTGCAGCTCTGTGGTCACAGAAATGGTGGGGGGCAGAGGAGGGAAGTGCCCCATGACCTTGTACCTCCTATGGCCCCCACCCCTTGCCTCTATTTGGGGGGCAATGCCCCCAAACTATGCCATGAACATTCCCAATCACACCCCCTGTTCTTCCTTCACTTTCTGCAGGGGAGCAAAGAACAGTGCAGGAGGGGGACCTGGGCTGTTTTCATACCTTCTGGGCCCAGGAGTACCTCACATAGACACCCCCCGCCCAGCACCATCCCCTAAGACC
>ML677332.1:76731574-76755498 GCA_007922305.1 Dermatemys mawii
CTGCCCTTGCAACCAGCTCACCTTTTCCCCCATGGCTCCTGCCTGCCTGGCTCTGCTTCCTCCCACACACCCCTGCCCCCAGCTTACCTGCACATAACCCCCCCCCCCCTCCCTGGCTCAGCTCCTCAACTCCCCCGCCCCGCCCAGCTCACCCTTCTCCTGTGTGCTGGCTCGCTGCTCCTGTTTGCCCGGCTCCGTTGGCTTGCCCCACCCCCTCCTCACCCCCCCCCCCCGGCCACACAGTGAGCCCGGATGGGCCACATTTGGCTCCCGGGCCGCATGTTGTGCAGGCCTGCTCTATCAGTAGAATCCTCCTGTAAGAGAAGTGTCTCTTTGATTCACGTGCTCCTCTGCAGCAATCGGCTTTCCCCCATCTCTTAGTTTAAAAACTGCTCTGCAACCTTTTTAATGTTAAGTGCCAGCAGTCCGGTTCCACTTTGGTTTAGGTGGGGCCCATCCTTCCTGTATTGGCTCCCCCCATTCCAAAAGTTTCCCCAGTTCCTAATCTTAAACCTCTCCTCTTTACACCATCGTCTCATCCATGCATTGAGACTCTGAAGCTCTTCCTGCTTACCTGGCCCTGCGTGTGGGACTGGAAGCACTTCTGAGAATGCCACTATAGAGGTTCTGTATTTCAATCTCTTTCCTAGCAACCTAAATTTGACCTCCAGAACATCTCTCCTGCCCTTCCCTATGTCTTTGGTTCCTACATGCACCACGACCACTGGCTCATCCGCAGCACTAATCATAAGTCTATCTAGATGCCTTGAGAGATCTGCAACCTTTGCACCAGGCAAGCAAGTCACCATGCGGTTCTCCCAGTCATCACAAACCCAGCTATCTATGTTGCTAACGCTCGAATCTCCCATTACTAACACCTGCCTTTTCCTGCGTGGGAACCCCAAAACAGCGGCAGGCTGAGCACTCAGCCCGCCGCCGCTTTGGAGTTTCCCCTGCAACCTCCTGCCAGCCAGGGTCTTAGCTCCTGCTGCCAGCCTGAGTTCCGTACGCCCAGGCTGGCAGCGGGAGCTGAATGGAGAAGGCAGTGGCTGGACAGGCGCCAGTGGGGGAAACCCATAAGCTGCGGGGGGCTGAGCTATCCCCGCATGCCAGCCGAGTTTGGCACGCATGCCACAGGTTGCTGACCACTGGCTCAGCTAATGAACAGAGGCTTCTGGATGTCACACCTTGTTTAAAAGCTCACAGCTTCCACTTGCTAGCCACAGCACTCGGTCCTTCAAACAAACAGAAGCTCAGCACACAGCAAATACCCCCAAACACACACACTACAGACAGCCTCTTACCCCAAGGGTCCTGTATTTACTCGTCCTTCACCTGGTGAACTCCCTCTCAAAACTCCCTGCTAGCAGCCCTGAATGCTTGCTTACTGAGTCCCCTAGTGGCTGTGTGCTGGTTCTGAGAGAAGCTGTCATGAGCTGATAACCAGAAGAACTCCTCTGCTTTGTGCAGGGGTTGAAGGGCTGCTTCCGACAGAGTCTGTGTTAGGGTTTAGGTTCCTCAAAAGCTTTTTAGTACTATATTTTTAAATGGTTTCTCTCTAGGGATTTTTGTCTTAAGAATTAAATTGGCTTGCTTAGACCAGTGTGGTACTATGTGTTGATGATCAGTCTGTGAAGAGAAAGAAAGCAGGTATCCATGGCAACTTGTCTGTACTGGGAAATAAAGAGTGAAGGCAGGGAACTAGGCAGCCTGGGACTACCTGAGTTGAAAGGGGGAGAGATGTGGATCTCCAAAGAAGAGGGGCAACAGCAGGAGAGCTAACACCTGAGAGTAATTGCCCTTGCTGGACTGTTGAGGGGGAAGTGCTGGAGCAGACGACTTGAACGGACATCCCTAATAAATGTATTTAAGCATGAATGAATCAGAATGAAAGTTATGACTTTCCAGCAAGGCCTCTTCTGGTGGTCGTCTCCTTCTGGGAAAAGCAGTAGGGCTCCAGCATCTCTACTCTTCTCTTCCACAGGAGAAGCAGCATCTGTGTCATGCTGTGTTTTGCTTCTCCTCTCCTTCTCTTTCAGGAGTAATGATGCACCACTCTTCTTCAAAGGAGCCATTGACTCCCTTGCCTCAGTTGGCTCACTTCTCTGGACATAATATATATCTGCAAAAAGGGGTTTTCAGGTTGTGGTGAAGATGAATTTTGAGGAGGATACTATACAGAGCCACTTAATGAACTTGAAATAAGTGTCAAGTCTTGAATTTTTAATGCCAGAAATAATTTGTGAATGGATGCTATAATTGAGACAAACATAAGCAAAGCTGTCTGCTCTATCCTTAAGATATGTTTGCAGTACATTAAGATTTCATAGGATGCAGATGCATGCATAGCACTTGGTGCAACACACACAGGCATAATCTAAATAAGGATGAAATCCTGGCTTTTTATTTTCTCATGGCCAAATGATCACTGTTCCTGCATGGATACACTGCGGCAAAGGATGAGGCCTTAGCTTCCGTTTTTCATATTATTGCCAGCTCCTGCAATCATTGGATTCTGGGACTCATTTAGTATACCCAGCAAATTCCCAAGGAGCATGACTTACGTTGGGGCTTTGGTCAGTGCCCTTCTGCATAACTCATGGTGACTAAATCCAAATGAAGATAGGGTGCCAACTACCTTTTTTAAAGCAACCACAACTCCTATGTCTAAATAAGTTCAGTCTACCTCAAGTACCTACGGGGTCACTTCCACTTGGCAGCAGCAATAACAGTTTTACACTTTCTCCAGTGTACCTCCAGAGTACCTCCAGAAGCCTAAAGAAATATGTTTGCTCACCTGTGGAAACTATTTAATTTTGGCTCTTCTTTTATGCTAGGAACATTTTGTAACTTGTACAATTTTTTTGTACAGCTACTGCATGCAACGTCCACTCTTGCAGTTCTTGGTGAATTGCTTTGCAGTGAGCTAGTATAGACTAGATCTTACCATTTTGGCATGTTGAACTATTAAAGTTTTGTGTGGAGGCAGCTTATTAATATAAGTGCAAACCCATGTAAAACAGTTAAGTTACACAACACAAGCATCTAACTTTCTTCAACATTACATTTGTGTTTAAGGTGACCAAACTGGATCGAGATCCTGCATCAGGCACGGCTTTACAGGAGATTAGTTTCTGGCTGAACTTGGAACGTGCTCTGTACCGCATTCAGGAGAAGCGTGAAAGCCCAGAAGTTCTCCTAACACTAGATATCTTGAAACATGGCAAACGTTTTCATGCTACCGTCAGCTTTGACACGGACACAGGTAAGAAATTGCAATGTGCTGTAGATTTATGAGCAGTTTCTGTGGAAGTTCAGTTCTTGTGATGTAGTTACACTAGTTAAACTTCAACATCCCAATCCGAAAGCTTCATCTTATATGAAGTGAACACTATTGTCTTTAAACTGGGCAGATGGAATTGACACAATGAGGTCAATTAAATTTAACTCTCTTGTATTGTATTTAGGTCTAAAACAGGCACTGGAAACTGTAAATGACTACAATCCACTGATGAAAGACTTTCCTTTGAATGACTTATTATCTGCTACTGAACTGGACAAAATAAGACAGGCACTTGTGGCAATATTCACCCATCTGAGAAAAATCAGAAATACAAAGTACCCCATTCAAAGGGCACTGCGTCTAGTGGAAGCCATTTCAAGAGACCTGAGTTCTCAGCTACTCAAAGTATTGGGAACCAGAAAACTGATGCACGTTGCCTATGAAGAGTTTGAAAAGGTACGTCTAGGGTGTCAAATGTGGTAATAACAAATGTAACACACTGAATACAAATATGAGAGCATGTTGTCAAACAAGTTTCTTAAACTTTCAGGTTATGGTTGCGTGTTTTGAAGTCTTCCAAACTTGGGATGATGAATACGAAAAACTACAAGTGTTGCTGAGAGACATTGTGAAGAGAAAGAGGGAAGAGAATCTGAAGATGGTGTGGCGTATCAATCCTGCACATAGGAAACTGCAGGCTCGTCTTGATCAAATGAGGAAGTTTAGGCGCCAGCATGAGCAGCTGAGAGCAGTTATTGTGAGAGTCTTAAGACCTCAGGTAGTGTTCCACTCTTTCCTAATTAGGGTAACATCTATATATCTGGTAGAGATATAGCAGTTTCCCATCTGTTTATGAAAGTCTACATGCGGAAACAAGCCATTCACATGTATTAACTCACAAAAGCAAAATTACTTGTGTTCCCCTGCAAATAGCTGACTAAAGGAACCCCAAGTACAAAACATAACCATTGGGATTTAGTAGAAGCATTCTAAATGCACCATGGAAATGAATATGTAGTCACTTGCATAGCTGCAAGCTCCTCTGCTGGATCTGTAGCAAGTGAAACTGTTGTTCCAAAGTTTTGATTTATGACATAGTGGTAAAGACCCATTTTCAGCTACATTAGAAACATACCAATACCAATTATTTCTATAACTTACTACTTCCGTAAACAACAATGCTTTTTCTCTGTATAATCTCTCTTCAAATGGGAAAAGAATCTAGGGCTTTATTTTCAGGCCTTGAGGGCATGTTTTTAAATAGCCTTTCGTTTTCCAAGAGGAGCTGTCCTCTTAAATTATTCAGTGTTTATATCTTGACAGGAATGAAAGAGTTAATCGTTTCCAGTTTGCTTACAGATAATAAGAATGGTATTACATTTGTCCACTGTTTACAAGAAATAAGGCTAAAGTGTACATACACTAATATGTCATACTTAACTCTATGAATAAAAGCACTCTAATGCTGGCTTGTTTTTCTGTGTGATTGGAAAAAATGGATGCTGCATTCAACATCTGACTTTAAGTTTGGATCGCTTGATTTTGAATATGGCAAATAACTACTGCACAAGATTAAAGTGGGGAATCTCATTATTGCTAAACATTCTGCAGCATAAGGTATACTCTCCTTGTCTCATTTGCAGATTAATACCCTACAAAAACCAAATTAGCATCCTTAGGTTGCACATAATTTAGTCAACTGTAAGTACAGTGCAAAAAATTAATTGCAATGTGTCTTTAGTGTGTACATAAAATGCATAACTTTCAACGTGAGTGACATAGAAACCGTGAGATCAGTGAGTCTTGTGGAGTTAACTAAACCATGTGACTTTTTGCAGGTCACTGCTGTTGCCCAGCAGAATCAAGGAGATGTACCTGAACCCCAGGATATGAAGGTAGCAGAAGTCCTTTTTGATGCTGCAGATGCTAATGCTATTGAAGAAGTAAATCTTGCTTATGAGAATGTTAAAGAAGTAGATGGCTTAGATGTTTCCAAAGAAGGTACTGAAGCCTGGGAAGCAGCAATGAAACGGTATGATGAAAGAATTGATAGGGTTGAAACAAGAATAACTGCTCGTCTAAGAGACCAGCTTGGCACAGCAAAAAATGCTAATGAAATGTTCAGGATCTTCTCCAGATTCAATGCTTTATTTGTCAGACCTCACATTCGGGGTGCTATTCGTGAATATCAAACACAATTAATCCAGCGTGTAAAAGATGATATAGAGTCTCTTCATGACAAATTCAAAGTACAGTACCCACAAAGTCAGGCTTGCAAAATGAGTCACGTTCGTGACTTGCCTCCCGTGTCTGGGTCTATAATCTGGGCCAAACAGATTGATCGACAGCTCACAGCCTACATGAAGCGTGTTGAAGATGTGCTTGGCAAAGGTTGGGAGAACCATGTTGAAGGTCAGAAGCTGAAGCAAGATGGAGACAGCTTCCGTATGAAGCTCAACACTCAGGAAATATTTGATGATTGGGCAAGGAAGGTGCAGCAGCGCAACCTTGGTGTGTGTGGACGTATCTTCACTATTGAAAGCACCCGTGTTAGAGGCCGAACTGGAAATGTCCTCAAACTAAAAGTCAACTTTCTCCCAGAAATAATTACACTCTCAAAAGAAGTCCGCAACCTTAAGTGGTTTGGATTTCGTGTTCCACTTGCAATTGTCAACAAAGCTCACCAAGCGAATCAACTCTATCCTTTTGCTATTTCTCTGATTGAAAGTGTCCGTACGTATGAACGGACCTGTGAGAAGGTGGAAGAGCGTAACACCATTTCTCTGCTGGTAGCCGGTCTCAAGAAGGAAGTGCAGGCTTTGATTGCAGAAGGTATTGCACTGGTGTGGGAGTCGTACAAACTTGACCCCTATGTACAACGCCTAGCAGAGACTGTCTTCAGCTTCCAAGAAAAGGTTTGTTCTGTTCATGTTTTTTTTCCCCAAGTGAGACTCTGCAGTTGTTCGTCATCAAAATATTTTGGTTTTGGATTGTGTACTACTCAGAACAATAGCTGTCTTCCATTTGAAAAAAAATCTGTGTGGAAGCTAAGCAATAGTTGTATAATGTCTTATTATTGAAATCACTGAACAGAGAAACAATTGACAAGGTGTATGATTTCAGATTATTACCTGGTAATGTGGCAAATGTTCTCTTCAGGGGGATGGTAGAGAAACCATATGTTATAAAAAAAAATGCTCATTTAGTAAAGTAGCTATTGACACT
Source organism: Dermatemys mawii (assembly GCA_007922305.1). Classification (NCBI taxonomy): domain Eukaryota; kingdom Metazoa; phylum Chordata; order Testudines; family Dermatemydidae; genus Dermatemys; species Dermatemys mawii. The sequence continues at coordinate 76,738,083 of ML677332.1, forward strand.
TTTTAGTTCATGGTTATAACATGAACACACTTTGTTCTAATGTTTTATATTCTAGTATAGCAATAGTTACTGCAAAACATAGATCCAGGTTTTTAAAATGTATCTCCCTTTAACTTTGTCAAATTCTGACATTTCTATTATCAAGCAAGTTCCCAGAGACTTCAGTAAATTTTAATGAATGAAAATAGAGCAATGACTTGCCGGCTTGGAAGAATGGATGTAGCTCTGTTTGTGAGAAAGGGACGTTTTATCACTTACATCAACGTGGTAGACTGGTATTAGCAAAGTACTAAAATTAAATTTTCCCTTAGGTGGATGATCTGCTCATTATAGAAGAAAAAATAGACCTGGAAGTTCGATCCTTGGAAACCTGCATGTATGATCACAAGACTTTTTCAGAAATCTTGAACAGAGTTCAAAAAGCTGTGGATGACTTGAATCTTCATTCATATTCCAATTTGCCCATCTGGGTCAATAAGTTGGATATGGAGGTAGGCCTTTCACTCAAAGTGAACATTGTCACTTAACACCTTTTGAGGGCTAAGTAATTTGTCACTAACAATGTGGTCTACCACTCTCAAGTAATTAAAGCACTTGGAGTGGAAAGTGATCAGGAACAGTCAGCATGGATTCACCAAGAGTAAATCATGCCTGACTAACCTATTGCTTTCTATGATGAGATAACTGGCTCTGTGGATGAGGGGAAAACAGTGGATGTGGTGTTCCTTGACTTTAGCAAAGGTTTTGATATGGTCTCCTACAGTAGTATTACCAGCAAGTTATAGTATGGGCTGGATTAAGGGACCATAAGGTGGATAGAAAACTGGCTAGATCATCGGGCTCAACGGGTAGTGATCAATGGCTCCCTGTCTAGTTGACAGCCAGTATCGAGCAGAGTGCCCCAAGGATCTGTTTCGGGGCTGGTTTTATACAATATCTTTATCAATGATCTGGAGAATGGTGTGAACTGCACCCTCAGCAAGTTTGCAGATGACACTAAACTGGGAGAAGTGGTAGATACGCTAGAGGGTAGGGATAGGATATGAAGGAGCCTAGACAAATTAGAGGATTGGGCCAAAAGAAATCTGGTGAGGTTAAGTGCAGAGTCCTGCACTTAGGATGGAAGAATCCCATGCACTGCTACAGACTAGGAACCGAATGGCTACGCAGCAGTTCTTCAGAGAAGGACCTAGGGGTTGCAGTGGATGAGAAGCTGGACATGAGCAAACAGTGTGCCCTTGTTGCCAAGAAGGCTAACAGCATTTTGGACTATGTAAGTAGGGGCATTTCCTGCAGATCGAGGGATGTGATCGTTCCCCTCTATTCGACATTGGCGAGGCCTCCTCTGGAGTACTATGTCCAGTTATGGGGCCCACACGACAAGAAGGATGTGGAGAAATTGGAAAGAGTCCAGAGGAGGGCAACAAAAATTATTAGGGGCTTGGAGCACATGATTTATGAGGAGAGTCTGAAGGAACTGGGAGTGTTTAGTCTACAGAAGAGAAGACTGAGAGGAGATTTGAAAGCAGCTATCAAATACCTGAAAGGGGGTTCCAAGAGGATGGATCTAGACTGTTCTAAGTGGTAGCAGATGACAGAAAAAGGAGTAATGGTCTCAAGTTGCAGTGGGAGAGGTTTAGGTTGGATATTAGGAAAAATAATTCACAAGAAGGGTGGTGAAGCACTGGAATGGGTTACCTAGGGAGGTGGTGGAATCTCCTTCCATAGAGGTTTTTAAGGTCAGGCTTGACAAAGTCCTGGCGGGGATGATTTTGTTGGGGTTGGTCCTGCTTTGAGCAGGCGCTTGAACTAGATAGCCTCTTAAAGTCCCTTCCAACCCTGATATTCTATGATTCTAAGTGACCTAGAGTGAGAATTTCCAATGTAGTTGCCAGTTCCTTGAATATCTCTACCAAATGCCATTTTAGGACATCTGGCAGGCTCTTAAGCAGGCAGAAAAAAGTGCTTAGCTACCAATGACTGGAATTAATGGATTCCAGTGGAGACTTGCTAGCTCTTCAGCTGACCGGATAATAGCTAAAAGCTTAATGGATGGTTGAATATGGCCGCGTAGGGAACAGGTTCTCCAATGTGGGTGATCATCATCATCAGTACCTTAATACGGACAATACTAATCATAATGCTAAAGTGAAGTATCTTACTCAGGACAACATGGCAGTAAATCTGACGTTTATTTAGGCCCTGTCCTAAAACCTAGATTTTAAGTATTCTAAACAGTAGTCTAACATGTTGTTGTCTTAGACTTCCTTTGCTTTAAAAGTGTTTGTTTAAAAAAGCCAAAACCCACTACTGTTCCAAGGTGTAAGGCTGAATTTCCATTTTTTAAGAGTCCTGCTGTATCTGAAAGTTTCAGGAATTTCTTGACAATGCGGGAATCTTATGGAGAGAACACAATATAAGTGTCTTTCTGCCAGGTTTCTTTGTATTTGTTTTCAGTGTGGCTTCTTCTTCCCTTAGATTGAACGAATACTAGGAGTTCGTCTACAGGCTGGGCTGAGAGCTTGGACCCAAGTTCTTCTTGGACAAGCTGATGATAAAGCAGAAGTTGACATGGATACAGATGCACCTCAAGTCAGTCACAAGCCTGGTGGGGAGCCAAAGATCAAAGTAGGTTATATTTGATTTAACACAAAGCATAATGAGTAACAAACAAGACAATACAGATCCTTGAGTAGAAATAAAAATATTCCGGTGGTACCTGTTGCTACATAAGTTCTTCGCATTTTGGTCCCAATTTGTATTCCACTGGGGGTTATATGCATACACCATGCGTGAGGAGCTGGCGATTTTGATAGTAGTAGTGTCTGGTCCACACACATGCCCTTAGTCACTGAAGTCAGGGGACCCTTTTGGTACTGAGGCAGTCCCCCTTTCTACATGAGACTTTTTCCTCCTTCAGGTCATGTTCCTGCCCGTTCCCCTATGGTTCCTGCAGATCCACCAGTTCTGAGGGCATCACCATTCGAACTGGGCTTTGATTTTTTGGCATTGGAGGACTTGGACAGAGTGCTGGATCTGTCCCTCCCATGACCAGTATGACTACCCGAAGGTTCCACAGACTCAATGGCAGTACTCTCCCTTTCCCCAGCCACAGAATTATTGGTACCCAGCAACAGATCTGCCTGGTTGGCCATACTGGGAGTTGTGGCCTGAATATCTGCCTTTAGAACTTTCCCACTCCACTCGAGAGGAGTTCCTCACCTCTTTGACCGTCATCGAGTAAGCATTCTGAACCAGTGTTGGAAAATGCCCCTTTTGGTTCAACTCTGACAGTACCATTGGAACCAAAGCTGTTCCCTTCATCATCTCCAGCTGCTGTAGTGTCTTCGTCTCCCTCCTCATGCCCAGATGACCACTATCTGTTCGAAAAACTCTTAGGGTGGCAAATACCCTCCACATTCCACTGTACAGAATAAACAGCACCAGCTGCCTGGTATCTTACATGCCTTGGTACTTGCCACAGTGGCTCTACCAATCAGTGATGCTGTTCTTCAAGTGTCCTGGACTGGGAAAGTAGTTGAAGGACAATTCTCCGGGTCACAGTGGACGTGGCAGACGGTACTTTATGCACTATGACTTTTTGGGGTTGATTCTGTGGAGGGAGTTGGCTGCGTTCGTCAGGTTTCCTAAGAGAAGTCCAGAACACCATGGAGGATCTCCCTTTCGACAGGTGTCATCTCCTCCTTTTCAGTCCGAAGACATGATTCCCTCCACTCCCTCAAAGATTCCAGATTTCAGAGTGGTAGCCATATTAGTCTGTATCAGCAAAAACAACAAGGAGTTCTTGTAGCATCTTAGACTAACAAATTTATTTGGGCTTAAGCTTTCATGGGCTAAAACCCACTTCATCAAATACATCAATTGGAAAATACAATAGGAACGTGTGTGTATACATACACAGTACATGAAAAAATGGGAGTTGCCTTACCAAGTGGGGGTTCAGTTATAACGAGACAATTCAATTAAAGTGGCCTATTATTAACCAGAGGAAAAATCACTTTTGTAATGGTAACCAGGGTGGCCCATTTCAAATGGTTGATGAGAAGGTGTGAGTAACAGTAGGGGAAAATTAGCATAGATTTGGAAATTTCCCCATGCTAATTTTACTCTACTGTTACTCTCTCACCTTCTTGTCAGTGAGCATAAACATCAAAAAATCGACTGGATCCCACAGTCCCTAGAATTCTTGGGGGCCTGCATCAGTGCAATATCAGTGTGTGCTCACCTCCTGGAGGACAGGTTCCAGGCCCTACAAGAGCTGATTTCCACTGCAATTTCCAGTTCTCCTGTTCTAGTCAGGACTTGCCTCTCTTTTTGTTGGCCACATGGTGACTTGACATACATTACTGCCTTAGCTTGTCTCCACTTTTGTTGCCTATAATTGTGGCTCCAGAGGACCTGTTTTCCCAGAAACTACGTCATGGGCTTTTTACTGACTGTTCCCCAAGAGCTTTTCTCCTCCTTCTAGTGGTGGACAGATCCAGGACAGGTCGGAAATGAAATACCATTCCTTCCATCCTTCAAGCATGACTATCATCACAGATAAGTTATTTGTCAGATGGGGCGCCCACTTGGGTGAGCACATGACTCGGGAGTCTTGGTCTGCTTGGGAAACCTGGATGCCTAGCAACATTCTAGAACCTTAGACAGTACGGAGAGCATGTCTGCATTTCATTCATTCATTCATTCATTCATTCATTCATTCATTCATTCATATCAAGTTCTCATCATGTCAAACACTATATCGCTGTTTACTAAATCAGCAAACAAGGGGGCATGAAGTCACCTGCACTTTGTACAGCGGCAGTTCATCTTTTGGATTGGTGCATTGCTCACAAGATCCAGTTGTCAGCAGCTTGCCTTCCCATAACTCAGAAGATAATTGCAAACTCTCTCAGCTGGAAATTCATGGTGATCATGAATGGGAGCTCCGTGACACTGGTCAACAACTTTTTTAACCTTTGGGATTCTGACCAGGGACCTCTTCGCATCCCACACCAACAGCAAATGCGCCCAATATTCCTCTGGGAGAGTGTGGGGCTCAGTGACCTTTCACAAGGTGATGCCCTAGTCCTCTGCAGGTCAGACCAGACCAATTATGCTTTCCTCCATAGAGCTTTTGTCACGTGCCCTACACAAGATTAGATGGAAGAGAGTGACAGTAACTGATTGCCCTGTTCTAGCCTTGCCAGTCCTGATTTCCCTTCTCCACATGTCAGTATATCCCCCTACTTCCGCAGCCAGCTTTTCGAGAACTCCTCAAAGGACACAGCTGCAGGACAGCATCCCAGTCTGGAGATGCTTCCCATCCAGGCTTATTTTTTTGGATGGGCGTCTTCACTAGAGCAGTAATGTTTTGTCAGCAGTACAAGACATCCTCTTGGATAGCAGAGAAGAGTCCACAAGGCAGCCTTATAGGGCCAAGTGGAAATGTTTCACCTCATGGACCCAACAGAGGGATCTTGCTCCTGAAAATATGGACATCCCTCTTCTTTTGGACCATCTTCTCTCCTTGAAAATGTCAGTCCTCCCTCTCAAGTCCATCAAGGTGCACATAACCACTATCAGTGTCTTTCACCCTCCTGCGGAGGGGCACTCTCTTTACTCACCCTTGACTATCTGGTTTTGGAAGGACTTCCAATGGACTTCTTCCCTTCATCCATTGCTCCTCCAGTGGGACCTCAGCCTTGTCCTCATGCTGTTGATGAAATTGCCCTTTGAAACTCTGACCACCTCCTGCCTGTTTCTCCTCCGTGAAGTTCACTTTCCTGGTAACTTTTTGGGTTGGAGAACTTGTGGTCATGGTGAGAGACCTCTCCCCCTTTACTATGTTCTGTAAAGACAGTGTTTCCATGAGCTTGCACCTCAAGCTTCTGCCCAAAGGTTGTATCCCATTTTCATCTCAACCAACCCATACTCTTACCTGCTTTCTTTCTGAAACATCACACCTCAGTGGAGGAGCAGCGCTGTCACTCCTTTGTCTGCTGGTCCCTGGTTTTCTACCTTCAGAGGATGAGATGATTCAGGAAGTCCCCTAGACATGTTATCGCTACAACAGGAAGGATTAAAGTGCAAGTGATCTCTATTCAGGGAATTTGAGTGGATTTTGGGGTGCATTACACTATTAGTTATCAGTGGAATATATCACTGATATATTAGTTATCAGTGATATTAATATATCAGTGGAATATATCACTGATATATTAGTTATCAGTGGAATATATCAGTTATCAGTGGAATATAATAGGGACCACCACTCAAAGAAGATGAGGTCACAGGCATAGTCTAAAATATATTTTATGTTGTGTATTTAGCTGGCCCAAAAAGCTCTTATTTAGCAAAATTGAAACTGTGTGTGGTCTCTTTCTGTGCCTGTAGAATGTTGTACATGAACTGAGGATAACCAACCAGGTGATCTATTTGAATCCACCAATTGAAGAATGCAGATTTAAGCTCTATCAAGAAATGTTTTCCTGGAAAATGGTAGTATTGTCATTACCCAGAATTCAAAGTCAAAGGTACCAGGTAAGCATAATAACTGTATTTATAAATCTAATAAGATGGCTCTAACTAAACTGCTGCATTGCAGTTGCATACAGATAATGTAATCTTTAATGGTTATGAAGGCCAGTTTTCATTTTCAAAAATTGCTTAATGTATTCTAAACTTGGTACATGCATCTTGTATTTAATTGTGGATCTTGTCAGGTGGGTGTACACTATGAGTTGTCTGAGGAAGAGAAGTTCTATCGAAATGCCTTAACACGGATGCCTGATGGTCCTGCAGCACTGGAGGAGTCTTATTCGGCTGTTATGGGCATTGTGACAGAGGTTGAACAGTATGTTAAGGTAGGATATATATGAATTCTGATTTACAGTTTGAAATTGTAGAATAACACATTTGATGATAGTTACCTTTGATTAAAGATATAGAAGAGCCCAATATTACGTTTACTATAATCCCCATTAATTCAGTTACATAAATAAGAAAAGTATGTACATTCTGAAAATTCACTGTTACATGGAGGGTTTTTTAATGTACTTATTAATAGGTATGGCTGCAGTACCAGTGCTTATGGGATATGCAAGCTGAAAACATATACAACCGTCTTGGAGAAGATTTAAATAAGTGGCAAGCTCTCTTAGTTCAGATAAGGAAGGCTAGAGGAACTTTTGACAATGCAGAAACCAGGAAGGAATTTGGACCTGTTATCATAGACTATGGGAAGGTAAGAATCTGAAATTTTCATGCATCTTGTAAAAGTAACATGCAGAAATAAACTTCCGAATGGGTTTATAGAGGAAAACATGAGACTTCATAACTAATAGTAGTAATCAGTAAATTTTCTTGATTGTAGGTACAATCTAAGGTGAACTTGAAATATGACTCTTGGCATAAGGAAGTACTCAGTAAATTTGGCCAAATGCTAGGTCAGAACATGACAGAGTTCCACTCACAAATTTCTAAGGTAAGAATAGTCCAAACAATAATTCCTTATTACAAGATAAACTTACTACATTCACTTTTAAAATACTGGGTTTTTTCCCCTCTAACAGTCCCGTCAAGAGTTGGAGCAGCATTCGGTGGACACTGCTAGCACATCAGATGCAGTGACATTCATTACATATGTACAGTCCTTGAAACGTAAGATCAAGCAGTTTGAGAAACAAGTTGAGGTAAGCTGTCACTTTTCTTACTAACATCTTCTTCTTTTAAGGATTTCCAGAAACCCTTTTTTTACACAGGGGACAACTGACAAATCTAAACCTGCTAAGAGAAACTCTGCCTCTAATTTCCTGTCCTAATAACTCTTCTAGATAAACACTTTCAAACCAGAATTCTATAGTGAGCATTACTGAGTTACTTCAGACTTCTGAGGGTTCTTTAGGCTGATCTATTGCTGATTTCTCTTCAGAATTCTGAAGATCTGAATTTCTAATTGAACTTGAGCTAACAGAGAAATTAAGTAGGTTACCTTATAACAATGTTTGTGTGGACTGTAGCTTTACCGCAATGGTCAGCGCTTGCTAGAGAAACAGAGGTTCCAGTTCCCTTCCTCCTGGTTATACATTGACAACATTGAAGGAGAATGGGGCGCTTTCAATGACATAATGCGTCGCAAGGATTCTGCCATTCAGCAACAAGTAGCAAACTTGCAAATGAAGATAGTTCAAGAGGATCGAGCAGTGGAGAGCCGTACAACTGATCTGCTGACTGACTGGGAGAAAACAAAGCCTGTGACAGTGAGTTTTTTTCCAGGTCTCTTTAAATGCAAACTCTCTATATGCATTCATGTAACAAACAGGTCATTCAGTAAACCCTGAAATAGATGGGGGGTGGTGCCTTTCCAGATTTTGATGGAGAAATGTGAATCCTCTCTAGGGGGTTTCCTAGTGACTTAGCAGAAAGTATACCTTGTCTTTTGCTCTTGGTTTAAAACTCCAACATTTTCCTTGACTTAACTTGAATTTTAAAATAGAAACACCTTTGTTGTGACTTGATTTTTTACAAATTTAACTAGCAATAAGGAGCATGTACTTTGTAGAGCATTTGGTGAGAGGAAGAATCTTGTTGTAACTGTGTGTTCTAAAATAAATGTTACTAGCTAGCATCTGCTAAAAAATCTCTTCTGCCAAGACTATTCTTTAGATGCTTACCCAGGCAAGGGATCAGTAACTCATACTCAGAGTTCAAGGTCTACAAGGGAAACTGAAAATTCCTTAAAGCAGAAGAGAGAGCATGGTGTCAGATGCTAATCAGAAGTAGTTTCTGTACAGATTTTAAGTGCTAATCACAATCTCTTAACATCTGTGCCATGTTGTCATTCATGTGTCTTTTTTTCCTAGGGAAACTTGCGTCCAGAGGAAGCTCTTCAAGCACTTACCATTTATGAAGGGAAATTTGGTAGGTTGAAAGACGATCGTGAGAAATGTGCAAAGGCCAAAGAAGCTCTTGAGTTAACAGATACAGGACTACTCAGTGGCAGTGAAGAACGTGTGCAGGTACAAATTGTGGTGTTAAAAATCTGTGAACTTGGTGTTTTGTAAAAGGTTCTGGACAGATGACTTTTTGTAGGCAGAAGTCCTTCAGTTCATTCATAGGGAGTGGTGCAGAGCCAGGACAGACAGGGAGTCTACTGTGCTGTGGACTTTCAGTCCCTAAAATCTCCTGAGTTTGACTTCAGTGGCCTCCAGGAGATAGCACTGTTCCCATCCCGCCAAGCGCCTACACACTGGGGGAGCAGTTGAGTTGATCAGTGGGGTCTGTGAACCCTCTGGAGTACCGTCGGGAACCCCCAGGCTCCATGAGTCATATTACGCTAAGCCACCCTTCTGGTCTTCCTCTGTCCTATAGCAGCATCCACATGAGAAGTTACTTAGAGGCAAGCTTGATATAGTGTAGGCGTTCACTCTTGCGTGCTGTACAGTAACTTGCCATGTAGACAAACCCTAACTTAAGCTACTGAGCAGCCAACGTATGGTAACTCCTCTTGGGCCACCAGAGATGTGCTAGACAAGCTAGGGTCAAGTGTCCGTTCATTTACCAGTACCCTGACCAAGTTCCTATCCCAGTGATTTGTTTAAGAAGTTTTGTCAAACTTTGATGATAAATATCCATCCTTTCTATATAACTGACCAGAGTTTGATGTCTCCCTTTGTCCTGTAGGTAGCTTTAGAAGAGTTACAAGACCTCAAAGGAGTTTGGTCTGAGCTTTCCAAGGTCTGGGACCAGATCGATCAGATGAAGGAGCAGCCATGGGTTTCAGTACAGCCTCGCAAGGTACCTTTTTATTGAGTATATAGAAAGCGTAACAACTATGCTGTTCAACTCTTGGCCTTCGAGGTAAAAATACATTTAAATGCTCTAACAACTTGAAAATGAGCCAGAATATATGGCATGGTGCTTATGTACCTGGGTCTTTTTGGCATATGAAAAATAGAATTCATAACTGAGAATGCAGTGTTTGCCTTAATCTAAGCTGAACCATTGAATGGCAGAAATAACTTTTTCTTAACTGAAACTTCAACGGGGTGAGGCTTGCAAAACAAAAATTGAAAAATGATCAGGATTGCAGAAACTGCACAACCTTAAATATATTTAATTATAGGCTACATTTGCAGAGGACAAGAATTGATGCTATATCTGTTTCTTGAAATGAAGTTGATCTAAATTAGCCCTTTTCTGGCTAATTAATTAGCTTCACTGATAAGCTATTGTCCAAGCTGATGCTTCTTGGATACATAAGAGGTAGAAAGAAGCCTCATTTCAGGTTTATCTATAAGGAAGAATGTCACAATTTCATGACCACTGTGATCTAGTGTAAAATTACTTAATGCTGTGCAACTGCAATGATCGAGAGAGAGAAAACTAGTATTGTACCAACAGTTATGAATTAAGCGTAAAGCAATACTGTTACTCCATATCTGCTCAGGTGGAATATATCAAGAAAAGCATGGAGAATCTATTGAAATGATGAGGTTTTGAGGGGTAATTGAATGTTTTCATACATCCTAGTATTTGGTTTGCCTGCCTTGTATACAGCTATATTTATTTATTAGCAAAATTAAATATATGCAGCATAGGAAAGAGTGATCAGTATTACCTAAGAGTAACTCTCCCATTCTTAAAGAACAGTTGAATAAAAATATTAAGGTGACAAACTGTAAGTGAATGGATAATTGTTGTAATATCCAGTTTAATAGAGTGATTGTGTTTGGCATAATGTTGCTGGTAGATGAATTCTTTCATAGCTTCTGTATTTTGACAGCTCCGACAAAATTTGGATGGCTTACTGAACCAGTTGAAAAACTTCCCTGCTCGTTTGCGGCAGTATGCCTCCTATGAATATGTTCAGAGACTTTTGAAGGGTTACATGAAGGTACGTTCTACTTAATTTTTTTTAATTAGTCATCAAGGGTAAATGCATGTGCATCCATTAACTAAATTATGTGCTGTCTCGTGTTCTAGATAAACATGTTGGTGATTGAACTGAAATCTGAGGCTCTTAAAGATCGTCACTGGAAGCAGCTGATGAAGAGACTTCATGTGAACTGGGTTGTCTCTGAACTAACCCTGGGGCAGATCTGGGATGTTGACTTGCAGAAGAATGAAGCAATTGTCAAAGACGTACTACTTGTGGCTCAGGGAGAGATGGCTTTGGAAGAGTTCTTGAAACAGGCCAGTTTCCATCATTACATATACTAGATGTGTTGTGCAGGAGAGGTTTTAACTGTCGGCAAATTAATTTACACCTCTATGTAAGAAGCTGGATTTTGGATACCCAGGGTGGTGAAAGTGAAATGCTTTAAATCTTCACCATACATTTTTAGTTCTGAACAACTGAGTAAATTTAACACACAAACTGACACAATATGAAACCCCATAGGTTTAGGGGTTTTATTAAAATCTTTGCAAGTTCACTGAAGGTACTGTAACTTAAACTTAGAGATAAGTCAAGTAAAATACATAGCTAGTATGTTACTATTATAAAACTTCAAAGTAGAATACTGGAAACTTCCTTCCGTAATTTTATTTTATGAGTTGCAATAATTTTAATTCTGACCCACAAGACATAATTATGGAATCTTCCACCATATGGTTCACAGTAATCCAAGGCCTGCAGTTCATGTAACTATATTTCTACACTAGAGAGGGAAATGAATGTAATAAAATTAAAATTACTATCACATGTTCATAACCTGACTTCTTTTTTTCTTAAAGATAAGAGAAGTGTGGAACACTTATGAACTGGATTTGGTTAACTATCAGAACAAATGTCGTTTGATTCGTGGTTGGGATGATCTCTTCAACAAGGTCAAGGAGCACATTAACAGTGTGTCTGCCATGAAGTTATCACCATACTACAAGGTATAATGTAAAATTACTTCTTTTCAATGATCTTTGGCTCACTCCTTGTTTTAGCATTCTTTTCCTAGTGTACATTTGTTCAGCTGGCACCTTGTGTGCCAAGTTTGGCAAATTACTAGGTGTAGAAGTGTGATACCTTTTTATAGCTTTAACCAAACTTGCAAAATTATTTCCAATTAGTTCTTAAATTAGATTGATTAGTATTACTTGTCCAGCTTATTAAAAAATCATGCTGACTTGTAGATGAAGGCTTTACCTTTTAAAAAAAAAAAAAAACAAACCAAAAAAAAAAACTGAATGTTAATAGTCTTTGTAACATTTAGGTGTTTGAAGAGGATGCCCTTAGCTGGGAGGACAAATTGAATCGCATCATGGCACTCTTTGATGTCTGGATAGATGTCCAAAGGCGATGGGTCTACTTGGAGGGTATCTTCACTGGTAGTGCTGATATCAAGCACTTATTGCCTGTAGAAACCCAGAGGTTCCAAAGGTATACATAGTTTGAATTTGTGTGAAATTCTCAGTTACGGTGCAGGGCAAGCTGCACCATTGACTTTGTTTCTCTGCCTGCCTTCTGCATGAGCACCCCTTCCAATTGATAGGTCTGCACTTCTGTCAGTGAATCCTGTGATTTGCCCCCACTTTTGTTCTAGTGATCCAAAGCAAAGTACCCCGTTCACCAACTGTGTTCTCAGCAGGTTCATCTGGGTTTTGGCCCTTGCTGCAGACTTTGGAAGCCTATGACCAGTATGAGATTGCAGTGACAGAACAACTTATTCATATGGATAAACTTTTCTTTTGCGCATAAGAAAAGGGTTAAAACAATAAAAAAAAAAAAAAAACCTTTAGACCTGTAGGTTTCCTAGACCTTAGCCTTTCCTTGCGAGTGTAGGTAGCCCCTTTTATTCCATCTATCAAACATTAAGCTAGGCAGGTAGATTGCACCCTTACAATCTGCCTGTGTCCACTCTTCATTTGATGTCTCCCACCCTGAGCTAACAAGCAGTCTCTTATCCATTTCAAAATCTTTGACCAGATTCAGGTGTCACAGGACAGACGTGCACCTCTCCAAAGAGTCAGGCGGAGACTTTAGTAGTGGATTTACTGTATCTTCCATTTCCGCACTGGCAATTGAGTTAATCATTGTCTGGCTCTTGGATACCATGTGGAGTGCTCCAGCTAGAATTAATATTTAGTGTAGCATAAAGCCAGTCACACCATAATATTCTCACACAATATTAGTAAAAGTAAAATACCATCCTTTTTCCTGCTCAGTAACTGACCTTGTACTATTGCATCCCTCATTTAAAGTGTGCTTAACATTTTTCTCACTCACTTACAGCATCAGTACTGAGTTTCTGGCACTTATGAAAAAGGTATCCAAATCTCCCCTTGTGATGGATGTTCTGAACATCCAAGGTGTACAAAGGTCACTCGAGAGATTAGCAGACTTGCTTGGAAAGATCCAGAAAGCATTGGGAGAATACCTGGAGAGAGAGAGGTCCTCCTTTCCTCGGTAAGGAATTTCATCTCTTCCACTGATTGTGCTGGAATAAACTCTAATATGAATTGTTTTTGTTTGCACAGTAGTGCCTAAGTACTTCCTTTTATTGTGTTCTGCTAGCAACCTTCTAATGCATACTCAGATATCAAAACATTAATGCTTTGGAATCCTAAATAAAGATTGAACAATTTAGTCACTTTATGGTTCCATTTCCTAGAAAGTGACAAACTTCCGTTTCTTTGTGTGGATCACTTGTGATTAGTAACTTAAATGGCATAATTAATATAAATATTGCTTACTAGGCTGTTTCACCTGGTAACTTTCACATCAGTGATCAGTTGTTTTAAAAAGCTTTAACCTTGTCTCTAATACTAGCTTCTACTTCGTTGGCGATGAGGATTTGCTCGAAATCATAGGAAACAGCAAGAATGTAGCTAAGCTGCAGAAACATTTCAAGAAAATGTTTGCTGGAGTTTCTAGCATCATCCTGAATGAAGATAACTCTGTTGTTCTGGGGATCTCATCACGTGAAGGAGAGGAGGTAAAGCTGCATTTTCATGGTTTTTTGCAAACTTACGAACCTGGTCTAAATTAAAACTATAATGACACTTAAATGTAATTGTTTCAGGTGCTGTTCAAAACACCTGTGTCTATCACAGACCATCCTAAGATCAATGAGTGGCTCACACTTGTTGAAAAAGAAATGAGGGTCACACTTGCGAAGCTGCTTGCTGAGTCTGTTACTGAAGTAGAAATCTTTGGTAAAGCAACTTCAATTGATTCAGCTACCTATATTTCTTGGATTGACAAATATCAGGTATCCATCTTATCCATGTTTGTCTAACCAAACTATAATACTCTTTTTTGTGAGAGGAACAGCGTTCAGCAATAATCTAACTGTATTTAAAATGTTCAGGCCCAGCTTGTTGTCCTGTCAGCCCAAATTGCCTGGTCAGAGAACGTGGAATCTGCTCTGAATGGCATGGGTGGTGGAGGAGACAGCAGTCCTCTGCATTCTGTGCTGGCTAATGTTGAGGTCACATTGAACGTGTTAGCAGACTCTGTGTTGATGGAACAGCCACCTCTCCGCCGAAGGAAATTGGAACACTTGGTAAGTAATACTCTCCTCCCCATTCTCAAGTAGTCATTTGGTCTCTTACAAAAATTAAATATCATCTCTCCATCTTAAAATCATGAAACTGACACCTAATACCAGTATCTGGTACCAGAGAGGTCTAGCAAGATGAGTATAGATGTGCTTTCTTTTTCTGCTGGTGGACAGTATAAGGTTGTCCATAAGGACAGTTTTTGTAGTTTCAGAACCTTCCTTGGCCTGAAGCTTGACTGAGGGGGATCCTGTAGCAAGACTTTTTTTATTAGCTCCTCCTTTCTGCAAGATAGAGAATGGATGATGCCTTCTAGCACCAAGCAATGTCTTTTCATAAATCTGAGGTGCATTGAAATGCAGTAAAACTGTTAGTTTCATTAGCGTACATGGCCTTTTTTTCGTGGTGGTTGCTAATGAGATGCTTGTTCTCCAGATTACAGAGTTAGTGCACCAAAGAGATGTTACAAGATCGCTGATCAAAAGTAAGATTGACAACTCCAAATCGTTTGAGTGGCTCAGCCAAATGCGGTTCTACTTTGATCCAAAACAGACAGATGTGTTACAACAGCTGTCCATTCAGATGGCAAATGCCAAATTCAACTATGGCTTTGAGTATCTTGGTGTTCAGGATAAACTAGTTCAGACTCCCCTTACTGACCGCTGTTACCTGACAATGACGCAAGCCTTGGAGGCAAGACTTGGAGGCTCACCATTTGGTAAGTTTTTGTATTTATTCCACATGTGTCTTCTATTACATGTAAAAACTGATATTCATCGGCTATAGAATTAATAAAGTAACTTCCATAGTTGAGATTCCAATTTTGAAAAATGAGCAACACTTAGGCCATGTCTTTACTTACTGGTAGATCTGCACTGCTGTAATCAATGCAGCAGGTGTTGGTTTAGCGGGCCTGTTGAAGACAAGGTAAATTGATGGGAGAGTGTTCTCCCACTTATTTGTGTACTCCACCTCCCTGAGAAAAGTAAGGAAAGTCAGTGGGAGAGCTTCTTGTCAACACAGTGCAGTGTAGACACTGCATTAAGTTGACCTAAGGGTATGGTTACACTTACAAGATTATAGCGCTATTAGTTATAGCGGTCCCCTTATACAATAGCGCTAGACATATATTACTGTATGTCCACACTCAGACGCGCCAGCGGTATAGCATGGCCACATTTGGGGCACTTAATGCGGCATTAAGAGCAGCGCATTAGGGCAGATATCCCAGCATTCAGCTGGGTGCAACGTGCTTTTTAAACAAGGAGTGGGGGGGACGCGTTGTGTGTATGTGGAGGGAGAGACACAGTGGTTTTTCCGTTCTTCTGAAAGCCTGTCAGCGAGCCTCCGTTCACAGAAGGCTTTGTTTTCACACAGGCTCCCTCCTCAAACATTTGCATTGCTTATCTGCCCGAGTTAAGAGAGAAACTCTAAAGAGGTACTTCCGCATTCCAGACGTCAGTTGCCTTAAATGGCTCTAGGCATCTCAAGAGATCACTTGTAGCGCTGTGGGTGTCCACATTCTTGCTATAGCGCTACAGCAGCTGCGCTACAGCCCTTATTCCCCACGCAGAAGTGGATTACGAGGAGCGCTATAACTCCGCAGTTATAGCGCTCTACGTGCCTTGCCAGTGTGGACGGGTAGGAGGTTATAGCGCTCGTGGGGGCTTTATAGCACTATAAAGT
Organism: Dermatemys mawii; assembly: GCA_007922305.1. NCBI lineage: Eukaryota > Metazoa > Chordata > Testudines > Dermatemydidae > Dermatemys > Dermatemys mawii. The sequence continues at coordinate 76,754,268 of ML677332.1, forward strand.
GCCAGTGTAACCAAGCCCTAAGCATGTCTCCTTCAGTAAGGTTATTCGCGTAACTGACAGTATAACTTAGGCTGTCTTACCGTGGTACTGTAGCCCAGCTCGTAGACTCTAGATGTTAATATTGTCAGTTTAGTGCCTAGGAAGAAATTAATGTGTTTATCCCATTCTAAAAATAGGTCCTGCTGGTACCGGTAAAACAGAATCTGTAAAGGCCCTTGGACACCAGCTTGGCCGCTTTGTTCTGGTTTTCAACTGTGATGAAACCTTTGACTTCCAGGTATAGTATCTTTCATTTAACATGAGAACATTCTTCATTTTAAGATCTCATTAATATGCCATTTAAGCATGTAGATTTCAAAACATGTTTGAAAGCTTGTTCCTGTATCTGGTAAAATAGATTCTGGTTACTTTATTGTGCTTCATTGGACCGCACTACCGCCTGAAGCAGAACTTGGGTTAGAAGCTTCCTGCTCTGTTTCTAGACAGTAATTTAGCAAGGGAAAATCTGAACTGCAAGCTTTAGGAAAGTAACTTAAAATATTTTCAAACTAGTGTCTTTCATTACCGTCTCCAATCATATTGTGTGACCAACTGTAGTAGATCTATTTTAGTGGAAATCCAATAGGTGTAACTGGCTAACTCCTAATAGATGTGTTGCACATACTCCTTATCTCAATTGGCTTCCTGATATGTTTCAGCACTGGAACGACTTTTTTTAAATTCTCCTGAAGGTTTAGGAATGTGTTTGCAGAGATTTTAGAATTTAGTAACATACTTCCCTAAAGGGGAGTGGAAGTTGCTTAGTAGTGCTTCCAACCTCCTAGAACATAAAAGTTGGCATTCAAAAGCTGAAATATCTGAGAAGCAAGAATGTTGTGAGTGGGTAGAGAAGTAGCTGTTCCTGTTGAAGGCGTAAAGATTCTCAGCATAAAGATATTCACACACATTAAATAGAACGTTAATATATGTAATCACAATCCTATCCAATCTACACCAGTTCTACTATGTATAGGGAAGAATAATGAAGGTGACTTTTTTTTTTTTTTTTCTGTGTGTGTTTGAAAATAAATTGCTTATCTTCTCTCTCTTCCTACAGGCAATGGGACGCATCTTTGTGGGACTGTGTCAGGTGGGCGCATGGGGCTGCTTTGATGAGTTCAACAGACTTGAGGAGCGTATGCTTTCTGCTGTTTCTCAGCAGGTTCAGTGCATCCAGGAAGCCTTGCGAGAA
>ML677332.1:76785498-76856095 GCA_007922305.1 Dermatemys mawii
CAGTGGAAAATATTAAGGTGATGATTAAGATTGCCAAATACATATTTCATCTGTAAAAGAGATGGGGTTATGCACATGTAGGTGAGGTATCCTGCTCAGATTGCAGCCTGAAAATGGTTTCTCTAGATCCAAGTCGTATAGCAGTCTTTTTGAAACAAAGCATTGTTTCCTTTTCTTTACTGTAATTCACTTTATGAAATTTTGATAGAGTAACACTTCCATTTGGTTGGGAAGGTATCCTGTAGCAGAGTTTATTTCTAGTCTCTTGCTTCCAAAGGCAGGGGTACTGTAAAAACAACATCATACACAACCACAGGTCTAACCACTCGAGACCTGAAGAGTGTATGTTGGTAGTATCACTGGATGGTCCTCATTAGAAAGATGAGTGGTAGCTAATACTGAGGCTTCTGCTAATTGGGAGTGGGGACTAATAATGAAAGGGAGCCATAAAGCGCTGAGGGCTAGTATGAGACAGGTTGTTTTACAATCAAGAGTTTTTATGGAGAGTCTCATTTTCTAGGTTGTTGAAGAATTCAAACGTGGATTGTATATTAAACTCCTCTGTTTAGATAAGGTTCTGGACTTGGGCTCTGGAGATAGATACAGAAAGGAATAGGAATTTGTGGTAATCAGGCCAAACTGCAGCAGGCAGCTTACACGCTGCTGTTCCCACCTGCATTTGGTGTCTAAGGGAATTGAAGCAAGTACTTCATTCCCTAGAACTACCATCTGTGAAGCAGCTGCCTCTTTGGGGTGAGTGGAAGGAATGACTGCATTGTAAAAAATGCATTACAGTGACATTTGGGCAGCCAACTAGTGTCCTTCATTGTTGATCGGCTAAGTTAGTTTTCCCACCAGAAGATGCTCATCTTGTTTCCTCATTTTCCTTTCTTAAATAAGGATCCGTTGTTCCGATTCTTTGAGAGAGAGGTGAAAATGGGAGCCAAATTGCTTCAGGATGTCCGTCAGGATCTTGCAGACGTGGTTCAAGTGTGTGAAGGCAAGAAGAAACAGACCAACTACTTGCGTACACTTATAAATGAATTGGTGAAAGGTATGTGACTTCAAACAAGCTTCTCAGAATACTTTCCCAGTAATCCTATTACATCAGTTAATGTCTTCTCATTTCCAGCACTGACAGGGTAAAAAACACCACTATTGCCTAATACAAAAATCTGAAAGTCAAAATGGTAAGATTGGTCTTGTGACATATATAAAGTGGAGTACTGCCAACCTAAGCATTCAAATAGCATGAGGTTGACTTGGGGGGGAAAAAAAAAATCCCATTTTTAAACCAGACTAAGTTTTTGTTTTTGTTTTTTTGCCTTTGGGGTTCACTTGGATTGTGGCTTTTAACCTTGTTCTGCAACTGTGGGAGGCAGAAGCTGTTTAAAAGAAAGATGAAACTTTCATGTTCTTGCCCAGGAGCTAGAGATTTAAGTAAAACATCTATACTGTGTAACTTGGAAAGGAATTGGGAGTTGACAGCTCTCAAACTGAGATTGGTATCAGACAGTAAGATTTTGCTGAGTTTGAAAGAAATAGTTGGAGCCTGGTATGATTGGCTGTAAACCAGTTTCAATCAAAACCTTAAGTTTTAAGCACTCACTTGTAACTAAATTATCAGAGGAACTCCAGAAGTTACCCTCTGGCTTTTTCTCTGCTCATACATTTGGCATTATGATGAAAAGAGGACATTTTGTACCAGTACAGTGGAATATGCTGGTGGCTGAGATACTGATTTTAAGCAGCACTATTGTACAGTGAATTAATAAATATTCTTTGCCTTGTGACCTGGGGATAAAAGTGGTGGTACCCTGTGCAGTAACTCCTTAAAATTGGTGTCTTCTGTTACCCCAAATTGGGCCAGCTACCTGCCACATGCAGCAATTGGCACAATCTACCACCAAATGGAGCTCTGAGCTGATCAATCCCTAGAAAACTTCGCCTGCCATCTGCGAATGAACCCAGGGGAGGTTAGCCACCAAATCTGCCATCTCCCACCTAGTTGCTAACAACAACATTCCTCTCTCTTCCTGGCCCCCATAAGCAGCCAGTACAACTGATCGAACTTGCACACATTCGGGGAAAAAAAGGTAAAGGGTAAAAGCAAAACTGCTTCACCAGAATCCACCAGTTCCACACTGTCATTCCTACCCTAATTTGGACTATTAGATGCCTCCCCTGATCGGGGGACAGGGTGGCTACTCATCGCCACCTGTCCTGCGGGCATCCGTCGTCCTGCGGGCTTCCCTAGGGGATTTGCGCTGGCTGATGCAAGCCAGCTGGCTCTGCTCCTGACAGGGCTGGGACGCCCCTCTGCTCCCCTGCAGGAAGGGATATCCCCAACTGCACACACCAGAGCAATAGCTCCTCAGTGGGTTTCTCATGCCAATTGTCCATATCCTCCCCCTGTTCCAGCAAAACCCACCAGAGGTTACTCCGCAGGCGGGACGGCCCCCTGTGGTTTCCAGACCGAGTGTCTGGTCTCCCAGGATTTCTGCAGTGTACTGCTGCCACCTGAGAAGCCTTGACCACTGGTGATTGTGGCACAGGCAGGGCGATGAGAGCAGCTTTCCGGACTGTGTCCATCAGGGCTTCCACATCTGCGGGTTCCCAGGGTCTCCACCTACCGTTCGCCTGCTACATGTGGACTGGGAGACCCTGGACAATCAGCCTCAATTCCTCTGGAGGCAGGGCTATTTGAGCTATGGTTCGGGGTACCTCCCCTCCTGCTGTGGCTGCCACACCCCAGCCACACAAGCGTGCCAGGAGAACCATTCCCTCTACGAACCGAACGGGGTCTTCACCCGGCTCAGCAGCTGCTGAGACAAGCTCTGCCAGCAACACGCGCTGCCCCACGGCAGGTGTCATCCCCGCCAACATATCAAAGATACTATTGTGGGCGGCATGACCGTCTTGCTGCTGAGCCACCCCTGTTAAATCTGCTCCCAACCCGTATGTGGCTTTTAACACCCGTTGGGTCTCAGCTAGGTTCAGTCCCTGATCTAAACACAGGGTCACCATATCCCAGGCCCACCTGCTGAACCAGGAACGCAAGGGGCCACCAAGGATTTTTGCTAACTATTGCTTATGCAGGAATCAATTTGGTCTCTGCCACAGTGTGTCCAGTACTTGGGGCTGCCCCACCCCTTGGGGGTGCAGGCCCATAGTTCTGGACCACCCTCCGGACCGCCGCAACACGGTGTCTGGGGTCCGACCATCCACGGTCCAGATCCAGGGGATCCGGATCGTACCAGTATCACCATTCCAGTCATGATATGGTCCCACATCCCCTGGGCTTTCACCCCAACAGCAGCAACCTGGGCTAAATAGGCCTCCCGGGCCCCGTTCTCCTGGGCAGACCCCTCCAGGACCAGATCCCTCAGGCAGGTAGCTGCCTGGCTCAGAGCAGCATTCTCTATTTCCATCTGCTCCCGCTCCTCATCTGCTGCCATGATCTGCACAGCAGCTACAGAGAGGGAAGTCACCTGGGCAGTAGCAGTCAGAGCCTGAACCTTCCACATATCCCCTTCCTTCTCCAACTCATTACATCGGTCCTTGAGTGAATCTAGTTCAGAGGCAAGCTGACTCTTGGCTGCCTGCCATTGCAAGCCTGCTCGCCACGGCAGCCAGGTGGCTGCATGATCCAGTCTCACCTTATTGGGATGGTATATAAGTACATATTTACCCGACAGAAGCTCTAGTTCAGGAATTGTATTCCCAGGTGGAACCGCCCCTTGCATCCACAGGTCTGCCCCTTTCTTTTGGAGCCATTCTAAGAACACTCCAGGCGGTGGCGCCGCTCCCCAAGCGGGGGTGCATTCTCGCTCAGGCTGCTTTACCTTCTTTCTCTTGCCCCACAGTGGTATACTTAACAGCAGTGTCCTCCTCTCCCTGCAGTGGGTTGCCAGCCTACCACTTTTTCATGCAGGCTCGAGCTGGATCCGCCCAAGAGAAAACCGGGGGTAGGGGGCACCAGGGGATTTCTACTCTTGGGTCAAATCCTCCACTAAGCTGCCTGCATTCTCCACCATTAATGTTATCCAAGATTTGGGTCAGCTACTAAGCTTACGGAGGATTAATGATCCACCAGAGTGTGGCAGAAAGCAGCACATTTATTACATTGATACAGTAGACTCTCGATTATCCAGGCTCGGGTTACCTGGGCTGCGGATTAACTGGGATGTCTAAAACGGGTTGGCTTGGGGCTTCCTCTTCAGGCTCCTGCCATCCGGGGTCCCGCCTCCTGCCCCAGTCAGCTCTCGCTGTCAGCCTGGGTTCCCTACACCCAGTCTAGCAGCGGGAGCTGAGTGGAGCTGGCGGCGGGACCAGGGCTGGCAGGAGCTTGCAGGGGAAACCCCAAAGCAGCAGCGGGCTGAGTGCTTAGCCTGCCACTGCTTTGGGGTTCCCCTGCTGGCTCCTTGCAAGTTGGGGTCTCAGCCCGCTGCCAGCCTGGGTGTAGGAAACCCCCCAGGGTCTCAGCTCGCTGCCAGCCTGGGTTTCCTACGCCCAGGCTAGCAGCGGGAGCTGACTGGGGCAGGCTTAATTCTAAAAATAGCTGAGAGGTATTTTGTGACTTAATGTATATGCAGTTGAATTTACTAATGAATATCTTTTAGGATTTGTTGGTAAGTTGTACTTCAGACAGTAATTTCTCTTTAAATAGTGATCTGCAGAACACATTTTAGAAAACTGGTAGCTTTCTATAATGTCATGAAACACTTTCAGTTCGTGTTACATTTGTACTCTCTGGTCCCAGTTAGGTTAGAACTCCTGTGTGTGTGTGTGTGTGTGTGTTTTTAAATCTTGCTAACACAAAGTGGCTGCCACTGGAAGGGTAAAATTGCATTTGGAAATAGTGTGTAATCTAATTCATACCCATACAGAGCTCTTACCTTGGATACCTCTTCTCTAGGTATTCTGCCTCGCAGCTGGTCTCATTACACTGTACCTGCTGGCATGACTGTTATTCAGTGGGTGTCTGACTTCAGTGAACGCATTAAACAACTGCAGAATATTTCCCAGGCAGCTGCTTCTGGTGGAGCAAAAGAACTAAAGGTATCTGTCTTGTTTTATATTGCCTTGCCTCATTAAAGGCTTTTCTGAAATTCTGAGACATCAGGGTGACATGAATCTGTAACTACTTATATCTAACTGTTAGCGTGAAAAGCTTTAGCTAAGAAGTTTATCAGAAATTTACCTGGAAACCCCTTGAAACATGCTTGTATATTATGGTGTTCCTGAATGACTTCCTGTGGTTAAATTGCCATTTTCTAAACCTAGCTATAGATCATACACACAGCATAGTTGCTGCAATATAGGGTGACCAGGCAGCAAGTGTGAAATATTGGGACCAGGGGATGGGGGCGTAATAAGAGCCTATTTAAGAAAAAGACCCAAAAATCATGACTGTCCCTATAAAATCAGGACATCTGGTCACCCTAGTGCAGGAAAAAACCGGCTAGGCAGTCACTACAGCTGGGATTGTCTCTCTGAGACCGATCCACTGCCGGTTGATTTAGCAGGCCTCATGAAGACACCTGCCAGGTTGCTCTCCAGTTGACCCTCCCCGAACTCGACCTCTGAAGAGAAGATTACGGTACAGTAGACTCTCGATTATCCAGGAGGATAGGGAAAAAATTAATTCTGGTTAGTAAAATCCCAGATAATCACCATCCATAGGAAATATGCGGGGGGTGGTTCACCAGCTACCCTGCGCCCAGGGAGGTGTGGGGGGTGTTGGTTCACTGGCTGCCCTGCATCCTGGTGGGGGGTTTTGTTTTTGTTCTTGGGCCCTGCGAGTTACGCGCATTTTTTTTTTATTATTTATTTATTTATTTATTTATTTATTTGGACATCCTGGTTAATCCACAACCTGGTTAACCCAATCCTGGATAATCGAGAGTCTACTGTAAGTTGAGAAGTTTCTGCTGTAGACCCCGTGGTAACTCAGCCTAAGGTTATTCATGTAGCTGGAGTTGCGTAGCGTGGTCAACTTAGAGGTAGTGCAGACATAGCCTTACTTACTGTTCTTTAATTTGTTCACAATTTGTTGTACCCATGTATTCCATGTAGGTTTGTACATGTCCAGAGCACCAAAGGAAATATTTTTGACTAGCAGTACATGTAGGGACAGCACTCATTCCCTCTGGCCCTAGCCTCTACTGTGGCTATATAAGATTGGTGCACCCCCCCAATCTCCCTCATTTCCTTTGCACCAAGTATCACGAGTATAGACTTCAGTGAAGAGGGTGAGTTGTGGAATACATATCTGCATCACATCCAGAAGAATAGAAACAGTTACTTACCTGTACCTTCTTCAGTAGATATAGCCTTGAATTTCATGTAGGTGACTCTCAAGCAGTATTTTCAGGAGGTGGGGCTTGGAGTATATTTAAACAAGGAGAGGGAGACCACTTGGGCTGGTCTGAACTGGCCAGGTTGGGGCTCTGGAAGGCAGCGCCCACAAGTGGTACAGTCTCTGAGGGGCTGGCTATTGCCTGGGCGGGCGCAGGCAGCCAGCAAACAATCTATGGAACCACTGGTGTTCCCTCGGGGTGTGGGTGCCTCTCGTTCTTCTGGATACATGGTGGCAGGCACTCCCGGCCAGTTGTCGTCAGCATCGGGCTGGGGCACAGCTCGGGCTCGAGTCTCCTCTGACTGGCAGCAGGTCAGGCGGAACATCCTTCTCTGCTTCTCTCTCTTCTGGGCTGCAGCGCTGGTCTTTTATAGTTCCAGCCCCGCCCTTGTACTTCTGGTGAAGAGGGCGGGACAGCCTTGGCTCCATCCTCCCAGGGGCGTACAAGGCTCCCTCGTGCTCCCACTCCGAGGGAGACCACTCAGGCTCACTACAAGGAGCCTCACTTGGAAATGCCATGAACGTTGTCAGGCCCTTTGAGGAGGTGAAGTCTGAACTGCTTCATGTGCTGACGTGATACAGGAAGTTATCCACCTTGAGATCATCTGTGAAGAGAGTGCTTGCCCCTTTATTTGGTTCACATAGGAAACAGATGAAGAAAGGAAACATTTAGTAGTTTTTTGAGTGCTGTCCTTGTGGGTGCTCCACTTTAGTGTTTGTGCACCCCTGTGCTTGTAGTCGGAGATTTTTAGTAGCAGTGCCCGGTTGCGTCTCACGTGCGTGGTCCCTTCCTCACACTGCTGCAGGCAGTTAACGGACGCTGTGCGAGCAACCCCCACTCCGTTCCTGCTCTACTGCCCTTGGCTATGAGTGGGATCAATCAGCAGTGCCTCGCTACTTTGTAGTTTATTAGTCAGCCCCTGGGGAGGGGCTGAAGCTCAAGGGCTTTAGCTGCTGGACCTGTAACCTGAGCCCTGAAGCCCTCTGGCCTTGGGCCTGAGCATTGGGGCTCATGCTTCAGCCTGGGCCCAAGCAAGTCTAAGCCAGCCCTGGCTACCCCATTCAAAGGGGTTCCCCACCCATAGTTTGAGAACTGCTGACCTAGAAGAAATAACGCTCAGAACTGAGACTAAAACATGAGGTGAGAACAACACTCACTAATTCAAGCCATGGGCAGTGAGAAGGAACTGAGGAAGGTCAAGGAGGTGCTGCCTTTAAATACCCTGGGAAGGCATCCCAAGGCCTGAGCACAGCCTGTATAGGTACTGCTAGGCAAAGTACTCTGGCTTTGGTGCACTGGGCATATGCATGGAATATCCTGCATGTACTCAGATAAGACAGTCCCTTAGAGCACAGCTTTGTGGGAAATGTTGACACATTTGGAAACTTGTATTTTTAATTCTACTTGTATATGTGTAATAGAATTACGTACAAATATTGAACTCTTCTAAAACAAATTCTTTCCTATAAAACAGACTTTAGGATTCATAAAATTTTCTACAGGTGTATGTTAGTAGGAAACTATCCCTTTGAGGGGAAATCTTCATCTGAGGAAACATGTCATACATAGTTTGCCAGATGGTCCATATTTTAGTGCAATTATTTGTTTAAATAGGTATTAAGTGTAGCGAAGTGCCATTGCAGTAGATACTAAAGAAATGTCTAAAACATACAATTCTCTTAATAGAACATCCATGTGTGCCTGGGTGGCTTGTTCGTACCTGAGGCTTATATTACTGCTACAAGACAATATGTGGCTCAAGCAAACAGCTGGTCCCTGGAGGAACTTTGTCTAGAAGTCAATGTTACAACTACTCAGAATGCAGTCCTGGATGCTTGCAGTTTTGGAGTCACAGGTTAGCTGATGTGCTTTTTACAAGGTGGGAGGGAAGGAAATAGATGCTATAATCCCTTAACGCTGGGAATTCATCTTCTATTAAAATGCTGGTACAGACCATATCAAATATAACACCAATGGGAGTTAACAAGCACAGTGAAAGTTTGATTGCAGTTGCATTAGCAGTAGCATTGGAAGTTAATTTCTATGGGGGATTCTGGCATTATTTAAAAATATGTTAATGGAAAACTTTGCTATGCTAGTGCATAGGAGATGAGAATCCTTATGAATGAACATTGTCAGTAGTAGTGCAATATGGATAAATGCAAATTAACATTAATCAATATCAGAGAGGTAGCCATGTTAGTCTGGATCTGCAGAAGCGACAAAGAGTCCTGTGTTAGTCTTTAAGGTGCCACAGGACTGTCTCTTCATTAATCAATATGTTGGAGGTAGCGCTCTGGTGGATTTTTTTTATTCCTCTCAGTCTTCATTGTTACTCCAGAAAATGTATGTATTTCATCTGTATAAATTAGGTCTTCCGTTTTAACAGTAGGTCTAAATATCAATTACCGCACTTTAGATGGGTGAATCTACCTCTGGACTTGAAAATGGAGTGGAAAAGGAAGCTTCCTTTAAATGTGCATACACTTCACTTTCAGAAAGGCCTCAAATTTTCATACTTCTTAACTCATAGGTTTGAAGCTTCAGGGAGCTACATGCAGTAACAATAAACTGTCCCTTTCAAATGCTATATCAACTATATTGCCCATTACACAGCTTCGCTGGATCAAACAGACAAATGCAGATAAAAAGGCTAATGTGGTAAGTAATGTGGAGACAAATGTTTTTGTCATTCTGTGACACCTTTCAGTAATGGCTATCAGCTTTAAATTCTACTGCCCTAGAATAAAAATGGGGAAATGCCTGTTTCCATTTCATTAGTCCTACGCTCGTTCCTTTCCAACATGAGTTTTCAACCTGGGGGTTACAATTCCTAGGAGTCTTGCAAACAGATAAGAATATACATAAGAAAAGCAGTACTGGGTCAGACCAAAGGTTCATCTAACCCAGTATCCTGTCTACAGACAGTGGCCAATGCCAGGTGCCCCGGAGTGAGTGAACCTAACAGGTAATGATCAAGTGATCTCTCTCCTGCCATCCATTACCACCCTCTGATAAACAGAGGCTAGGGACACCGCTCCTTACCCAGCCCGGCTAATAGCCATTAATGGACTTAACCTCCATGAATTTATCCAGTTCTCTCTTAAACCCTGTTATAGTCCTAGCCTTCACAGCCTCCTCAGGCAAGGAGTTCCACAGGTTGACTGTGCGCTGTGTGAAGAACAACTTCCTTTTATTTGTTTTAAACCTGCTGCCCATTAATTTCATTGGTTGGCCTCTAGTTCTTCTATTATGGGAACAAGTAAATAACTTTTCCTTATTCACTTCCTCCACACCACTCATAATTTTATATACCTCTATCATATCCCCCCTTAATCTCCTCTTTTCTAAGCTTAAAAAGTCCTAGCCTCTTTAATCTCTCCTCAATGGGACCCATTCCAAACCCCTAATCATTTTAGTTGCCCTTCTCTGAACCTTTTCTAATGCCATATATCCTTTTTGAGATGATCCAGTATTGGCGCCACCCTCTTTCTTTGTGGCTAGCTGTGGGCATCAAGAAATGTAAACTCCTGTAGTATTGGGTCCTGAGAAGTCTGAACAACACCTTAGAGATGTATTATTTTTTAAAAAAAAACACACTTTAGCCTAGCAGGTTAGGAGTTTTCTTTGAAATACAATTGATCTTGGCTGGGGGAAGATGGGCAAAATCCAGTTTGAAATGTCTGTTCATAATTTCCAGTGGTGAGGACCTTTGCTCTCTTCCCTTTGACTTTTATCTTGCATTCAGCTGTTTTATCCACATTTTAATAAATGTCTAACTTCTTTTCCAGGTTACATTACCAGTTTATCTGAACTTCACCCGTGCTGATCTGATCTTCACTGTTGACTTTGAAATAGCCACCAAGGAAGATCCTCGCAGTTTCTATGAACGTGGGGTTGCAGTCCTCTGCACAGAGTAACGAAATAATGCTGTCTAGATAGTACTAAAATTCAGTGTCTTTAATCTAGGCTACGGTGTTAGTTTTAACTAAGCATGGTTTCATAAGGCATGGTTAAGTTGTCAGATGGATTGGTGTAAAGTTGACTTGGTAGAGGCTGGGCTTCTTGCCAGGGTTTCTGGTGATACTGATGGTTTAAGGTAGAATTTGATGTGGTTTTTAGATGGCTCTAGTTACATGTGGTAAAATGTAATGGTTCATACTACATTAAATAAATTCTATAGCATGATTTGTGGTTCTTTATTTCATTTCTAAAAGCATTGTTCTTGCCATGACTTGCTCTAGAAAATTAGTTCCATTAATGCTTTTAAATTTTCAGGGAATGATGAACGATGGTGAAACATTACCCAGGTATTTAATAATGAATGATGCTAACCTACTAAGAACCCAGTTTTACCATTTGTGGCACTTAACTTGCAGATCTTCTGTATCAATGGCCTGTAACCAGAATCAAGAATACAAAAGCCAAAATTAATTCAGTGGAACAAGTTGAAATTTAGCAAACACTGGTTTTCAAAAGGAAGGCAAGGGAGATGTCATGCCAATATTGCTGTTATACAAGAGTGATGAAATGCACATATTGAATAGATATAACTACCTGCATACTTAAGTGCGAACTACTGTAGCACTAACTTTCAGAACAGTTCCTCTAGAATCCCCTCCAGTGATACTTCCTCACACATGTCCACTATCCTGGTTACTGTAACTTCCCATTAATATCAGCAGGCCTGTGGACACTTGAATTTAGATCCACTTGGGATTTATTTTGAATGGATATTATTTGCACCTCTGAAAAGCAGCATCATTGACATAAGCTATTAGCCCTACCAAATTTACTATAACAAATAGATTGAGGTGTTCTTCTTCTGCTTGCATATGCTGAAGACTGGTTTTATTCTGTTAATTCCTTAAAAGGACACTTGAAGCTGGCAGACCCAAAAATCTGACCCACCCAACCAAATAGTTTTTGGTTACACAATAGTTGCTAACATTTTAAACTCTGCTCTCAAAATACATCTTTACAAGATTTTTACTTGTTTGGCTCCTTCATCTTCAGAAGTTTCTAGGGCAGCAAAACAGCCTGCAATTTCTGAATACTGTCTCATTTGAAGTTCCTCATGCACACAATCTGGCATTCTCTGCCTCTGAGGAGCTTCTGTGGGATGTGAGTTCTGAATGTGGATGTTGCCTCTAACATTCCTTCCAGTGAAGTGCATGAGTTCCTTGTGCCCTAAAGCTTATTAGAAGGCCCCTTAACTTTCTAAAAACCTCATCAAATGAGACTTGTAGTGGGACTGCAAAATGTTGCCACATGGAGTCTCAGTCTAAACTTCCTGTGGTGTTTGGGTACTTTGAATATCAAATGCATAACAGTTTGTATTAGTAATTAAAGAGCTGTGCTGTTTTGTATTCCCATTTTGTACTTGAAACCTCTGAATGCCTGTACCTGGAGAAACACAGGTGTGAGATGGGCTGATCATGTGGCTGTAAGAACTCCATGAGCTGTGGTTATAGAGGTACATATGCAGGATTATACTTGGAAGGTGGGGGGAGAGGAGAGCATAACCTGCACTGTACTGGGGAACACTACCTCTTAGACTACTGGCAGCACAAGTTGCCTGATCCTTGGGTTAGGGGGTGTCTTCTTTGGGGAGGGTGGGTAGTATCAGCTTTTAGTGGAGCCTTACTAAGATTCTTATGTGAGGACCTCTGACCCCTGCTGCTTTGTAGGAATGAAAAGTGGCAACTTTCTCCAGAGTGCCAGCGTTCAAACAAATTACAGGGGGACTTGTCCTTTTTCACATAGGTCAGGTGTGTGTGAAAGAAGGAAGTGTGCCTGAAGAGGGCAGCTATTAAAAATAATAATTTAGGGAGGTGGCAGAGGTAGTGAAATGAAACATAATTTAAACTGTGAGGGGAAAAGCTTCCACAGTAAAATAAAAGGGGAAGTTAAGCCCTTTCACACTATTATGAATATGAAATACAGGAGTGAGGGAAGGAGACTGGGTTACTTCCCTGCTTGGATTGACACAGCTGGACTTGCATGTGTCAAATGACCCTAAAAGTGAGGACCATAACTATTATCTGTTACATGCATTTCTACTAAAACTAACAAATAATCCATCAGCAAAAAGCTGAGATGTTTAATGCCAGCCTTGAGAAGTCATGAACAAAGCTACTCACTTCCTGAGCCCATTCCTATTCTACAGAGCTCAATGAGGGATCTGAATTTTTTCTGTTTAATGTTAGGCTAGAATTTGGTAGAGGTAGACACTGATCTATGCTATGAAGAATTATCTAGCATTTTAAGAATAAATGTTCATGACACATTGGGGGAATGGTGGAGAGGCTTTGCTCTTGAGCAGGTTGAAGGGATAGAGCATGAGGTTCAGATTTCAAGTGTTTGTTCACTGTCCCCAGTAGCAACTTCCAGCTTACTAGCAGTTCTAGACATAAACCCCAGTGAGCTAAAAGCATAGGTCTTTTGCCACCTCTAATTTGTCTGAGATGAGATTTAGGGAGCAAAGTTAATTGTCCAAAATTTTTAAAGAACTGAAAATACTGAGGAATTTAGAAGAAAATGTTGATCTAGCACTGACTAAAGTCTTATGCTGCTATGGAGATACCCCTTAAATGTAGTAGGAGGCACTAGCTCAAGTGCCAGTTTAGTGTAGGTTTTGGCTTACTGAAGCAGTCATGGTAAAATAATTAACACTGGTTTCTAAACAAGGCTGTAGGTACCACACTGGAGTGTAACAGTCACCCTTTTATAGTTACACTGTCATTGATTATAATGCTCCTGGAAGAAAAATGAGCAGAAGCATTTTTATTCCCAGCAAATTTCTGCATTCAAGAATAGTTATCCTCCTGCCCATCAAAGCTATAAGTAACTTTTAGTTTTCCTTAAGCACAAGAGCACAACTCTCTTTACTGAAAGAAATTAAACCTTTAACCTGTTCTCTCATTTCCATTCTGAACTTGAACACATGAAGAAAAATGATTTTACACTGTAGCCACTCATTAAATGTTAAATATTCTTACCACTCTTCTACCATGAAAAGCCATACTAACAAAATAGGTATGCTAGCATAGTGGTGAGTCTTTGGAGGATTGTTAAGTAAGGTGGAACTTAAACCTTTGTTCAGTGAACTTAATAGAACATTTGCTGTAGGTTTATTTTGTTTCACTTGCCACACTTATCACTACCTTGAGAAAATAGTGAATAAGGAAGAGCAGTAAAGTACAGGCTTGATTTAAAGTAGTTTATTTCAGTTGTAATAAAACACAGGTTATACTGGGAGGTAGATTTGAAAAGTTTAAACAAACATCCCTGCAACTTAATGGTGCTGCAACAAAATACCCTTCTTGCACTCTCCTTGTGCTAATAGGGAACTCCCACACCTCTACATTTGTTCTGTAGCAGACAGTTTTATTAATGTTGAGCAAAGGGTTTCCATAAAACCCTCTCTCCTTCCCTAGATTACCCCATACACCATATGGCAGGGAAGGCAAAAAATGGTAGACCATGCTAATTAAAATATATTTATTCTCCAAGTCCTGATCATTCTGTTTAGCAGCTGGGTTTGAAAAAAATAAAAAAAAACACCCTCATTTTAGAAAAACTTGAACACTTGGTATTTACATTTGACCCTGCAACATGAGTTGATGAGGATTATCTGCTCCCACAAGTTTCTGATTTGAATTGTTTTGGCAGTTATTCAAGGCTGAACCTACAAGTGACCATTCATGATGGGAACAAAGCAGCTTGAAGCACAGGTCTTGCTGAAGATGGTGTAGTCACTGTGAAAGTGAAACAATGATGAGTGCTACTTATTCTGCATTTATAGAATTACCAACTCTACTTTAGTTTAGTTATTGTGATGCTATGCATTTCTCCAATCACCATTTCATGAAAAGGCCTGACCCCACAGCAATAGCATAGGCATGTATACAGTGTTAAGGCATAGAAATTATTGTAGCTTATTGCTTAAAGAAATGCATAATTAGCCACACATACTGCAGTTAGGATGCTGGGGAAAGACAGGACTGAAGGCAGAGTAGGATGCTGGGGAAGAACTGTAGGTTGGATGGCATCAGGTTTGATCAAAAACTACTGGTACAGCTCTAGATTAGCTCCAATTCCACTACACAAGCATTAATGTTCCGTAGGGTACTGCTAGACCCAGCTGACATTTTGAATTCTTGTCTCATTTACTATAGTATACATTTAAACAGAGTGAATTCCAGATCATAATTAGCTTATATATACACACACCTTAGATTAGGTTGAACGCAATTTCTTTCTTCTTAGCTTTTCACCAATACCCTCTAGAAGTGGAAGCCCTAGTTTTCTCTTGATTATTGATTGGTCACATATATTTTCACCATCAGACTTTGCTAATATAGGTTGTTGAAGTATAGTAGTGACTGGGCTTTCGAGGACTCCAGCATATTTTGAAGGATCAACATTCATGAGTAAGGAACAGTCAGATGTCAGCCACATTGCAGAGGCAAGTACTCCACAGGTTCTGGACAGTTCACATGGCCTGGCAAGTCTTACTGGAAGATCACTTTTCTCTTTAGTGATAACTTCCATCTGTATTTTAAGATCATTTACTGGCTGCATATAGACATCACAGATTTCTGTTATTGGGGAGACCCAATTTGAAGACATAGGTAGGGACTCTGTGTTTTCAGAAGAGTACAGGTCTTCCACCATCTCTGGCAAACTGTGCACCAAAGGTGCAACTCTGTTATAGTTTATATCATTAAGAGAATTCAAACTACAATCTGAGTGGGTTGATGCATCTTCTGAATCCCCATCATATGGATCTAAAAACTAAAACAAATAGGTTTAAATAAAGCAGATCACTATATTATCCATTGCACCTTTCTTGACATTTCTCTGGAAAAAGGTTTGGTAACCATCCAGTTTCCCCACAACCTTTCATTGCTGCAATACTAAGAGATCACACTAGAAAAACATAAGCAACAGAATCATTTAGAATCAACACATCCACCCACTCAAAAATAAACAATTGTTCAAGTTGTGAAGGAAATTTAAATAAGGCTGCTACATAATGAAATGGCAGAAATGTATAAACCTACCTGAAGTAGTGTCCCCCTTGCTTTCTTGAAGACTCCTTCAGTAAGCGTGCTAGGCAGGCCCTGTTTAAGGAATTATTCCCATCAGACATATGTATTTGCAAATGATCTCATACATGGTTGCCACAAGTTCTTTCTGGATGTTTTTATGTAGAGAGCAGCAATGTGCTCTCTAATTCTAACTAGCAGTGGACATCTCTTGGAATTCACTTTATATCATCTAGACATTTCTGCAACAGTCTAATCTAACACAGAAGAAAGTGACGTACCATTTTAAACAAAATGTATCTAAGCCACTTTACCTGTGGATGTTCGTACTGTAATTTTTATTGTACAGAATAGTTTTGAGGGAATCAAGTGGAGAAATGTATTTTATAGCCCTGAAACTTACCTAAGAGGAGCTAGAAACTATACATCATCTTTCCTTTTATCTCCTTTGTGAGCTGCTCCATAACATAACATTAAATACAGTTGCCATCTATGAGTTTTGATGTTTTTATTGAAACCAGGTCAGTTAAATCAAGTCCTAATAATGATTTCACTGATAAGGAAGTTGCATTTCTATCTCCTGTGTGCATAACTGATTTTTCTTAGTGATGTTTATAGTGTTCTGTCATTTTAAAAACTAATACTGTCAGTAAGAATTGTATTTCACAGGCAAGCCCATACACGCTAGACAATCTTCAGTCTCTCCTTGGTCTAATTTTGTCAGCCACTACTGCAGATTAGACTCCACTGAGGAATGGTCAGTATTATTCTTCCTTCTCAGCAGCTCAAACAGACAAACCTTCGTATGCAAAGCATTAGTACCTGTTAG
This sequence comes from Dermatemys mawii, assembly GCA_007922305.1. Lineage (NCBI taxonomy): Eukaryota > Metazoa > Chordata > Testudines > Dermatemydidae > Dermatemys > Dermatemys mawii. Next base: position 76,801,743 of record ML677332.1, read on the forward strand.
TCTCTATGAAACAAACCCACCACAGAAAGTCATAAGAAGAACATAAGACTGGCCATACTGGGTTAGACCAAAGGTCCATCTAGCCCAGTATCCTGTCTTCTGACAGTGGCCAATGCCAGGTGCCCCAGAGGGAATGAACAGAACAGGTAATCATCAAGTGATCCATCCCCTGTTGTCCATTCCCAGCTTCTGGCAAATAGGTTAGGGACCCCATCCCTTCACATTCTTTTTCCAGGTCCACTATATCTTTTTTGAGATGGGCAACCACATCTGCACACAGTATTCAAGATGTAGGCATACCATGGATCTATATAGAGACAATATTATCTATCCCTTTCTTAATGATGCCCAACATTGCGTTCGCTTTGACTGCTGCTGCACATTGAGCGGATATTTTCAGAGAAGTCTCTTCTAAAGTCCAACCTAGTTGGGCCTGGAGAAGAGTTCAGACCTTTCAAACCCTATTCTGAAAAATTTTACCTCAGAAAATTCCTGTCAAAGCCTGTTTGTGACTTTTAGCTGATTTTGGCACCAGTAATTCTTGTTTTGATTTGGGTCCTCTGAGGCGTTTCTGAAAAAAGGTGGGGAAACAGGAATATCAAAGAGGAAATGCACTTTCTGCTCCAATGAAGGTGTGCAAATCCTCTTAAGTAGGCAACTATGTCTGCCTCAGTCACCCAGGTCATCATCCATGGCCCAAACTGTGGGTTTCCCTAGTTCTCAATGGAAGCAGTTACAGATGACTGCATAGAAGAGGGGCTCTTGTATCTTCTGCTCTCAAAGACAGCAGTCATCTACCTTTGGTAAGATTCTTGATAGAAGAACTCACATTTCTGCCTCCTCCCAGCAACCCTCCACAGAGCATGGGGAAGGAGTGACAGACTACAGCAAGACACCTATTACATCCCCAGACAACAGAGGAGGCAATATTTACCTGGTGGATCTTTACAGTTAGACTCTGGAGTTTTATACCCACAGACAAATATTCACACCATCACAAGACAGGATTTACTGTTTTCTTTCTGTTGTACCCATCAGGATAATAGATGGAAACATTCTTTGAGGAATGACAGAAATGTTGCCAGCAAGTGAGAAAGTCAAATCCACTCTCCCCTGCACTCTGCTGATGACAAGACTGTGCATTGGAAGAACATAATGCAAGGACTAGCTGCAGGAACTCTACATCATGCTGGAGCTCAGTTATTAAGAGGAAAAACAGTCACATCCTCAGAGGCAACCCAGTTCAGCTGTAAGTACCTTTTAACAGAGAAACTCTAGTACTACATTCAGCTCCCCAAACATTCATTATAGTCAATATCCCACCCACCTCCCTAAGTCAGTCATTCCAGAAAAAAAACACAACAAAGAGAATGCTCTGAAGGGAAGTCAATGGTGGCTGTGAAGAAAGTCTTCTCTCCCTTTTAGAGTCTGCAGGAGACTCTATAGTGGGCAGGGAAGGAGCACAGCCAACATGCTGTAAGAGAGAGTCCCCTGACCTTGTTCCATATCATCAGAGAGAACACCAGCCTCCAACAAAAAAAAATTACCTCATTATTGGATTCAGATTCTGACTCTGTACTGGACTCAACCGTGCATTTTCGCTGCAGAGAAATGGGAGGGGAGACAACCAGATGTTTGTAAATATAAAACAGCACAAGGCTTATTTTGAAGTCAATATAAAAAGGACACATTCTCTAATATACTTTGAAAAAATACAGCATCAGCAAACTTCTAAACTTCCACTACACAAAGCTAACTTGTCTGAAAAACCTCAAATTTTCAGAAAATAAATCTGAGCTGACCTAAGAAATTTCAGGTCAATGGGATTTTTTTTTTAAAGTCATAGCACAGTGATTCAGAGTTACGCCTGCAACAGAAACAGCACTCTCAGCTGTGTTGACTTGATTTTTCTTTGGCCATTGTTTTGAATTGCATCCAAGTTATAAAAGAGAAGTTAGTGTTTATAGCAGTATAACCACAGATAGATGTAGTTTAGCTATTTATAACACCCACAGTTTTTCCAGAGGATACTGAGTATCTTCTGTAGTTACTCAAAACTACAAACAAAAGTAAGAGTTTTTCCATGCTGCAGGTGGTAACACAGGAGTTAAATCAGAATCAGTTTCCTCCTATCCTCATTTCTTCACAGGTGAATCAGTTTGTGTCTGTTTTACCAAGACTGATAATTAGCCACATATGCTCATTAAGCAGCATTTTCTAACTTCTCTATTTAGTCTAAAATCTTGGCTAAAGAATCATATATGTATAGGAAAGGCTAATAAATTAAAGAGAAATTTTACCATGTATTTGTGTGCCAGTCTTTCTACATAGTCTGAACTTTTATCAGAATCCATCAGATCACAGGAATCTACCACAAAGGAGGGAAAGACAAGCTGTATTAGAAAAGCATTTCTAATAGATGATATCCAGACATCGCAACTCTCCTAATACTGGAAACATCTATCCACCATGTTAATAGTTGTATTTTAAGTTAAATATTTAGTAAAATTTGGCTTCTATAGCTTAAAAACAGAGCATCCACAAACTCATACCTTACCAAAAGGGATGGCTCAAGGAAATAAATTTGGGATAGTCAATATTTAATCAATCATTCTGTTATGAAAAAGAAAAAGACACAAAGATTGTCATTTTGTCCACTGGAAAGTGGAGGAAAATGCATTAACCCAGGAAGCCTGATAAGACAGAAGGCATTTCACTTCCCCAAGCAAACTCTTCAGTCAGGCTCAAGTAAAGCCATGTTTAGAATTAGTTGTAAATCATTTTTTCAGCCCACCCTATCTTGTGAACACAGATATTGTATTATATAGGACATTTCTAGCACACTGGCAAGAAATGCAATCAAGAAATCATTTTTACATAAAATTGCAATACACTGATTAAAATTTACTAGTACCACTGCCCTCTCTAATAGACAGAGTAAACTGCTTGGCTGTGTGTCCTGTTAACAGTAATACTGACTTGCCTTTGGGGCAGAGGTTCCCAAATTTTAACAATCTGTGAAACCCTTTCACTAAAATGTTGAGTCTCATGAACCCCCTCCTAAAAATGAATATTTCCAGGGATTGTCTCCTTTACCTGAGTATAAAGTTATAAAATCAATGATCTTGGAAATATATTTTTATGACATGGTATTACACACTAATAATTATTATGATTTATCATGACAGTATTTTTATTACATTATGAAAACAGCAACACTCTTCCAAGATCTTACTTTTGTAGCTTCTGTCACTTTGAATAAACCTAAGCCATAGATATAGTTTAGCTATTTATAAGGGTCCTATGTTTCATCAAGGAGTATCAGATGTGAAACAGCATGAAGGTATTTAAGAAACCAACTCAAAGAGTTCCTCCTACACAAGCATTCAGGTCTGGAGTAGTCCAAGCAAACAATGCACTTTACAACAAAGCTTAAAAGACATGTTCTTCATAATAATTTTAAAAAGAATAGTAGCTGCCTATTTAATTTTAAAAACAGCAAAAAATATCCATCTCCTTTTCCATTTCTTATAAGGAGTCTTGAAATTTAAATCTCCTCAGTGTGACAGATATCTTTGCTTTGATCTGCTTAACTCTTGGAAGTCCAGGGGCTCCGGACTGCTGGTCCCAGGCTTACTGGAGTTCCTAGGGACAGCTCTGTCCGCCATTAGGGAATTCCACACACACACCCCCGAGAACCCCCTGTAACATTTTGTAAACCCCTGTTTGGGAACCACTGCTTTAGGGAAAGGTGAATGTTAGAGTGACCAGACAGCAAATGTGAAAAATCAGGTGGGGGGGGGGGGGTGTCATAAGTGTGAAGTAGCCTAGAATTATTGTTTACCTGTAAGGGGTTAAGCTAAAGGTAACCTGAGAGGTGGACAACTGACCAATGAGAAATTCCTCAGGAGACAAAGGATTTTAAGTTTCAGTTTCTCTCTGGGTCTCTCTCTGTTCACCTCCGCTATGGGATGAACACAGCTATGTCTTTCACTATAACTATAAGATTCTATCAAGTACTGTAGTCAGTAAGTTTACCTGTTTTTTATCACTTGGAGGGTTCTCAGTGGTGAGTGTTGCCTGGGTGCTTCTTGATATTGTAAGATTCAGCAGAGATATCAACAGTGGAGAAAGTTGCCTCGGGGGAGAGGTTTGGTTTCTGAATCTTTTTGTTGATTATGGTAGATGCTGTTCTATTGATGGTTATAAGGGATTTATTCCTTTTAAGAAGCTGACTGCTTATTTTTCATTGTGTAAGATCCTGGTTTTGGATCGAGCACGTCTCGCAGGATCAGGCGAGGTTTGGGGTTTTTATTCTCTCAAGCTTTCCAAGCAAGGAAGAAGTTTGGGGGGTTAGTGGAAAGGGAAAGAAGGGTCCCAAACTACCCTAGACCTAGTTTGGTGGTGGCAGTGTACCAGGTCCAGATACAGAAGAATTTGTGTTTTGGGGAAAAACATTTTAACCCAAGCTGGTAAAATAAGCTTGTGGGGGTTATTTCCTTTTGTCATGCGGGTCCCCACATCTGTACCATAGAGTTCAGAGTGGGGAAGTAATCCTGACATGGTTGGCAATGGTGGGATGAAACTTTGTGAATTTGAAAAACAGAATTTTGCAGAAAGCTGTTTTTCTCTAAGGTAAGACCTCAGCAACACCACAGGGAGTCACTCTGGAAAAACTTGTTCTGCAGGTCTTGAAGCTGTGATCGCTCCACGCTTTGTCTTTTTCAGTTGCCTGAGGGCAGGGAACTGAAGGTTTTTTGGGGGTTTTTTTGAGAGGGTTTTCTCCTGCTGGATAGCAGAGAGTAGCCCAGGTTTGCAGCTAAGAGTTAATAGGCTCGTTAAGTGCTAGGCAACCATCCCGGGGTCCCTGTGTGGGGGGGAACTGGTCAGTTCAGTTTTCTGAGAATCAGTGTAGGGGGTCTTTCTCCCTCTGCTGGTAGGATTAAAACCCTGCTGAGAATTTCCAAGTGATATAAGAAAATTTTGTTTAATTTTCAGTTAGTAAGTTAAACACAAAAAGATTAAAATGACAGGTGGTAAGGGCCAAAAGGATTTAGAATTAGCCAAATTCCAAGCTGAGGAAAGACAAAAAGAACATCAAAGGCTGATGGATAGAGAGGAAGCCACCCAAAGAAGGGCTATGGAAGCCCAGATTGAGAGACAAAAGCATGAACTGGCTGTTTTGGAGCTGCAGAGACAATTTCCTCCAGCTGCTGACTCCACTTCCCCAAAAATCCCCAAATGGGAGCGACTGTGCCCATAGTATGATGAGTCCAACGACATTGCCGAATATTTCATTGCCTTTGAGAGACTGTGCACTCTACATAAAATCCCTGAAGATCAAAAGATGACCACATTAATAGCAAAATTGACTGGCCGAACTCTGGACATCTTCAATAAGATGCCTACTGAGGATGCTTCAGACTATGGTAAATTTAAGGATTTGGTTTTAAAACAATTTCAAGTTACACCTGACACTTACAGAGTAAAATTTAGAGCCCTTAAGAGAGGGGCTGGACTAAGTCATCTGGCTTACGTAAACCAGATGAAGAATCTGTTAGATAAATGGGTCAAAGGAAGGGGTGTAACTACCTTTGAAGGAGTATGTGATTTAGTTCTACAGGAGCAGTTCCTGACTATGACCAGTGATGATGTAAAACAGTGGTTATGGGATAAGAAAAAGGACTCAGCAGAAAGTCTTGCTTCTTATGTGGATCAATATGAGCAGTCCCAGATCGCCAGGCAGGCGGGGAAAATCGAGACACGGGGGGGGGAGGTGGCAGAAAAGAAAAAACCTAATAGCGGTTGGAGTGGGTCCCAGAAGGGGCAACCTGGGACCACATTCTATCAGAGGGGGTAGCCCCAGACCCCACCTACCTCCCAAGGAAAACCCCAAACACCTCACCATTCCACACTACCAGTCCACGGCAACCAACCTCGCACCAGTGACCAGTCAGCTGGGCGATGTTTTAAATGTCATGAGCTGGGGCATATTAAGGTCAACTGCCCCAAGAACACCAACCGAAAGCTGTGCATTACCCCGAAGTCACACCCAAGGTCCGCAGGCCCAGATACCTCCCAGATTCCCTTCGCTCTGAGGGTAACTGTGAGAGTGGGGGGAAAGAAGGTCACAGCGTGGAGGGACACTGAAGCTCAGATGTCACTTATTCACCAATCCTTAGTGGACCCCAAGTTAATCAACCCAGAGGTTAAAGTGACAATTCAACCCTTCAAGTCAAACTCTTTCGACTTGCCTACAGCCAATCTACCTGTCCAGTACAAGGGCTGGTCAGGAAGGTGGACTTTTTCAGTATACGATGATTATCCCATTCCCATGCTGCTGGGGGATGATCTAGCCAATCATGTGAAGCTAGCCAAGAGGGTGGGAATGGTCACCCGCAGCCAGGCTAAGCAAGCTTGCACACCTATCCCTGTTCATGAGCCTTCCACCAGGGGCCGAACTGGGTTACCAGAGACCCCGATGACGATGGTGGAGCCGGATTCCCTACCAACGACTGGAACAGCCATAGAGTATCCAGTCCCAGAGACCCAGCCCAAGCCAGTCTCCGGACCGGAGCTGGCAAAGCAACCAACACCTGAACCATTGCCAGCGCTGAGCCCAGCACTTGCAACCCCATTTACCACTCCAACACCAGAGAACAACCTCGAGCCGGCACTGACAGCAGCAGCTACACTAACCCAAGAGGCTCAGCCGGAGCCTAAAATGCAACCAGGTGCACCAGTGGAGAGCAGTCCACCACCAATGGAAACAACCCCATCACCTCCATCACTTCCCGAGGAACCCAATCCAAGTCCACAACCCAGTGAAGAACTGGTATCTCCGGCAACAAGGGAACAGTTCCAGGCCGAACAGGAAGCAGACAAAAGCCTCCAGGAAGCTTGGACGGCGGCACGGGGCAGCCCACCGCCTCTCAGCTCTACCAGTCGATCCTGGTTTGTGGTCAAAAATGGACTTTTATACAAGGAAACTCTTTCTAGGGGACACCAGGAAGACTGGCAGCCTCAGAGACAGTTGGTAGTTCCCGCTAAGTACTGGGTAAAGCTCCTGAGCTTAGCCCATGATCACCCTAGTGGGCATGCTGGGGTGAACAGAACCAAAGACCGTGTGGGGAAGTCATTCCACTGGGGGGGGATGGGCAAGGACATTTCTGATTATGTCCGGTCTTGTGAGGTGTGCCAAAAAGTGGGAAAACCCCAAGACCAGGTAAAGGCCCCTCTCCAGCCACTCCCCATAATTGAGGTTCCATTTCAGCGAGTAGCTGTGAATATTCTGGGTCCTTTCCCAAAAAAGACACCCAGAGGAAAGCAATACATACTGACTTTCATGGATTTCACTACCCGATGGCCAGAAGCAGTAGCTCTAAGCAACACCAGGGCTAAAACTGTGTGCCATGCATTAACAGACATTTTTGCCAGAGTGGGTTGGCCCTCTGACCTCCTTACAGATTCGGGAACCAATTTCCTGGCAGGGACCACGAAAAGTCTGTGGAAAAATCATGGGGTGAACCACTTGGTTGCCACCCCTTACCACCATCAAACAAATGGCCTGGTGGAAAGGTTTAATGGAACTTTGGGGGCCACGATACGGAAATTCATAAATGAGCACTCCAATGATTGGGACCTAGTGTTACAGCAGTTGCTCTTTGCCTACAGGGCTGTACCACATCCCAGTTTAGGGTTCTCACCCTTTGAACTTGTGTATGGCCGTGAGGTTAAAGGGCCATTACAGTTGGTAAAACAGCAACGGGAGGGGTTTACACCTCCTCCAGGAACTAACATTCTGGACTTTGTAACCAACCTACAAAACACCCTCCGAACCTCTTTAGCCCTTGCTAAAGAAAACCTGAAGAATGCTCAGGCAGAGCAAAAGGCCTGGTATGATAAACATGCCAAAAAACGTTCCTTTAAAGTAGGGGACCAGGTAATGGTCTTGAAGGCGCTTCAAGCCCATAAAATGGAAGCGTCCTGGGAAGGACCCTTTACGGTCAAGGAGCGCCTGGGAGCGGTTAACTACCTCATAGCATTCCCTAACTCAACCCTAAAGTGTACCATGTTAACTCTCTAAAGCCTTTTTATTCCAGAAAATTAAAGGTTTGTCAGTTTACAGCCCAGGGAGGAGATGACGCTGAGTGGCCTGAAGGTGTCTACTATGAAGAAAGCAGTGACGGTGGCGTGGAAAAGATAAACTTCTCAATGACACTCGAACGCATGCAGCACCAGCAGATCAAGGAGCTGTGCACTAGCTTCGCGCCACTATTCTCAACCACCCCAGGACAGACTGAACAGGCATACCACTCCATTGACACAGGTAACGCCCACCCACTTAGAGCCCAACCTTACCGGGTGGCTCCGCACAGCAAAGCTGCTATAGAACGGGAGATCCAGGACATGCTACGGATGGGTGTAATCTGCCCTTCTCACAGTGCATGGGCATCTCCAGTGGTTCTAGTCCCCAAACCGGATGGGGAGATACGCTTTTGCGTGGACTACCGTAAGCTAAATGCGGTAACTCGCCCAGACAACTATCCAATGCCTCGCACAGATGAGCTGTTGGAGAAACTGGGACGGGCCCAGTTCATCTCCACCTTAGACTTAACCAAGAGGTACTGGCAAGTACCGTTAGAGGAATCTGCCAAGGAAAAGTCAGCCTTCATTACACATGTAGGGCCGTATGAGTTTATTGTGCTCCCTTTCAGGCTGCAAAATGCACCCGCTACCTTCCAAAGACTTGTAAATAGTCTCCTAGTGAGATTGGGAAAATCTGTAGTTGCCTACCTTGATAATGTGGCCATATTTTCTGACTCCTGGGCAGAGCACCTAGAACATCTCCGGAAGGTCTTTGAACGCATACAAAAGGCAGGACTAACTGTTAAGGCTAAAAAGTGTCAAATAGGCCTCAACAGAGTGACTTACCTTGGACACCAGGTGGGTCAAAAAACTATCAATCCTCTACAGGCCAAGGTGGATGCTATCCAAAAGTGGCCTGTCCCAAAGTCCAAGAAACAGGTCCAATCCTTCTTAGGCTTGGCTGAATATTACAGGCGATTTGTACCACACTACAGCCAAATCGCCACCCCACTGACTGACCTAACTCGAAAAAAACAGCCAAATGCAGTCCAGTGGACTGAGCAGTGTCAAAAGGCCTTTAACCAGCTTAAAGCAACACTCATGTCTGACCCTGTGCTCAGGGCCCCAGACTTTGACCAACCATTCCTAGTAACCACAGATGCCTCTGAGCGTGGTGTGGGAGCAGTTTTAATGCAGAAAGGACCTGATCAACAATTGCACCCTGTTGTGTTTCTCAGCAAGAAGCTGTCTGAAAGGGAGAGCCACTGGTCAATTCCCAAAAAGGAATGTTACGCCATTGTATATGCTCTGGAAAAGCTACGCCCATACGTTTGGGGACAATGGTTCCAACTACAAACCGACCATGCTGCGCTGAAGTGGCTTCATCGCTTCACCAACAAGAACAAAAAACTTCTTCGGTGGAGTTTAGCTCTCCAAGATTTTAATTTTGACATCCAACACATTCCAGGAACTTCTAATAAAGTGGCTGACGCACTCTCCCGGGAAAGTTTCCCAAAATCAATAGGTTAAAACTGTCCTCGGAATGTGGGACCTATTGTTAGTTATTGTAACCAATAGTATGTTTACAGGTGCATGTGTTTCATTAATTCTGTTTTTTTCCTAAAGCTCCAGGAAGAAATCGCACCCAGTGACATTCAGACACCGTTTGCGATTTGGGGGGTGTGTCATAAGTGTGAAGTAGCCTAGAATTATTGTTTACCTGTAAGGGGTTAAGCTAAAGGTAACCTGAGAGGTGGACAACTGACCAATGAGAAATTCCTCAGGAGACAAAGGATTTTAAGTTTCAGTTTCTCTCTGGGTCTCCCTCTGTTCACCTCCGCTATGGGATAAACACAGCTATGTCTTTCACTATAACTATAAGATTCTATCAAGTACTGTAGTCAGTAAGTTTACCTTTTTTTTTAATCACTTGGAGGGTTCTCAGTGGTGAGTATTGGCTGGGTGCTTCTTGATATTGTAAGATTCAGCAAAAATATTAACAGTGGAGAAAGTTGCCTCGGGGGAGAGGTTTGGTTTCTGAATCCTTTTGTTGATTATGGTAGATGCTGTTCTATTGATGGTTATAAGGGATTTATTCCTTTCTTTTTTCTTTTATTAAAATCTTTCTTTTAAGAAGCTGACTGCTTGTTTTTCATTGTGTAAGATCCTGGTTTTGGATCAGGCACGTCTCGCAGGATCAGGCGAGGTTTGGGGTTTTTATTCTCTCAAGCTTTCCAAGGAAGGAAAAAGTTTGGGGGGTTAGTGGAAAGGGAAAGAAGGGTCCCAAACTACCCTAGACCTAGTTTGGTGATGGCAGCGTACCAGGTCCAGATACAAAAAAATTTGTGTTCTGGGGAAAAACATTTTAACCCAAGCTGGTAAAATAAGCTTGGAGGGATTATTTCCTTTTGTCATGCGGGTCCCCACATCTGTACCTTAAAGTTCAAAGTGGGGAGGCAATCCTGACAGGGGGTAATAGGAGTTTATATAAAAACAGACCCAAAAATCCAGACTGCCACACCGCCATGCTGAGCTCCTGCTGCTCTGGAGCATGGTAAGAAGCAGCAGCAGGGGTGGATAAGGGTCAGGGAGCTCTGGGGGGCAGTTAGGGAACAGGGAGCGGGGAGGTTGGATATGGGGTGGGGTCCCGGGAGGTGTGTCAGGGGGTGGATAGGGGTCAGGGCAGTCAGGAGACAGGGAGCAGAGGGGATTGGATGGGTCAGGAGTACTGAGGGGGGGGGTCAGTCAGGGGTTGGGAAATGGGGGAGAGAGCCAGATTAACCTTTTGTGGGCCCCCATGCAGGCAATGGAACATAGCATGGGGAGGTCAATCCCCAGAGCGAGGAGCCAGCTGGGGCATGGCAGGAGCAGCCCTGCTCCACCCAGCCCAGTTCGAGGGCATGATTTATAAACTTGCAATTAGCAGATACAGTGACCTGCCCGACCCTGTGCTGCCAGCATGTCCCTTCGCCTTGGGGGTGGGCCCATGCCATGTCACAGACCAACATTCCCCCAACTCCCTATGGCCAGAGCACCCCCAGATCAGCTTTGCCCAGCACCCTCCTCAGACCCCCCATGAACAGCACCCTGCACAACCCCCCCCCCCAGCCCCACCACAACTGCCCAGCACTTCACATAGAACCCCCATTGCCTACTTCCCCAACACACACATCTTCCTTGCTCCATCACAGCCAATTCCCACACTGCCCCCGCAGGTAAGCGCTGACCCGCTGCCTCTGGCCACACTCACCGGCCCTGCTGAGAAGTGACTGTGGCATGATTAGCCAGACCAGGGCCTGCTCCAGCCAGGCTCCCTCAAGACCTACTTGCCTGGAGGAGCCCAGCCAAGCCCCCCCACACTGCCCTCCCCCAACTTGACTCGGGCTGGCCAGGCTTCTGCACCAGTCCCAGGTGGCTCAGCTCTGGGGTGAGAGGTAGGGCCCCACAGGTGGTGGGAAGCAGAGACTGCCTAGAGCTGAAGGTGCACCGGGGTCTGGCCAGAGGGCAGAGAGGAGCAGGAGGGTTGGGCCGGGGTGGAGGGGAAGTGGGGGAAAGAGGAGCTCTCAACCAGCCAGCAGGCAGGCCAAGAGGAGCAAGTGGTGGGTGGAGGACGTCAACCGGGTCTCAGTGGGCAATGCAAACAGAGTAGGCTGGGGCCCCTTCTGAGCACGGGCCTAGGTCCGTGGAGCCTCTGGCACCATTGTAAACCCAGCACTGGTGGGAGGGGGTGGATAAGGGGAAGGCTGATTGGGGAGGCACAGCCTTCCCTATTCAGTCCTTCATGTAGTTTTACACCCCGATGTGGCCCTTGGGCCTAAAAGTTTGCCCACCCCTATCCTAACCCCATCCATACTTGCTCTGGGTTGTCCACGCCAGCACTTCTTCCTTCTCCTTTGCCTTTTCTCCACTGAAGCCATTCTGCTCCTAACAACCTCAAGCCTGCTCCTGTTTTATAGGCATGACTTCTCCACCCCCTTCTGCCCTGCCCCTCCCCTTCCTAATGCTTGCATCTACTTTTCCCCACCACCTTAAACTCCATAAACAAATTTTCATCAGAATTATTAAGGAATCAAGCAGTGATTTGATCCTGAAAGAGAGAGCCATCTCCTCCTGTGTATCACAGCTTTCCTCTACCTCTCCACCAGTTTCCACACACGCAGGGCAAAACTGTACTTCAACCTAAATTGCTTTTCAAGATAGAGTAAGCTGAAGCAATGAAAAGGGGGAGAAATAAGTCTTTCTATAATACCCATGCTTCTATATTGTGATGCCAATTTTTCCCAACCTAGTGCTAAAAAATTCCCATATTTTGGGAAATTTCCCAGGATATAGAAGCACTGTATGATACCACAAAGTGAGTGTGTCTCTAGTAAAGGCTGAAGACCCTGTTTTTTAAAATGGCTGAAGACAGAAAACCCTTGTAATACACAGATGAAGTACACAGAAAATAAAAGGCAATGCAGTTTCATATTTACATTCATGACACTTCTTCCCTCTATGTTTTTAATATAAGCTCAGTTTTGCAGGAAATCTGCACAGACAGAAAATTTTTGGTTTAGCACATGCTTTCTAAGCACTTTTATTAAGTCCTTGAAATCTATCCCAGCTGATTGCTTAAGTACTGCACCCCTTTCTCATTACTGTTAGGAAAACAGATGGTTTTTCTTGCCACTGCTTTCTACATTTGCATGACCCATATTTTGAAAAAAGTTCAGCAAAAGAGACCCGTGTACCCCTGTGGGACCTCACTGCAGGATTAGGGCACAAGTCTCTTCAAATATATTTCAGATTCTTGTTCGTTCTCACTAGATAGGAAACCTGCCTTAGAGTAGTTTCTTCACTTTGTCTCTCACTCTGGATGGGATCCACAAAGGGACTTAAGCATTGCAACACTGAACATCATGGCACCCAACTTTCAGGTGTCTAGAAAATCACAGGAACAACACTGTGATCCACAAAGCCAAGGTAGGCACCTCAGCTCCCTACACAATGAACAGGGAGAGACAGACACCCTACGAATGCAAAATACAAAAGTCAGAAAGCTTGTTGGGGAGCCACCTAAACTAACCAATGGGAAATGCCAACAAAAGGGGTTGCCCCGCCCCTCTATCAGAGCTGGATAAGCCCAGCTTTAGGGAGACACCTAGCTCTGCTAATGATCCACAAATGGGCACCTACTGCCTGGAGCCATTGTGGATAAGTAATGAAAGAGTGGCAGGAGCAGGGGGACTAGGTCCAGGAACTCCCACCACCCAGGTGAGTGCCCTGGGCATTGGGATACTGAGTCCTTCCTGCTCCTTGGCCCAATGACTGAGCATTTATTGACAGATGATTCATCAGAGAGGCCGAGGGAGCCCCATACTGGCCGATCCTGTAGCTCAGTGCTTAAAGCCCTCTATTGAAATCCTTTCTGCCCATACAGCAGAGAGGGGGAAACTGAATTTGGGTCTCCCATATCCCAGCTGAGGGCTCTAACCACTGGGCTACATGTTATAAAGTGAAGGGTAGTGCATCCACTTCTGGATTTTGAAAGGGCTTTGAGCACACCTATCAGATCAGGCTCCACACGTGAATGCCCATATTCCCCAGGCACCAACTTTACAATGTGCCAGGGGGGTGCTTAACCCCTGGCTCTACCCCAGGCTGTGACCCCACTCCATCCCTTCCTCCAAGGTCCCCATCCCCACCCTACCTCTTCAGGCCTCCACCATGCCTCTTCTCACCCCACCTCTTCCCAGAGGGGTCATAACCTCGCTATTCCCCCTCACCTCCAGTACTGCTTGCATGTCAAGAAACAGCTGATGGCAGTGGGAAGGAGAGGGAAGTGCTGATTGGTGGGGCCTGCCAGCAGGCGGGAGCCACTGGAGGGAAGCTGATGGGTAGGCTGCCAGTAGGTGCTCAGCACCCCCCTTTCTCCCTTCATGGGTGCTGCAGCCCCTGAGCACCCACAAAGTGGGCACCTATATTATCTTCCCCTTGTTCATGGATCACTCAGGGGCTTCGGTGGGAGACAGGCATCCAGTCACCTAGCAGGAGGCAGCAGTATACATGCCCAGAGGCAGAAACACAGGCTTCTGGGGGACTTTTACTCTGGAAAATTTAGGCACCTACAGCATTGGACAGGAGTCCTGTAGATCACAGTGAACCTCAAATGAGACAGGGGTGCTCCAGTGCTTTCCTGGATCCCACCCTTTGTACCCATCAGCTGACTCTACTTTTGAAAATGGCTGCTGCTGACAACAAATCACTAAGAATTTAAAGGGGAAGCTCAGAAAAAGAATACCAGTCTCATAGCCATGTACACCATACCACTTTTCTAATTTCTTCTTTTCTTCCTTCTACCCAGCTCCCCTGCCTCTTTCCAATTCCCTTTGCCAACTGACCTCCAACTACCTTCCTCTCTTCTCACTTCCTCTCTCACTCTCTCCTTCCCCCATACCTTTCTTTTCTGTCTCCATTTTCACTTTCCCTTTCTCCAGTAGTTAGGGATTGGATTAATGGTTCTCTTGCACCTCTAGATTCTCGGACTACTTTCACAAGAGCATAGAGACTAGTGGGATGGTAGAAGCAATAACAAGGATGGAGCAGCTAGTGAGCAGCCTTCACTGGACTTACTTACATACCTAAATTGGTTCAAGGCTGGGATATGGGAGCTAAAGCATGCCACGGTAAGTGCTTTGACCTACAGCTGATTTTAATAAGTTTGTAATTACAACTATCCTTTCAGTCATGCAGCTGTGTGTGAAGATGTTTATCTGAATCTCACAAGATCTGCCTACAGTAGACAGTAGCTAATCTATTGTGAAAGCAGTTGTCAGCAACTGGTCCATGTGAACTGGTGCTTTGGAAAGTCCTAACTGCAAGTGTAGAGGGGTCAAAACTGAAGTAAAAAAGTGTGGTTGAGTCAGGGCAGAAGCAGTGCAGAAAATGGTTTTGTTTTGCCTACTAAGAAGAAAAAAGGTCTAGGAGGGATATACAGGCACAGAAACACTCTGTATAGCTGCACCAAAAATTATGGCAGTAATAAGATTGAAACAATCACTTACTGTCACTCCTGGTGGTTCCTTATCTTCCTTGGGAAGGACTGTCCTCTCCATACAGAGATCTGTCAACTGTGATTGGTCCTGAACCCCTTTGGGACTGGCACTCTCTCTCTCTCTCTCTCTCTGCCTTTCCAACAGCTTACCCAGTAAGTCCCTCCAGTTGTATTGAACAAACCAGTCACCTCCCCATATTTCCCCAAGTGTTCTGACAGATAGGAGCTGTAAGGAACAGCTCTCTCAGTGGTCCAGTCTGGAATTATACCTTCCATTGCAGTTTGCTGTTTGAACACCACATATGTGGATTATTACACTTTGCTTAAACAATCACCGCAACTGGAAATATGACACAGCTGTGTCTCAGCTATAGAGTATCCCTTGGTTTGATGGAACATTATCTGGCATATTAAACATATAGGCTATCTGTGTTGTGTTAGTCTGCCTGCTGTGAAAGGCAAGCAGTAAGGAAGGCAAAGTATACAGCTGTAGGAAACTAACTTTATCTCAGCTGTTGCACCAAGTTGCAGCTCTAGAACTGGCTGGAGGGCAGAGTTCAAGCCTTGAGAGGTAGGAGTTAGCAGAGTTGCAGCTGAGACTGACTCTAGACCAGGGATAGATAAGGTGACACAAGCTGATTTGCAGTGACAATCACACTGCCCAGGTCTTGGCCACCAGTCTGGGGGGCTCTGCATTTTAATTTAAATGCAGCTTCTTAAACATTTTAAAAACTTTATTTACTTTACATACAACAATAGTTTAGGTATATTTTATAGACTTACAGAAAGAGACCTTATAAAAACATTAAAATGTACTACTAGCACACAAAACCTTAAATTAGAATGAATAAATGAAGACTCAGCACACAACTTCTGAAAGGCTGCAAACCCGTGCTCTAGACTGCGTGTTCTTCAGAAAGGACCATGTCTGTCTCCATGTCCATACAGCACCAAGGCAGTGGGACCCAGGTCCCGATTTGAAGCCTTTCAGAGTGGATTTGAATGGCAGCTTGTAATGTTACACTGTGCTTACTTGAGACTTTGGTTTGTTGTTATTGCCTGGCTTGTTTTGCTGAGCCAATTAAAGAAATTTAGTTTTACTGAAGGAGTATGTTTTGGTTTAATTAGTACCTGGAGACATAACAGTGAACAAGGCTTCCAACTCACTGTCTGTTTAGGAGGAAGGGGGCTCAAAGACACCTTGTTTCCACTCTCCCCCACACCAAAAAACCCAAAATTCTTAAGGTGCAACATGAAGTTAAAACCTTAGTACTCCTTACACAGCTCATCAACCATTGGGGTCTATGGTAGGCCATGAAGAAGTGGTCAAGAAGGATTCATCTAGCTAGAGAGAATTCGAAGACCTGGGAGATGTACTTTATTGTAAAGAAAAAAGAACATGTTCCTGTCTCCAAGTTAGGCCTATGCATTACCAGACTTTCTTTAGCCCCAGTCCTCCACATAAAACCCAGACTACTTCAATGACACTAGCAACAACTTCTATAGGTCCTTTCTCCCTTTCCTCTCAGGCCAGGTCATGTATACTGTGTCTGCTAGAAAATGAACTTTTCACAGCTGCTACGGTGCACTGACCATGTGCAGCTGTGGTCCTTCTGCTAAGAAGGTTAACTGTTTCCCCATCAACCTACAGCCAGCATGTGTGTATGCTCCATCATAGGGCCCTCACAGATGGACTGGAGCTAAAAGAGACTTGTCTACTGGTTCACATAGCAGGGCTGGCACTGGCTTGCTTCTCTCAGTTCCCCTGGTGTAGTGCTGAATACCATTATTTCTTGTGCTGATCAAGTATTAGGAATGTTTATACAGTTGCCAGTCATCAGCATGGCACATTTAAAAAAATTGTAAAATGGGTCTATATTGCAGTAAAAGTACAGTAAGTGCACAACGTGGCACAATAAGACAGAGTAATGCATCACAAGTATCTGAATTCACTGGAAACAGATATAACACACACCATCTCAGACCAGCTCAAGCACGGAGGAGTCAGACAGGCTGGTGATGGGTGATCACTCATTACTGAGTATGACCATCTTACATGGGAGTTATAGGTCCTCAGGTGGCTAATAAGGCCAATCCTTGAACCATAGGCTCCATTACAACGAAGGCAGATATTGTTTTCAGGCTCAGCAGAAGACTGTTGACCATGACTGAAAGCCAGTCTCTCCTTCCTCCTGCGCCTCTTGTCCTCTTCAGCTTGTCGGCGAGCAAGTTCAAAATTCAGGGGACCGTCAAGTAGGACTTCATGCCATTTTAAGCAATTCTGGGCAAGTGTCTCCCAAATGTTAATATCAATATTACACTTTTTTAGGTGGTCCTTCAGCAAGTCCTTATAAGGCTTCCGTTGTCCACCCACATTACAGTACCCTTCTTTCAGCTGAGAGAACAGCACCTGTTTTATGAACATAAGAAAGGCCATACTGGGTCAGACCAAAGGTCCATCTAGCCCAGTATCCTGTCTACCGACAGTGGCCAATGCCAGGTGCCCCAGAGTGAGTGAACCTAACAGGTAAAGATCAAGTGATCTCTCTCCTGCCATCCATCACCCCCCTCTGACAAACAGAGGCTAGGGACACCATTCCTTACCCAAATTGTTTTGGGAGGTGATGGTCTGGCATCTGGACAACATGACCAGTCCAGCGGAATTGCTGATGGATGATCATTGCCTCGATACTGGTGGTCTTTTCCTCTTCCAGTACACTAACATTGGTGCACCCGTCTTCCCATTTGATTTTCAGAATCTTACAAAGGCAGCCTTGTTGGTGCCTCTCAAGGACTTTCAAATGGTGTCTACAGGTTGTCCAAGTTTCGGACCCATTCAACAGTGTTGGGAGAATAACAGCTTGATAAATAAGAAGCTTGGTGTCTGTTTGAATATCGTGATCTTCAAAAACTCTGTGCCAAAAATGAGAAAAAACTACATTGGCACAGCTCAGGCAATGTTGAATTTCTGCATCAATATCTGCCTTGGATGAAAGATGACTTAAGGATGAGCTCGGATACCCTCTCAATTTGTATGAGGTACACAATGTCACCAAGCAGGTGAAGAACAGCAAGGCAGCAGGTCTAGATGGGATCCCCGCTGAAATCTTTAAAGACAAAGGACCAGAGCTAATTTTGCAGCTTTACCTGTTTGTCATTAAAATCTGGATAAAGGAGGAGATACTCAGTGAAATGAGGGATGCCTTAATTGTCACCCTCTTCAAGAAAGGGGATAAAGTGGATTGTGGAAATTAACATGATATCCCCTTTGTAGCCATTGCAGGCAAGGTTCTGGCACGGATCCTTGCAACCCGCCTTCTGCCCCTGTCAGAAGAAATTCTACCGGAGTCACAGAATGCACAGCAGCTGCAAGAAAAGTGTCAGGAGCAAAACCGACCACTGTACATGATTTTTATTGATCTAACTAAAGCCTTTATTGCAATGAATCACTGTGACCTTTTGACTGTACTTTCTAAGGTAGTTGTATTTATCAGGACATCCAATGACCTAATATTGCTTTATGACAACATGAAAATGACTGTTCTGAGCAGCACTGGCTCTCAGAGTGAACCTTTCAAAGCACAGCAGTCAAAAGGGGCTGTATTATTGCTCCACCCATGTTTACGTTTTTTATTGCCATCATTCTTTACCTAATTGCTGGGAAGTTTATAAATGGCCTTGTAATAATTGAGTGAATGGATGGAAAGCTGTTCAGGCTTAGCAGGTTGAAAGCCAAGAGTAAGATCTCCACATCTATTGTGAAACTTCAGTATGTTGATAACAATGCAATCTTTTCCCACTCTGAGAAAGATCTTTAAACTATCCTGAATGTGTTTGCCGATGCCTGTGCATGTCTTGGTTTCACTCTTAATGTCAAGAAGACTCAAGTGCTCTGTCAGCCTTCTCCAAATGAGGTATTACATGCCCCATCTATCAATATCAATGGAGTGGCCTTGGAGAATGTTGATCATTTCCTCTACCTTGGCTTGTTAGCACTAACCCACCACTTGGTGAGGCAACTGCCATCTTTTCATATGCTGTGTATTTATACCTCCCTACTGTATGTTCCACTCCATGAATCTGATGAAGTGGGTTTTACCCCATGAAAGCTTGTATCCAAATAAATTTGCTAGTCCCTAAGGTACCATAAGGACTCCTCATTGTTTCTACCTAGGAAGTCATCTTTCATCCTATAATATACGCTCTAGTTCAAACAAAAATTATTTTTTGGGAAGTTCCATGGTCTGTGTTATAGAGGAGATCAGACTGGATAATCAGAGTGGTTCCTTCTGGGGCCTTAGAATGTATGAATTATTGAGTAAAAGAGAATTAACACCGAACATGCTGAACTCGTTAAATTGTGCAAAGCCTATATCTAACAAACGTGTTGTTTATCTAAAATTTAAAAAACACAATTAAGACTAATCTAATGAGTGTAAAGTACATGTGGGAGTGCTAAACTGCAGTGTGGGACCAAGGCGTGGATTTTGCCATCTGATTGATTGTGCAGGTTCCTGTGCTGATGCAGATTACTGGAGTGGAGCCCAAGTCAGCCCACATCATGTCATTTAATCTGGTCATTAGCCCAGCTCTTTTCTTATCTACAGAGTATTCTGTAGATGTCATACTTTTATATGTTCATTTTATAATTTTCATTTTTACTGTCCCCTAATTTGGCATTTTTTACATATGAAATTTAACAGATTTTTTTTCTCTTTGGATCAATTATATAAGGGGCCATTCTGCTCTGTTACACCAGTTACATCAGCATAACTGAGAATGGAATTTAGCCCAGCCTGCCATGTGCTGCAATAGGATCAGAAGGGATGTACCTTTTAACCCACATAACACCCTGTTGAAGTCTCTGACATCCCATATGGTCACCAGGTTTGCCCACATGGGCCTGAGGGCAGGATAAGTTTTTTTTCCTCCACTCTTGTTTACCTCTTGATTTCCTGACAACGGCAGGTTACAGCTGCTTGGTTAGTACTGTCAAGAACAAATAAAACAGCGGGGGATGGGGAAGAGAGGTGGTTACAGGGCAGTGCGGTGGGTGTGGCTGGCTCTGCAGCACTAGGCGGTGGCTCAGCAGCAGAAGCAGGCTCTGGCCTGTGTCGGGCTGTCTCGGTATGTCGGACACGGGCGGTGGAGGCCCCGGTGGGGGCGGTGAGGAGGGCGGCCTGGAGGTGCCGGGCTCGGCGGTGCAGAATGTGGCCGATGTCTCGGTGCTGCAGAAGCACCTGCGCAAGCTGGTGCCGCTGCTGCTGGAGGACGGCGGCGAGGCCCCGGCCGCGCTGGAGGCGGCGCTGGAGGAGAAGGGCGCCCTGGAGCAGATGCGCAAGTTCCTCTCTGACCCGCAGGTGCACACAGTGCTGGTGGAGCGCTCCACGCTCAAGGGTAAGAGCCGGGCCGGGCGCCAGGAGAGCCGGGCAGGGGTGAGGGGGGATTGGGTTGCAGGGAGATTCCCTCCCTCCCTCCCTCCACTGCAGATAGTAACTGTCAAGTTGGCGGCAGTTGCTGCTTTGTGTGGTGAGATGACCTTTGTTCCCCCACTCCCTGTGACTCGTCCCGTATACACACACGGACTGACGGGCGGGTCTGTGACCTCCACTCCCCCCCCACACACACTTAGGGATGGTCTGTGATCCCCTTGTATTGCCAACCTATCCCCCAGGGGAGATGCTGACCCCACATGCACAGTGTGGCGTACCCTGTAACGTCCTGGTGCAACAGGAAGAGGGGAGACAGCCCCGTCAACAATTCACTAACAGATTCACACACACACCCAAAAAGGATGGAACTGGCTCCCCCGTAACCTCCTGTATTGGAATAGAGAGAAGAAGGGATGCTGTAACCCACCCAGCAATACCCCTGTCCATTCCCACAGGGAAGAAATGTACCATAGTCTTGGTCCTGAACGCTAACCCAAAACCTATACAGAGAGGCTACTAACATGTCTTTGCTGGGGGATGTAAAAATAGCCAGAAATTGGTACTTCAGTTTTAAATTACTGAGATCAAGAAATCAACATTGGTCTTTGGAAAAAAGACGTGTGGACGCTGCCTTATATGAACTGTAGCTGAAATCAAAGTCAGGATGATAAAACATTCCCATGAGCTATGTATTTATTGTGTTGTTAAGTTTCTATCTCGGTTTTGCAGCATTGGGGAGCCTGAAAGCTTTGAACTTGGACCTCCTTCACAACCGGATCTGACTTTATTGCTGTGTTGTGCCATGTATCACATATCAGAAACTAATATGTAGATGCCTGCTCAAAGGTCTTATGTAGATAAATAAAACAGCCCCTGTGCCTTCACAAAGACTTCCCTTGTGTTTGACTTGAAAAGATAAGGGCATGATGTTAGGATTTTTCCTAGGTCAATTTGAGAACTATCAAAGGATCATTAGTTTCTATGTGGCTGGTTCACAGATACAGGTGGAATGAATCTCCCTATAATTTCATCTAAAGGACTGTACTTGCCACAGAAAGTATTTCACTGCAGTTTAAGCAGTGGATATGAGCCAGTGCTGTTGAAGGACTTGGATGTGTGATGTTATGGCCTAGAGTCAAGAATGCTTAGCAACTGAGCCGAATTAACACCGGTGACATTCACTTAAACTGGAATAAATGTTTCAAAACCAGGCTTGTATACTTTTCTCTGTTAGGTATTTACATTGTGTCTCCCCTGTCCCCCTTGCATAATGTAGAGTAACTTTTTTACAGGTCAGTTGCTCTTAGGGAGGAATATAAACTACATTAGTTTCAAATATGGGGATGTAATAACAGATATCAAATCACTGACAATTAATTAGGGGGTCTGGTATGTCTAGCCTCCATCAAAGTTTTTTTGCTATAGTTTGGGTGGAGAAGTGGGGTGAGAGTGGGAAGTCAGCATCCTTAAACACACACACACACATACACACACGCCAATTGTGCTCTAATTCCAGTTGCCCCATTTATGAGACACATAGAGTACATCTACACTGTAATTCAATCTGGGGCACACTCTCAGAACCAAAGTCATTTGGCTTGAGCTGCTAGACTAAAAGTAGCAGTGTAAATGTTCTTCTCAGGTAGGAAACTGAACTTTGGGACCCACGCCCCTCATAAGGCCAGTACTCTAATGCCTACACTGCAATTTTTAGCCCCCTCAGCCCAAGCCGCACAAGTCTGAATCAGTTGATGGGCACCAGCCACAGCTTCTCAGTGAGTGATTTTATTGCAGTATAGATGAACCTCTAGTGCACTTGGTCCCCAGTCTGCCCCAGCATGTTCAAATATGGCAGGGACAAACTATTTTTTCTGTACACATCATGTAACGTCTAAGAGAAAGTGCTCTGCGAGCAGTCTGTGAACATTTTGGTATTACTCATTCTTTTCTGTAATGGATACACTTCCTCACGTCTGACAGGATAAATCTTTTTTGAGGACATTGCTCTACCTAAACTTCACCAAAAAAGATAGCTCACTGTAACGTCCTGGGTTTTATTTAACACGGTAAAAACCGCAAATGATTCCAGCAGTTCTATCATTGTAAGCTGTTCCAAGAGAGTGCTTGTCACATTCTTGCTGTATGTAATTATTAGACCCCAGTCTTGCCTGCAGTAGGGAAACAGTGTCTCCATTTCCCACTGTTGCTAATGTTCGGCTGAAGCAATTCTAGAAGTTCTACTTGATGGTAAGTGTAGACACTATCAACTGGCCAGACCTTTTTAAGCACCATGGTGAAGACCTCCAAATTCAGACAACCTAGTGCTTAAAACAGTATGGTGAGCAGGGGTAGTCAGGGGACAAGGTCAGGGGGGTTGGATGGGTCAGGGATTCTGAGGGGGCAGTCAGGGGGCGGGAAGTGGGAGGTGGCTGGATAGGAGGCAGGGTCTTCACTACCCGGCCCTCCATATAATTTTCCAAACCCGATGTGACCCTCAGCCCAAAAAGTTTGCCCACCCCTACTATAGAAGGAGCCGCATGTTAACTTCTGAAGAGCCGCGTGTTGCTCCGGAGCCACAGGCTGGCCATCTCTGGTACAGAGGAACCAGAGAAAGGTTCCCCTCTATATGGAGAGAGCAGTTTTGCTAAAATTTTAAATCTTGTTTTAAATACTTCATCAAAAAGGAATCTGTTCCACACGAATAGCCTAAACAGCAACTTTTAAAATACCACATTTTAGAAAAGGTTTTATTAATATTTTTTAAAAGTGACCCATATGACTTTTATGGACACTCTTGATCAGCTTCACCTACTAAAAATTAATAGCCTGACCACTCATATGTTGAATTTTTAAAAGATGATTTAAAATAGTCTGAAAAAGTGTGCGGGAAATACAGTACTGATGAGCTCACTAGAGCTGTGCTTCCTGTCAGCATCACCTGGTCTAATAGAATTTACTTCTAGAAATATTCTGCTGGATTATCAGTGCTTTTACACAACTAACACAATAGGAAGGAGATTAAATACCTTTAAGTGCAAAGAGTAGAGTTCTAGTGCTCGTGATTTGTTATGAAGTTGAAATGTTTAGTGTTGACTCTTTTACCGTGATTTGAAAATGTAAAGTACCAAGTGCTGACTACTGTCAACTCTCAGAACGAGAGCCAGACTTCAGATCACAAAGATTCACCAGTTAATCTTATCAAACATAAATTGTATGCTGTTAAGTGGTTAGTTTCATCTGGACATCAAGGACACGTACCACAATTGGCTACTACTAGTTCGTGGGCTTTAGGTGATACCGTAATACAAAATAAAACTCTGGCAGTTTCTTTTGGAGACATTGGGACAACAGGAGAGTAATACTTCTGTTCTTTTTCTCACTTGAGTGTGCCTTCCTCAGATGAAGATAGCTTTGTGCTGCATTGCAGTGGTTTCGCTGCATTGCTGTGGTTTCACTGCAGAAGTTCCAGTATGCATTAGGTGACCAGATATCCTTATTTTATAGGGACAGTCCCAATTTTTGGGTCTTTTTTTATATAGGGTCCTATTACTCCCAACCCCCATCGCGATTTTTCACATTTGCCATCTGGTCACCCTAAGCATGCACAGCAATTACATCACCTTGTGACTCACTAGCAAAGTTAGGGAAACAGTCATTTTCTCTCTTACTCTTTGTACTTTTAATCTCCTCTTTTCCTTAATATAATTTGAAGTCTTTGAAAAAAATCAAGGCAAGTTTTGAAAAGGAACTAAACTGACTTGTGGCATGTTCTTTCAGGTCTTTAAGTATACTGAGATAACAAAACTTTGTGTAGTTTTAACAAGCCATAACTCAGGCTTTGTATTGTGGGGAAACTCTGCAAATCTATCGCTTGAAATCAGTATGTAAGGAGTTGGCCTGTAATTTGCTTTCACTATAGCAATTCATACAGGAGGAGCCTAGAAAAAGAGGGAGCAGTAGTGGTCCTGAAGTAACTAATCTCTCGTAATAAAGCCATAAAAACCTGTGTCTTGAGGAGTCATGCGTTTCTGGGTTCTAAGTCATGGTTTTAGTACAAATGAAAATATATTTAGGTATGTTCTATCCAATTCTGCTGACAACAAATGAAATCATTTTGAGTACGATTTTAGTTTAGTTGCCTTGGAAATGCTGATTAAAAATCAAACACTGATTGTATTATTCTCAAGCTAAATAACAAGGCTTCTCCAGTTTTCATCTTATCTGGTTATTGTCAAAATATAACTTGAGCTGTAGGGCACAAGGTACTTTGTGTAAGGTTTCAAACCTAGATGAGATGAGTACAAATGAGCTCCTGCATGAATAGGTGTGAGGTAGATGGGGTGGAGAGGGAGAGTTAATAGGCTTTTAAGTATATGTTAGCGGTTTTTCATATATCAAACTCTGTTTGCAGAGGATGTGGGTGATGAAGGAGAAGAAGAAAAAGAATTCATATCCTATAGCATTAATACTGACATTCATTATGGGCTGAAGTCAAACAGGTGAGTGCAATCTTACTGAAATCTGATATGAATGTTTTAGGACTCGGTAAAGCTAGTCCTATAATCCTTAGGCAACACATATAGTAATACGTAGCTCTTCTATAGTGCTTTTGATGTTCAAAGTGTTCTACAAACATCTAGCTTCACAACAGTGCGTGCGATCTCTCTCTCTCTCTCTCTCTCTTTCTATCTCTCTCTCTTTCATATGCTTGCATGTTTCTCTCTTGTCATTGTCTAGCCATAGCACACATTTGTCTCTGTTAAGCTAAAATATTTACACCAGAAAATATTTACACCATGATTATAGACTTGATTGCTTTTAGTTTTCTGTTAGTCTAAAATGGGTGAATATAAAAACTTAATACATTCAGCCACTAGTAATAGTTTTAAAGCATTAGCATAAGTTTTGCTCTCACACTTTCAAAAGTGTACCCGGTAAAGCACGTTAGCATGTAACATCTGATATTCACCTCCGAATCTTGTGTTATACTGGAGCTACCGCAATTTACTGTATTCTGGAATTAAATGTTTGATGATTAACTAAGATTTTTCTTTGCTCCACAGTTTGGCGCTCATAAAGCATACACCAGTGATCGATGCTGACAAACCAGTGTCCTCCCAACTGAGAGTGCTTACTCTTAGTGAAGATTCTCCTTACGAAACATTACATTCTTTCATTAGCAATGCTGTTGCTCCCTTTTTTAAGTCCTATATCAGAGAGTCTGGCAAAGCAGACAGGTAATTGTTAAATGCATATAATACATTTTTCATTAGTACTGAAAGTGTATCAAAGAATGTGGGGCTGAGGTGAAGAGGACTTGAAACAATTTTAATAGGAAAATGATCTTAAAGCTAAGCTAATGCTTATGACAGTTGTCACAAATTGGTACTGCTTGTTGGGGATGTAGCTCATGTTACATGAACACAAGTGCATACAATTTATGTATGCCTGTTGGTCTAGCTTTTCATTTGATGATGTTTTTCCCCCCTAGGGATGGTGATAAAATGGCTCCATCAGTTGAGAAAAAAATTGCAGAACTTGAAATGGGATTGCTGCATTTGCAGCAGAATATTGAAATTCCAGAAATCAGTTTGCCAATTCATCCAACTATTACTAATGTTGCCAAGCAATGTTATGAGCATGGAGAACAGCCAAAGGTTACTGACTTTGGTGACAAGGTTGAGGACCCAACTTTTCTCAACCAGCTGCAGTCTGGAGTTAACCGATGGATTCGAGAAACACAAAAGGTAAAATTGCAGAACCAAATGTTAGACTACATGGTAGAAACTCCTGCGTCATTCTTTAAGGGTGTGAAAACCTCCTCTTTTGTTGTTGGCCTCTTAACTGTGTTGTAAAATCTTACTCTATGCAGGAAACTTTAAACATAGGGCCAGATTCTCAGCCAATGTAAATTGAGCTACACCAGTGTACAGTTGAGAACCTGGCTCATATTCTTTGCCTTCAAGTAAATTGTTACTAATAAAATGCTGGCTAATTTTGTGTCTTTCTATTTAGGTAGTAAAAAATGTCTGAAATTTAAAAAAACTTATAAAGGGGCTGGTACTTAGTAGAGCAGGTCTGGGAAAATGTTTGTTGTTACTAGCATGTATAAAAGTTCTGCCCCACGATGGCTCCCATGCTTTACTTTGGTGAGGGTGGCAGCTTACTTTGTATTGGCTTAGTGATACTCACCTATTAACTCAACTCTGCTCCAAGTAAAGTTCTGAACTCATTGTGAAAGACTAACAGTATCCTGAAAGAACTTCAGGGAATTAAATTAAACCTTTATTGAAGTAGTTTTAACATCTTTGGAGTTCATTGTATTAAAAAAGCAAATGTACTATTGTGAGATTGCTCGGGACTTCTTTAGCAGGAAACCAAGATTAATACAATCTCTTCCAGAGATTGTAAGGCTCTCCAAAGACCCTTCTGAAACAATATGATAAATGTAAATTAAGGGGGTTTCCTCTAGGAGGAGAGGGGTAATGTAGTGTAATTCCTCTGGTTAGAAATCCTTTGCCACATCCCTGTCCCCATATAAACTAGCAAAGAGAAGACATTTGGATGAATAGCATGAGTTCAGACTGACCCAGGATGGCTTCTTGATCTAGCTAGTGGACAGAATCTTGGTTCCATGGAAAGACCCAGTTCTTAGGGAAGGCTTGGAAGGACATGCTTGCTGAGTCCCCTAGTGGCTGTGTGCTGGTTCTGAGAGAAGCTGTCATGAGCTGATAACCAGAAGGCCTCCCCTGGGTTGTGCAGGGGTTGGAGGACTGCTTTGGACAGAGTCTGTGTTAGGGTTTAGGTTCCTCATAAGCTTTTTAGTACTTTATTTTTAAATAGTTTCTCTCTAGGGATTTTTGCCTTAAGAATTAAATTGGCTTGCTTAGACCAGTGTGGTACTATGTGTTGATGATCAGTCTGTGAAGAGAAAGAAAGCAGGTATCCATGGCAATTTGTCTGTACTGGGAAATAAACAGTGAAGGCAGGGAACTAGGCAGCCTGGGACTACCTGAGTTAAAAGGGGGAGAGATGTGGATCCCCAAAGAAGAGGGACAACTCCAGGAGAGCTAACACCTGAGAGTAATTGCCCTTGCTGGACTACTGAGGGGGAAGTGCAGGTGCAGATTATTTGAACTGACATCACTAATAAATGTATTTAAGCATGAATTAATCAGCTTTATGCCCAACCCAGCTGCTGTGTATGCCTCCTGTGGGGAACTTATTAAGGCCTTGACTTTCCAGCAAGGCCTCTTCTGGTGGTCTCCTCCTCTGGGGAAAGCAGTAGGGCTCCAGCATCTCTACTCTTCTCTTCCACAGGAGAAGCAGAGTCTGTGTCATGCTGTGTTTTGCTTCTCCTCTCCTTCTGTTTCAGGAGTAATGATGCACCACTCTTCTTTCAAAGGAGCCACGGACTCCCTTGCTCACTTCTCTGCGCATAATATATATATCTGTGAAAGGGGAGTGGGGTTTTTCAGGTTGTGGTGAAGATGAATTTTGAAGAGGCTATGTACAGTGCCACTTAATTAACATGAAATAAGTGTCAAGTCTTGAATTTTTAATGCTAGAAATAACTTGTGGATGAATGTTATAATTGAGACAAACAAAAGGAAAGCTGGCTGCTTTATCCTTAAGATATAAGTTTGCAATACATTAAGATTTCATAGGATGCGGATGCATGTATAACACTCAGTGCAACACATGCACACAGGCATAATCTAAATAAGGATGAAATCCTGGCTTTTTACTTTCTCATGGCCAAATGCTCACTGTTCCTACATGGATACACTGAGGCAAAGGATGAGGCCATAGCTTCCTTCTTTCATATGATTGTGGGCTCTTGCAATCACTGGATTCTGGGACTCATTTAGTATACCCAGCAGATTCCCAAGGAGCATGGCTTATGTTGGAGTTTTGGCCAGTGCCCTTCTGCATAACTCATGGTGACTAAATCCAAATGAAGATAGGGTGCCAACTACCTTTTATTTTTTTTTTTTTTTAAAGCAACCACAACTCCTATGTCTAAATGAGTTCAGTCTACCTCAAGTACCTACGGGGTCACTTCCACTTAGCAGTGGCAATAACAGTTTTGCACCTTCTCCAGCATACCTCCAGAAGCCTCACCTGTGAAAACCATGTTTGCTCACCTGTGAAAACTCTTTAATTTGGCTCTTCTTTTATCCTAGGAACATTTTATAACTTATACCTTTTGTGTACAGCTGCTGCATGCAACGTCCACTATTACAGTTGGTGAATTGCTTTGCAGTTGGCTTGTGTAAACTAGATCTTTCCATTTTAGCATGTTGAACTATTAAAGTTGTGTGGAGGCAGTTTATTAATATAAGTGCAAACCCATCTAAAACAATTACCAGTTACACAACTGAAGCATCTAAATTTCTTTAACATTTCATTTGTGTTTAAGGTGACCAAACTGGATCGAGATCCTGCATCAGGCACGGCTTTACAGGAAATTAGTTTCTGGCTGAACTTGGAACGTGCTTTGTACCACATTCAGGAGAAGCGTGAAAGCCCAGAAGTTCTCCTAACACTAGATGTCTTGAAACATGGCAAACGTTTTCATGCTACCGTCAGCTTTGACACGGACACAGGTAAGAAATTGCAATGTGCTGTAGATTTATGAGCAGTTTCTGTGGAAGTTCAGTTCTTGTGATATAGTTACACTAGTTAAACTTCAACATCCCAATCCAAAAGCTTCACCTTATATGAAGTGAACACTATTGTCTTTAAACTGGGCAGATGGAATTGACACAATGAGGTCAATTAAGTTTAACTCTCTTGTATTGTATTTAGGTCTAAAACAGGCACTGGAAACTGTAAATGACTACAATCCACTGATGAAAGACTTTCCTTTGAATGACTTATTATCTGCTACTGAACTGGACAAAATAAGACAGGCACTTGTGGCAATATTCACTCATCTGAGAAAAATCAGAAATACAAAGTACCCCATTCAAAGGGCACTGCGTCTAGTGGAAGCCATTTCAAGAGACCTGAGTTCTCAGCTACTTAAAGTATTGGGAACCAGAAAACTGATGCATGTTGCCTATGAAGAGTTTGAAAAGGTATGTCTAGGGTGTCAAATGCGGTAATAGCGAACATAACACACTGAATGCAAATACGAGAGGGTGTTGTTTGAGAGTCAAACAAGTTTACGTTCTTAAACTTTCAGGTTATGGTTGCATGTTTTGAAGTCTTCCAAACTTGGGATGATGAATACGAGAAACTACAAGTGTTGCTGAGAGACACTGTGAAGAGAAAGAGAGAAGAGAATCTGAAGATGGTGTGGCGTATCAATCCTGCTCACAGGAAACTGCAGGCTCGTCTTGATCAAATGAGGAAGTTCAGGCGCCAGCATGAGCAGCTGAGAGCAGTTACTGTGAGAGTCTTAAGACCTCAGGTAGTGTTACAGTCCTGTCTAATTAGGGTAACTGCCTATAAATCTGGTAAACATATAGCAGTTTCCCATCTCTTTATGAAAATCTACATGCGGAAACAAGCCAGTCATATTAAAATGTATTAACTCACAAAAGCAAAATTGCTTGTGTTCACCTGCAAAGAGCTGACTAAAGGAACCCCAAGTGCAAAACATAACCACTGGGATTTAGTAGAACTCTTAGAAGCATTCTAAATGCACCATGGAAGGAATATATAATCACTCACATAGCTGCAAGCTCCTCTGCTGGATCTGTAGCAAGTTAAACTGTTATTCCAAAGTTTTGATTTCTGTGACATAATGGTAAAGACCCATTTTCAGCTACATTGAATGGTATTGGTACATTTCTAATCTGTAACTTATCACTTTTGTATTCATGCAGCCAGCAATGATTTTCTCTGTATGATCTCTCTTCAAATGGAAAAAGAATCTAGGGCTTTATTTTCAGGCCTTGAGGGCATGTTTTTAAATAGCCTTTCGTTTTCCAAAAGGAGCTGTCCTCTTAAATTATTTAGTGTTTATATCCTGACAGGTCTGAAAGATACTTGATCATTTTCAGTTTGCTTACAGACATTAATAAGAAGAATGTTATTACATTTGTTCACTGTTTGCAAGAAATAAGGCTAAAGTGTACATACACTAATATGTCATACTTAACTCCATGAATAGAAGTACTCTAATGCTGGCTTGTTTTTCCATGTGATTGGAAAAAATGGATACTGCATTCAACAACATGCTTTAAGTTTGGATCGCTTGATTTTGAATATGGCAAATAACTACTGCGCAAGATTAAAGCAGAGAATTTCATTATTGCTAAACATTGTGTAGCATAAGGTATACTCTCCTTATCTCATTTGCAGATTAATACCCTACAAAAACCAAATTAGCACCCTTAGGTTGCAAAGAATTTAGTCAACTGTAAGTCCAGTGCAAAAAATTAATTGCAATGTGACTTTTTAGTGTGTACATACAATGCATAACTCTCAACGTGTGTGACAAAGAAACTGTTAGATCCGTGGGTCTTGTAGAGTTAACTAAACTATGTGACTTTATGCAGGTCACTGCTGTTGCCCAGCAGAATCAAGAAGATGTACCTGAACCCCAGGATATGAAGGTAGCAGAAGTCCTTTTTGATGCTGCAGATGCTAATGCTATTGAAGAAGTAAATTTTGCTTATGAGAATGTTAAAGAAGTAGATGGCTTAGATGTTTCCAAAGAAGGTACTGAAGCCTGGGAAGCAGCAATGAAACGGTATGATGAAAGAATTGATAGGGTTGAAACAAGAATAACTGTTCGTCTATGAGACCAGCTTGGCATAGCAAAGAATGCTAATGAAATGTTCAGGATCTTCTCCAGATTCAATGCTTTATTTGTCAGACCTCACATTCGGGGTGCTATTCGTGAATATCAAACACAATTAATCCAGCGTGTAAAAGATGATATAGAGTCTCTTCATGACAAATTCAAAGTACAGTACCCACAAAGTCAGGCTTGCAAAATGAGTCACGTTCGTGGCTTGCCTCCCGTGTCTGGGTCTATAATCTGCGCCAAACAGATTGATCGACAGCTCACAGCCTACATGAAGCGTGTTGAAGATGTGCTTGGCAAAGGTTGGGAGAACCATGTTGAAGGTCAGAAGCTGAAGCAAGATGGAGACAGCTTCCGTATGAAGCTCAACACTCAGGAAATATTTGATGATTGGGCAAGGAAGATTCAGCAGCGCAACCTTGGTGTGTGTGGACGTATCTTCACTATTGAAAGCACTCGTGTTAGAGGCCGAACTGGAAATGTCCTCAAACTAAAAGTCAACTTTCTCCCAGAAATAATTACACTCTCAAAAGAAGTCCGCAACCTTAAGTGGTTTGGATTTCGTGTTCCACTTGCAATAGTCAACAAAGCTCACCAAGCGAACCAGGTCTATCCTTTTGCTATTTCTCTGACTGAAAGTGTCCGTACGTATGAACGGACCTGTGAGAAGGTGGAAGAGCGTAACACCATTTCTCTGCTGGTAGTCGGTCTCAAGAAGGAAGTGCAGGCTTTGATTGCAGAAGGTATTGCACTGGTGTGGGAGTCGTACAAACTTGACCCCTATGTACAACGCCTAGCAGAGACTGTCTTCAGCTTCCAAGAAAAG
This sequence comes from Dermatemys mawii, assembly GCA_007922305.1. Classification (NCBI taxonomy): domain Eukaryota; kingdom Metazoa; phylum Chordata; order Testudines; family Dermatemydidae; genus Dermatemys; species Dermatemys mawii. The sequence continues at coordinate 76,833,887 of ML677332.1, forward strand.
GTTTGTTCTACTGATCATGTTTTTTTCAAAGTGAGACTCTGCAGTTGAGTTTATCATCATCAAAATATTTTGGTTTTGGATTGTGTACTACTCAGAACAATAGCTGTCTTCCGTTTGAAAAATAATCTGTGTGGAAGCTAAGCAATAGTTGCATAATGTCTTATAGTTTTGAAGAAGTCACTAAACAGGGAAACAATTGACAAGATGTATGCTCTCAGATTATTACCTGGTAATGTGGCAAATGTTCTCTTTGGGGGTGAGGGTGGTAGAGAAACCATATATTATAAAAAATGCTAATTTAGCCTTTAAATAGCTATTGACACTTCTTAGTTAGTGATTATAGCATGAACACACTTTCTATTAATGCTTTATATTCTAGCATAGCAACAGTTGCCTTTTAAAAACCTGGATCTATGTTTCTCAGTATCTCCCTTTTAGATGAGGGGAATTAGCCACATTTTTGTGCTAACTTAGTCAAATTCTGACATCTCCATTATCAAGCATGTTCCCAGAGACTTCAGTAAATTTTAATGAATGAAATCCTTGAGGAGACCATTTAGGGATATGGGGAAAAAATGGGATTGGTCCTGCTTTGAGTAGGGAGTTGGACTAGAAGTTCTCCTGAGGTCCCTTCCAACTCTGAGATTCTATGATTCTAAAATAGAGCAATGACTCTCCCCCTTGGAAGAATGGATGTAACTCTGTTTGTGAGAAGGGGACGTTTTATCACTTACGTCAACATGGTAAACTGGTATTAGCATAGTACTAAAATTAAATTTTCCCTTAGGTGGATGATCTGCTCATTATAGAAGAAAAAATAGACCTGGAAGTTCGATCCTTGGAAACCTGCATGTATGATCACAAGACTTTTTCAGAGATCTTGAACAGAGTTCAAAAAGCTGTGGATGACTTGAATCTTCATTCATATTCCAATTTGCCCATCTGGGTCAATAAGTTGGATATGGAGGTAGGCCTTTTACTCAAAGTGAACTGTGACAAACTTCCGAGTCTGTATTTGTGGGTCCTGTGCTTCCTGGCAGATTTAGGGGCCTCAGAAACTCATCCAGGCCCCAGAGTGACTCCCTTTTTCAGTAATTAATTAGGGGAGACAGAAAAGGGGGGAGCCCGGGCCCGCCCTCTACTCCGGGCTCCAGCCCAGGGACCCTAATAGTATCAGCTAAGATGGCTGACCTTTTATCCACAAAACACAATACAATTCCCTGGGCTACTTCCCCACAGCTGTCTCCGCTTCTTCAAACTCCACTTCACCCTTACCTCAGGGCCTCCTTCCTTCTGTATGATATGTTGTCCTACACTCAGTCTCACCAACAGCATAACTTCCTTCCACAGCTCCTGACACCCACACCCCACCTGACTAACTGGGAGGTTTTTATCTGGTTTCAGCCAGTGCCTGATTGGCTTCAGGTGTCCCAATCAGGCTAGCTGTTTCTACTCCTTTCTAGAAGGTTCTTAATTGGCCCCAGGTGTCTTGATTGGCCTGGAGTAGCCTTTGTTTGGCTATCCAGGGAACAGGGACCTACACATCTTGAGGCTGATATACCTGCCTTCCAGCACTCTCCTATAACCTTCTGGTCTGACTCCGTCACAGAACATAGCCCTCTAAGATGTTAAATGACAAAGTAATTTGTCACTAATGTGTTCTACTTCTTTCAAGTGATTTAGAGTCTATTTGCTAATTCCATGAATTTCTGTTCCAAATGCAATTTAGGACATCTGGCAGGCTCTTAAGCAGGCAGATAAAAGTGGTTAGCTACCAGTGACTGGAATTAATGGATTCCAGTGGAGACTTGCTAGCTCTTCAGCTGACCGGATAATAGCTAAAGGCTTAATGAATGGTTGAATATGGCCGAGTAGGGAACAGGTTCTCCAGTGTGGGTGAACATCATTAGTACCTTAATATGGACAATACTAATAATAATGCTAAGGTGAAGTCTCTTACTTCAGACAACATGGCAGTAAATCTGACATTTATTTAAGTCCTGTCCTAAAACATAGATTTTAAATACTCTGAACAGTAGTATAACGTATTGTCTTAAACTTCCTTTGCTTTAAAAGTGTTTTTAAAAAAACCCACTCCTGTTCTAAGGTGTAAGGCTGAATTTCCATCCTTTAGGAGTCCTGCTTTATCTGAAAGTTTCAGGGATTTCTTGACAATGCGGGAATCTTATGGAGAGAGAGAACACAATTTAAGTGTCTTTCTGCCAGATTTCTTTGTATTTGTTTTCAATGTGGCTTCTTTCTCCCTTAGATTGAACGAATACTAGGAGTTCGTCTACAGGCTGGGCTGAGAGCTTGGACCCAAGTTCTTCTTGGACAAGCTGATGATAAAGCAGAAGTTGTCATGGATACAGATGCACTTCAAGTCAGTCACAAGCCTGGTGGGGAGCCAAAGATCAAAGTAAGTTTGATTGTTACTTGTTATGCTTTTTGTTAAAACAAGACAATACAGATCCTTGAGTAGAAATAAAAATACTCTAGTGCTACCTATTGCTATATAATGTAAGTTTTTTATGTTATGGTCCATATTTGTGTTACCTTAGGGGTTTTGTGCCTGCACCATGCGTGAGGAGATGGAGATTTTGAAAGTCGTAGTGTCTGTTGCTCTGCACATATGCCCTTGGTTCACTGAAGTCAAGGGAACCTTTGGTACCGAGATAATCCCCCTTTCTGACTCCAGTTCCAGCTGCTGATCATGTACCACTGGCACCATGGGGACTTGAGTCAGCCCCAAGCCTCTTGAACACTTTGCCTTTGAGGAGGTGAGGTCTCCATGTTTTCAAGTGCCGTCTTCCTTTGGGGGGTACACTGCCCTACATTAGACTTTCCTTCTTCGGGGCATGTTCCCTCCCATTCCCCTATGGCTCCTGCGGATCCACCATTTGAACTGGGCTTTGATTTTTGGCACTGAAGGACTTGGACAGAGTGCAGGATCTGTCCTTCCCATAACTAGCATGACTACCCTAAAGTTCCACCAACTCAAGGGCAGTACCTTCCCTTTCTCCAGCAATGAACTATTGGTACCCTGCTCTTTGGGGCCGTTTTACAGCAATGGATCTGCCTAACTGGCCATATTGGGCATTGTAGCTTCGGCATCTGCCTTTGGAACTTTCCTATTCTGCTCAAGAGGAGATCCCCACCTCACCTCTTTGACTGTCATCGAGTAAGCATTCTGAACCAATGTTGGAAAATGCTTCTCTTTGTCTATCTCGGACGATACTGCTGGAACCAGTGCAGTTCCCTTCATTTCCACATGCTGTAGTGTCTTTGCCTCCCTCCTCACCCCCAGATGACTGTCAGTTCCAGGAACTGTTACATAGGGTGGCTAATACCCTCCACATTCCACTGGAGGAAGTACTGTACAGAACAAACAGCACCAGCCATCTGATATCTTACACGCCTTGGTACTTGCCACAATGGTTCTACCACTCAGTGATGCTGTCTTTGAAATGGCCTGGACTGTCTGGCACACTTCAGCCACTTGCACACCTACCCCAAAGGGAGTGGAGAAAAGGTATTGTGTACCTGCAAAGGGGTCTGATTTTTCTGTTCTCTCATCTCCCGTCCAATTTCCTCATCATAGAGGCAGTGACAGAGTGAGCCCTGCAGCAATGCTGATACTTCACCCCAATGGATAATGAGGACAAGCGACTGGACACTTAGTGTCAAAGGTATCATTTTCTGCCAGTCTCCAATTTCACATCTCCATTTACTTGGCTCTGTTCGCTAAATACAACTTCCTTGCCTACGACAAGTTAGTGGGACTTCGCAGACAAACTTCCCCAGCAGGATCAAGCCTGCTTACAGGCTATCCTACAGGAGAGAACACTAGTTGAAGGACAACGTTCCAGGCCATGGTGGATGTGGCAGATGCTACTTTGTGCACTATGCCTGCGGGGATCATTGTGTGGAGGGAGTTGGCTGCATTCTTCAGGTTTCCCAAGGGAAGTCCAGAACACCATAAAGGACTTCCCTTTTGATGGGTCTCATCTCTTCAGTCAGAAGACAGATGATTCCCTCCATTCCCATGGTATTTACACACCAGCAACCAAGTGCAAGTCTTACTTGGCCTAGAAGTGGACTCTCTCCTGCAAAGAGGAGTGATAGAACCTGTTCCAATGACCTATCAGGGTGCAGCTTTCTTTTCTACCTATTTTCTAGTCCTCACGAGGGGCATGTGGAGACCAGTCTTAGACCTCCATCATCTCAATCAATTCATATGCAAGCAAAAGTTTTATATGGTCATCCTAGTAGCCTTCATTCTTTTCTTAGAAAGAGGCATGTGATTTACAGCTCTCAGTATGCAGGTTGCTTACTTCCACATAGAGATCCATCCTACCTACAGACGTTTCCCGAGATTCAAGGTTCTACCTTTTAGACTCACCACTGCTTAACAAGTCTTCACCAAAGTTTTCACAGAAGTGGTGGACCACCTCCACCACCACCTCCACCACCTGCCTGGCAATGAGTATAAACATTAAAAAGTCATTTGGATCCCACACAGTCCCTATAATTCATCAGGGCCTGCATCAGTGCAATATCGGCATGTGCCCACCTCCTGGAGGACAGGTTCCAGGCCCTACAAGAGCTAATTTCCACTGCAATTTCCAGTCCTTCTGTTCCGGCCAGGACTTGCCTTTCTCCTTTTGGCCACGTGGTGACTTGTACATACATTACTACCTTAGCTTGTCTCCACTTTTGTTGCTACAGCTGTGGCTCCAGTGGACCTATTTTCCCATGAACTACATCATGGATTTTCTACTGACCATTCCCCTAGAGCAGCGGTGTACAATATGTTTGCCACCAGCCACATGTGGGTAATAGGCTATTGAATTGCGGCTAATGCATGTTGCTTTTTTATAATGTGGCTAATAAGAAAAGTGTGGTTAGCATCGAATTTCTATTGGACACTGCTGCCCTAGAGCTTTTCTCCTCCCTCTAGTGGTGGGACAGATCCAGGTCAGGTCTGAACTGGAATACAATTCCTTCCGTCTTCCAAGCTTGGCTGTCATCACAGATGTGTTACTTGTTGGATGAGGTGCCCACATGGGCAAGCATGACTCAGGAGTCTTGGATTGCTCGGGAATCCTGGATGCCCATCAACATGCTAAAACTTTGGGCGGTGCGGAGAGCATGTCATGCATTTCTCACATTCATTCATTCTCATCATGTTCTCATCATGTCAAACAACACTATCACTGTTTACTAAATCAGTAAACAAGGGAGCATGAATCACCTACTCTTTGTACGGAGGCAGTTCATCTTTTGGATTGGTGCATTGCTCACAAGAGACTATTGTCAGCAGCATACCTTTCCGTAACTCAGAACATAATTGTTCAATAACACTTCAGTCTCCCTGCACAGACCATGAAAGACTTAAAGGTCAGCATTTTGGAGCAAAAAAACTTTAAGACCAGACTGCAAAGAGAAACTGCAGAGTTGCAATTCATTTGCAAATTTGACACAATCAATTTGAGACTGAATAGAGATTTTGAATGGCTAGCTAACTACAAGAGCAGTTTCTCTTCTGTCGCTGTTCACACCTCCCATTCAGCTGCTAGAGGAATACCTCACCCTCCCTGATTAGATATAACAGCTGGTTCAGCCTCATAGGACCCACCCTGTTATCTTTAACCTGGTTCTTGCCTACCTATTTATACCTGCCCCTGGATACTTCCACTGCATGCATCCGACAAAGTGGGTATTAGCCCACGAAAGCTTATGCTCTAAAACTTTAGTTAGTCTTTAAGGTGCCACAGGACTCTTTGTCACTACTGCAATTCCAGACTAACACGGCTACCCCTCTGATTCTTGACAACATAATTGTGAACTCTCTCAGCAGGAAATTCATGACCGATTACGAATAGGAGCTGCACGACACTGTGATCACCAACATATTTAAATGCTGTTGGATTCAGACCAGGGACCTCTTCGCTGCCCATGCCAACAGCAAATGCACCCAATATTCCTCTGGGAGAGTGAGAGACTCAATGACCTTTTGCAAGGTGATACCTAGTCCTCTGCAGGTCAGACTTTATCAATTATGCCTTTCCTCGGAAGAGCTTCTGCCACGTGCTCTTCACAAGATCAGATGGGAGAGAATGACGGTCACTCTGATTGCCCTGTTCTGGCCTTGCCAGTCCTGGTTTCTCTTCTTCTCCACATGTCAGTGTATGCCCCCTGCTTCCATGGCCAGCTTTTCTGGAACTCCTCAAAGGACATAGCTGCAGGACCCAGCATCACAATCCAAAGACTCTTCACATTCAAGCTAGTTTTTTTGGATTGACATCTTCACTATAGCAGGAATGTTCATCATCAGTACAAGACATCCTCTTGAATAGCAGAGAAGAGTCCACAAGGCAGTCCTATAGGGCCAAGTGGAAGTGTTTTGCCTCATGGAACCAACAGAGGGGTTGCTCCTGAAGATGTGGACATTCCTCTTCTTTTGGACTATCTTCTCTCCTTGAAGATGTCAGGCCTCACTCTCAACTCCATCAAGGTGCACATAACCACTATCAGTGTCTTTCACCCTCCTGTGGAGGGGCACTCTCTTTACTCACCCTTGTCTACCAGGTTTTGGAAGGACCTCCAATGACTTCGCCTCCCTTTCAATCCATTGATCCCCCAGTGGGACTTCAACCTTGTCCTCATGGTGTTGATGAAATTGCCCTTTGAACCTCTGGTCACCTCCTCCCTGTCTCTCCTCTCCATGAAGGTCACTTTCTTGATAGCTATTACTTCTGGGCTGGAGAACTTGGGGTCATGGCAACAGACCCCTCCCCAATTACCATGTTCTGTAAGGACAGCATTTCCTTGTGCTTGCACTCCAAGTTTCTGCCAAAGGTTGTATCCCCTTTTCTTCTCAACCAACCCATACACTTATCTGCTTTCTTTCTGAAACCTCCTGCCTCAATGGAAGAACAGTGCAGTCAGGCCCTGGCTCTCTCCCTTCAGAAGTTGAGTTGATTCAGAAGTCCCCTAGACATTTTATCACTCTAGCAGGAAGGACTAATGGGCAAGTGATCTCCATTCAAATGATTTCTAAGTGGGTTTTGGGGTGCATTACACTATCAGTTATCGGGACTGTCCACATGCCTTAGAGTACAAGCCCACTCTCTGAGAGTGCAAGCATTGACTACAACTGTACTTCATCATGTACCAGTTATGGATATTTCTAGGGTGGTCACGTGGAGTTCGGTACATACCTTCTCCTCCCATTACACCTTGGTGCAAGAGTGGGCAATGGATGCCTCGTTTGGTGCAGCTGTGCTCCATTCCATGGTTCCATCATCTTCCTTGCACCCTGCTTGTTAATAACCCTCAGTGGAATACAATAGGGACCATCACTCAAAGAAGACGAGGTCGCAGGCTTTTGTCTAAAATGTATTTTGTGTTGTGTATCATTAGCTGGCCCAGCAAGCTCTTATTTAACAAAATTGAAACTGAATTTGGTGTTTTTCTATCCTGTAGAATGTTGTACATGAACTGAGGATAACTAACCAGGTGATCTATTTGAATCCACCAATTGAAGAATGCAGATATAAGCTCTATCAAGAAATGTTTTCCTGGACAATGGTAATACTGTCACTACCCAGAATTCAAAGTCAAAGGTACCAGGTAAGTGTTAGAGGGCTTATCCCTTCACCCTCCACTTCCCTGGTCCTTCTTGCATGAACAGAGAGCAGCAATACCTGAAGTCTGAAGGTGCAAACAATTCAGTATTTATTGGGGTGAACTTCCAGCAAGCAATGATTCCAATTTTCTTCCTCAGTGTCCCCCTTCCCAGATCTGACACCACATAATCTTGCCTATGTCCCTGTTCCCATTTCCCCCCTTTAGCAAAACATGATTTCAGTTTCCCACCAACCACATGCTATACTCCCTGATTGATTGCAGACTTTATAGTAAAGCTTGAGTTCTTAGCTATACCTTAACCAATTATTTTACAGAAATTTCACCAATCCTAACGTATTGTAACATGATATAACCAATTATATCCCACCACCTTAATTGGTTTACACCCAACAAAATGAATTATACAACAGACAGAAACAATCACAGAACCAGACAGATTATACAGACAAACAACTGGGAAGTAGAGACTACAATAATAGAACAACAAAGAAATGAGGATTTTACACCTCCGCTATTGATAAGTGAGTTCTTGCCAGACAGGATGCTATCAAACTAAGTTTTCTTTAAATCTTCTAGGCTCTTCCCTTTCTGTGAAGGTGATAGGCATTATTAGGACAGGATTGTATTCCTAGCAGCCCAGTAGCACCTTATTTCAATGTAACTAGTTTGGAATGTAAGGATGTGACCATATGCTTCTGAGCTTATGACTGCCTTTGCTGCTTAGCCAAAGGCCTTAGTTTAAGAACAAGGCCTTAGACTATCTTAGTGAGAAAAGGCCCTTACACAGGCAGACACTGATTTTGATTCTCTCTTTTACACCTCTATAACTAGCTAAGTGATAGGAATACACCTAAATTCTTTAAGTATAGGCCTTTACAGACAGGCCTGAATATATGTGTCCTAACAGTAAGCATAATAAATTTATTTATAAATCTAATAAAATGGCTGTAACTAGAACTGCTGCATTGCAGTTGCATACAGATAATGTAATCTTTAATGGTTATGAAGGCCAGTTTTCATTCTCAAAAATTGCTCAATGTATTCTGAACTTGGTGCATGCATCTTGTATTTAATTGTGGATCTTGTCAGGTGGGCGTACACTATGAATTGTCTGAGGAAGAGAAGTTCTATCGAAATGCCTTTACACAGATGCCTGATGACCCTGCAGCCCTGGAGGAATCTTATTTGGCTGTTATGGGCATTGTGACAGAGGTTGAACAGTATGTTAAGGTAGGATATGAATTCTGATTTTCAGTTTGAAATTGCAGAATAATGCATTTGACAGTAGTTACCTTTGATTAAAGATATAGAAGAGCATTTCTAAATCCAACAATGTTACCTGTTTACTATAATCCCCATTAATTCAGTTACATAAATAAGAAAAGTATGTACATTCTGAAAATTCATTGTTACGTGGAGGGTTTTTTTTAATGTACATATTAATAGGTATGGCTGCAGTACCAGTGCTTATGGGATATGCAAGCTGAAAACATATACAACCATCTTGGAGAAGATTTAAATAAGTGGCAAGCTCTGTTAGTTCAGATAAGGAAGGCTAGAGGAACCTTTGACAATGCAGAAACCAGAAAGGAATTTGGACCTGTTATCGTAGACTATGGGAAGGTAAGAACCTGAAACTTTCATGCATCTTGTAAAAGGAACATGCAGAAATAAACTTCAGAATGGGCTTATAGAGCGGGTTTGGGCAAACTACAGTCTGTGGGCCACATCCGGCTCGCAGGACCCTCCTGCCTAGCCCCTGAGCTCCTAGCTGGGGAGGTTACCCCCATCTCTCCCCTGCTGTTCCCCCTCCCCACAGCCTCAGCGTGCTGTGCCACTGGTACAGTGCTCTGGGCAGTGGGGCTGCGAGATCCTGGGGCAGCACAGCTGCAGAGCCGGGGCCTGACCCGGTGCTCTGTGCTGCATGGTGCGTGGCTGCCTGTCCTCCTGCAGCTGTACTGCCAGCATTGGTGCTCCAGACAGCATGGTAAGGGGGCAGGGAGTGCGGGGGGAGGATTGGATAGAGGGCAGGGGAGTTTAGGGGTAACCAGGGGGCAGGGGTGTGAATAGGGGTTGGGGCGGTCAGAGGGTGAGGAACAGGTGGGTTGAATGGGGGCAGGGATCCCCAGGGGGTAGTCAGGAATGAGAGGAGGGGTTGGATGGGCCGGCATGGGGCAATCAGGAGTGGGGGTTCCAGAAGTGGTTAGGGGACAGCGAGAAGGGGTGGTTGGATGGGGCAGGGGGCCCAGAGGGGCCGTTAGGAAGGAGAGGGGGATTTGTATGGGGCACTAGTCCTGGAGGGGCCATCATGAGGCAAGAAGCAGTGGTGGATGGATAGTGGGCGGGGGCCATGCCAGGCCTGGCTGTTTGGAGGAGGCACAGCCTCCCCTAACTGGCCCTCCATACAATTTTGGAAACCTAATGTGGCCCTCAGGCCAAAAGGTTTCCCCACCCCTGTTAAAGAGGATAACCTGAGACTTCATATCAGTAATACTCCGTAAACTTTCTTGATTGTAGGTACAATCTAAGGTGAACTTGAAATATAACACTTGGCATAAGGAAGTACTCAGTAAATTTGGCCAAATGCTAGGTCAGAACATGACAGAGTTCCATTCACAAATTTCTATGGTAAGAATAGTCCAAACAATGATTTCTTATTACAACATCAACTTACTACATCCACCTTTTTAAATACTGTTTTTTTTTCCTCTAACAGTCCCGTCAAGAGCTGGAGCAGCATTTAGTGGACACTGCTAGCACATCAGATGTGGTGACATTCATTACATATGTACAGTCCTTGAAACGTAAAATCAAGCAGTTTGAGAAACAAGTTGAAGTAGGTTGTCACTTTCTTATTAACATCTTGTTTCTAGAAATCCTTAAAAGCCTTTTTTGCAGCAAGGGGACAATTAATCATGATCAGTCTAAGCCTTCTTAGAGAAACCCTGCCTCTAATTTCCTGTCCTAGTAACTCTTCTAGATAAACACTTTCAAACCAAGATTCTATAGTGAGCCTTAACAAGTTACTTCAGACTTCTGAGGGTTCTTTAGGCTGCTCTGTTGTTGATTTCTCTTTAGACTTCTGACTGTCCGAATTTCTAATTGAACTTCTAGCTAACAGAGAAATTTAAAGCAGGTTACCTTATAACAATGTTTGTGTGGACTGTAGCTTTACCGTAATGGTCAGCGCTTGCTAGAGAAACAGAGATTCCAGTTCCCTTCCTCCTGGTTATACATTGACAACATTGAAGGAGAGTGGGGTGCTTTCAATGACATAATACGTCGCAAGGATTCTGCCATTCAGCAACAAGTAGCAAATTTGCAAATGAAGATAGTTCAAGAGGATCGAGCAGTGGAGAGCCGTACAACTGACCTGCTGACTGACTGGGGGAAAACAAAACCTGTGACAGTGAGTTTTTTCAGGTCTCTTTGTTGAATGCACTATAGAAAGTTTGCATTCTGTAACAAATAGGTTTCAGAGTTGTAGCCATGTTAGTCTGTATCCGCAGAAATAACGAGGAGTACTTGTGACACCTTAGAAACTAACAAATTTATTTGGGCATAAGCTTTTTGGGCTAAAACCCTCTTCATCAGATGTATAGAGTGGAACATACAATAGGAAGATATGTACACACACACACACACACACACCACGTACACACACACACACACACACACACACACACAGTGAGAACATGAAAAGTTGGGGGTTGCCATACCAACTCAGTGAGTTTTTTCAGGTCTCTTTGTTGAATGCACTATAGAAAGTTTGCATTCTGTAACAAACAGGTTGTTCAGTAAACTCTGAAATAGGCAGGGGTGAGGGGAACGTAGTTGCCTTTCCAGATTTTGATGCAGAAATGTGAATTCGCTCTAGGGGGTTTCCTAGTGACTTGGCAGAAAGTGTACCTTGTCTTTTGCTCTTGGTTTAAAACTCCAATACTTTCCTTGACTTAACTTGCATTTTAACATGGAAACACCTCTGTTGTAACTTGATTTTTTACAAATTTAACTAACAGTAAGGAGTGTTCACTTTATAGAGCATCTGGTGAGAGGAAGAATCTTGCTGAGCCTGTATCCTAAAGTAAATGTTACTAGCTAGCATCTGCTAAAAAATCTCTTCTGCCAAGATGATTCTTTAGATGTTTACCCAGGCAAGGGATCAGTAACTCATGCCCAGAGTTCAAGGTCTTCCAGGGAAACGGAAAAGTCCTTAAAGCAGAAGAGATGGCATGGTGATGCTAATCAGAAGTAGTTTCTGTACAGATTTTAAGTGCTAAACCTTAACATTTGTGCCATGTTGTCATTCATGTGGTTCTTTCTAGGGAAACTTGCGTCCAGAGGAAGCTCTTCAAGCACTTACCATTTACGAAGCGAAATTTGGGAGGTTGAGAGAGGATCGTGAAAAATGTGCAAAGGCCAAAGAAGCTCTTGAGCTCACAGATACAGGACTACTCAGGGGCAGTGAAGAACGTGTGCAGGTACAAACTGTTTTTTAAAAATCTGTGAATTTGGTGCTTGTAAATGGTTCTGGACAGCTGACTTCTTGTAGGCAGAAATCCTTCAGTTCATTCATAGAAAAGGCATAGCAGTCAATGGTTCTCCCTTCATGCTGTCCTATCCTTAACTGGAATGGTCCAACCTTAGGGGTGAGTAACTCAGTCTCAATACCCATTCAGCCTTTGGCTTTTCCACTGAGACTACAACCACAGACTCTTGAGGGCAGCTTTATAAGATGTAGAAATCTGGCCACTAAACTAGCCAGAGTTGAGACTAAAGGCTTGTCCACATGACAAGCAGCTTCTAAGTCAGCGGTTCTCAAACTTCAGCAACCTGAGGGACCCCCATTTTGATGCAAAAAATTCAAGAGCCTCCAATCCCCTGCTCAGCCCCAGGCCCTTTTCCCTCCATTCCCCCTCCCTCCGTCACTCGCTGTCCCCCATCCTCATTCACTTTCACCAGGCTGGGGCAGAGGATTGGGGTACGGGAGAAGGGTGGACTCTGGGAGGGATTTGGGTGCAGGAAGGGGTACAGGATGCAGACTCTGGAAGGGAGTGCAGGTTCTGGGCTGCGGCAGGAGGTTGGAGTACAGGGGAGGTGAAGGGTGCGGGTTCCAGCCAGGTGGTGTTTACCTTGGGCAGCTCCCAAAATTGACCAGCATATCTCTCTGGCAGTGGCTCGTAGGCGGAAAGGCCAGTTGTTCTCTCTGCTCTGCCCCTGCCCACAGCTCCCATTGACCTTTCCCCTCCCTCCTGCCCTGGACCACCGGGAGTGGTGCGGAGCAGGGGCAGGCAAGGAGTCTGCCTTAGCCCCGCTGTGCTGCTGGACTTTTAATGCCTAAAATCTCCTCAGTTTGGCATCAGTAGCCTCCAGGAGACAGCACTGGTCCCTGGCATGCAGGTGCTGGGAGGGATGGGGAGAAGTTAAGTTGATCAGCAGGACCTGTGAACCCTCTGGAGTACCCTTAGGGACCCCCAGAGTCCACGGGCCCCAGTTTGAGAAATGCTGTTCTAAGTCATATTATGCAAAGCCAAACTTCAGGACTTCCACTGCACTGTAGCAGCGTCTACATGAGACATTACTGCAAGGCAAATTTGATTTACTGTAGGTGTTCACTCTCGCATGCTGTACAGTAACTTGCCATATAGACAAGCCCTAACTTAAGCGACTGAGCAGCCAACGTGTGGTAACTTCTTTTGGGCCACCAGAGATGCGCTAGGCAAGCTAGGGTCAAGTCTCCGTCCATTTACCAGTACCCTGACCAAGTTCCTATCCCAATGATTTGTTTAAGAAGTTCTGTCTAACTCAGTGATGATAAATATCTATCCTTTCTATATAACTGACCAAACTTCGATGTCTCCCTTTGTACTGTAGGTAGCTTTAGAAGAGTTACAAGACCTCAAAGGAGTTTGGTCTGAGCTTTCCAAGGTCTGGGACCAGATTGATCAAATGAAGGAGCAGCCATGGGTTTCAGTACAGCCTCGCAAGGTACCATTTTTATTAAGTATATAGAAAGCATAACAACTATGGCAAGCATAACTCTTGGCCTTCGAGGTAATTTAAATGCTCTAACAACTTGAAAATGAGCCAGAATATATGGCATGGTGCTTATGTATCTGGGTCTTTTTGGCATATGAAAAATAGAATTCATAACTGAGAATGCAGCCTCTGTCTCAATCTAACTTGCAGCACTAATAACTTTTCCTCTTAACTGAAGCTTCAACAGGGTGAGGCTTACAAAATAAACTTGAAAAATTATCAGGATTGCAGAAACTGCACAACCTTAAATATATTTAATTGTAGGCTACATTGCAGAGGACAAGAATTGATGCTATATCTGTTTCTTGAAATTAAGTTGATCTAAATTAGCATTTTTCTCAAACACTTGTCCAGCTTCACTGATGAAAAGCTATTGTCCGAACTGATGCTTCTTGGATACATAAACCTGAAAAGAGGCTTCTAACTCTTGTCTATAAGGAAGAATGTCACAATTTCATGATCACTGTGATCTAGTGTAAAATTACTTAATGCTGTGCTATTCCAATGATCAAGGGATAGAGAAAACTAGTATTGTTCCAACAGTCATGAATTTAGCTTAAAACAATACTGTTGACTCCATATAATTTGCTTACATGGAATATATCAAGAAAAGCATGGAGAATCTGTTGGAATGAGGTTTTGAAGGGCAGTTTAGTCTTTTCATACATCTAGTATTTGGTTTGCCTGCCTTGTACGCAGCTATATTTATTGTTAGCAAAATTAAATATATGCAGCATAGGAAAGAGTGATCAGTATTACCTAAGGGTGATTCTCCCATTCTTAAAGAACAGTTGAATAAAAATGTTAAGGTGACAAACTGTAAGTGAACAGATAGCTGTTGTAATATCCAGTTTACTAGAATGATTGTGTTTAGCATAATTTTGCTGGTAGGTTAATTCTTTCATGGCTTTTGTATTTTATTGACAGCTCCGACAAAATTTGGATAGCTTACTGAACCAGTTGAAAAACTTCCCTGCTCGTTTGCAACAGTATGCCTCCTATGAATATGTTCAGAGACTTCTGAAGGGTTACATGAAGGTAAGCTCTAGTTAATTTTTTTAATTAGTTATCAAGAGATAAGTGCATACATTAACTTAATATGTGCTGTCTCGTGTTCTAGATTAACATGTTGGTGATTGAATTGAAATCTGAGGCTCTTAAAGATCGTCACTGAAGCAGCTGATGAAGACACTTCGTGTCAAGTGGGTTGTCTCTGAACTAACCCAGGGACAGATCTGGGATGTTGACTTGCAGAAGAATGAAGCATTTGTCAAAGATATACTTCTTGTGGCTCAGGGAGAGATGGCTTTGGAAGAATTTTTGAAACAGGTTAGTATCCATCATTATATATACTAGATGTGTTGTGCAGGAGAGGTTTTAGAGGTGTAAATTAATTTGCTGACAGTCATGTAACAAGCTGGATTTTGGATACCCAGGATGGTGAAAGTGAAATGTGAAAGTGAAGACCCTGTAGGTCTTCACCATACATTTTTAGTTCTAAATAACAGAATAAATTTAACACACAAACTGACACAACATGAAACCCCATAGGTTTAGGGATTTTATTAAAAGCTTTGCAAGTTTACTGAAGGTATTGTAACTTAAACTTAAAGATTAGTCAAGTAAAATACATATCTAGTATATTACTATTATAAAACTTTTAAGTAGAAGACTGGAAACTTCCTTCCATAATTTCATTTTATGAGTTGCAATAACTTTAACTCTGACCCATAAGACATCATTTTGAAATTTTTCACCAAATGATTCACAGCAATCCAAGGCCTGTAGGTTCATGTCTTCTGTAAAAAGATAAGAATCAAGCTCACATAATTACATTTCTACACTAGAGAATGAAATGAATGTAATAAAATTAAAATTACTATCAGGCGTTCATAACCTGACTTCTTTTTTTCTTGAAGATAAGAGAAGTGTGGAACACTTATGAATTGGATTTGGTTAACTATCAGAACAAATGTCGTTTGATTCGTGGTTGGGATGATCTCTTCAACAAGGTCAAGGAGCACATTAACAGTGTGTCTGCCATGAAGTTATCACCATATTACAAGGTATAATGTAAAATTACTTTATTTTTCTTTTCAATGATCTTTGGCTCCCTCCTTGTTTTAGCATTCTTTCCCTAGTTTACATTTGTTCAGCTGGCACCTTGTGCGCCAATTCTGGCAAATTACTAGGTGTATAAGTGTGATACCTTTTTATACCTTTAACCAAACTTGCAAAATTATTTCCAATTCAGTTCTTAAACTAGCTTGATTAGTGTTATTTGTCCAACTTCTTAAAATCATGCTGCCTTGTAGCTGAAGATTTTTTTGTTTGAATCATTTGGGGGTTTGTGTTTTTTAAGGTAAACCAAAAATTAATGGTCTTGTAACATTTAGGTGTTTGAAGAAGATGCCCTTAGCTGGGAGAACAAATTAAATCGCATCATGGGACTCTTTGATGTCTGGATAGATGTCCAAAGGCGATGGGTCTACCTGGAGGATGTCTTCACTGGTAGTGCTGATATTAAGCACTTATTGCCTGTAGAAACTCAGAGGTTCCAAAGGTATACATAGCTTGGATTTGTGTGAAATTCTCAGTTACAGTTCAGGGCAAGCTGCACCATTGACTTTGTTCCTCTGCCTGCCCTCTGGATGAGCACCCCTTCCAATTGATCCTGTGACTTTCCCCCACTTTTGTTCTAGTGACCCAGAGCAAAATACACCTGTTCACCAACTGTGTTCTCAGCGGGTTCATCTGGGTTTTGGCCTCTGCTGCAGACTTTAGAAGCCTATGACCAGTATGAGAGTGCAGTGACAGAACAGCTTGTTCATATGGATAAAGTTTTGTTTTGCACATAAGAAAAGGGTTAAAACAATAAAAGACCTGTAGACCTGTAAGTTGCCTAGATCTTAGCCTTTCCTTGCAAGTGTAGGTAGCCCCTTGTGTCCCATCTATCAAACATTGGGCTAGGCAGGTAGATTGCATCCTTGCAGTCTCTGCCTGTGTCCAATCTTCATTTGAGTCTTCCACCCTCAGCTAACAGTCAGTCTCTTATCCATTTCAAAGTCTTTGACCAGGTTCAGGTACAGGCCAGACATGTGCACCTCTCCAGAGAGTGAGTGGGAGACGTTAGCAGTGCATTTACTGTGTCCACTATCCCAGCACTGGCAACTGAGTTAATCATTGTCTGGTTCTTGGGTACCATGTGGAGTGTTCCAACTAGAATTAATCTGTGGTGTAGTATAAAGCTAGCCACACCATAATACTCACACATAATATTAGTAAAATTAATAGATATCACCCTTTTTCCTGCACAGTAACTGAACTTGTACTATTGTATCCCTCATTTAAAGTGCGCTTAATATTTTTCTCGCTCTCACTTACAGCATCAGTACTGAGTTTCTCACACTTATGAAAAAGGTATCTAAATCTCCCCTAGTGATGGATGTTCTGAACATCCAAGGTGTACAAACGTCACTGAAGAGATTAGCAGACTTGCTTGGAAAGATCCAGAAAACATTAGGAGAATACCTGGAGAGAGAGAGATCCTCCTTTCCTCGGTAAGGAATTTAATCTCCTCCACTAATTGTGCTGGAATAAACTCTAATATGAATTGTTTTTGTTGCACGGTAGTGCCTAAGAATTTCTTTTTATTGTGTTCTGCTAGCAACCTTCTAATACATACACTGATTTCAAAACATGAATGCTTTGGAATCATAAAAACAGTTGAACAATTTAGTCACTTTTATGGTTCCATTTCCTGGGAAGTGACAAACTTCAAATTCTTTGTGTGGGTGACTTGTGATTAGTAACTTAAATGGCATAATTTGAATATAAATATTGCTTGATAGGCTGTTTCACCTGGTACTGAATAATGAAATTCTCAAATTAGTTTTCTTTCGTTAAACTAAATGAACCCTTAGAGAGACTCCTAACCAAATTCTAAAGCTTAAGAATTTGTACCATTCTATATTTGAATCATTTTGCATTCTGTTTCACCTTCAATTCTCAGTAGTATGCGAAATTTTTGGATTGTAGATCTAAACATAACCTCCACATCAAGCATGTGTTCAGAGTGGGAGCTTTGCTGTGTCATAATAGTTTAATACTTGGCATTTATCTGCTAATAAGGTGTTAAAGAGGGAAGAAAACTCTAGGTAGACTAAAAATGATGCAGAGAATAAGCCCTTAGTACTTCTACTGTGAGCTAATAGAAGTATGGAGGAAAGGAATTAAGCAGCATTGCACAAATTAGCAGACGTTTCCCCAGTTTTATAAGGGTTATAGAGGGTTCAGGTAAATATATTAATTCTGGGCCTTCAATGAAGTGTAAAAAATAATAATTATTTCACATCAGTGATCAGTTGTTTTAAAAAGCTTTAACCTTGTCTCTAATACTAGCTTCTACTTCATTGGTGATGAGGATTTGCTCGAAATCATAGGAAACAGCAAGAATGTAGCTAAACTGCAGACACATTTCAAGAAAATGTTTGCTGGAGTTTCTAGCATCATCCTGAATGAAGATAACTCTCTTATTCTGGGGATCTCATCACGTGAAGGAGAGGAGGTAAAACTGTGTTTTCAGGGTTTTTTTGCAAACTTACAAACCTGGTCTACATTAAAACTAAAATGACACTTAAATGTAATTGTTTCAGGTGCTGTTCAAAACACCTGTGTCTATCACAGACCATCCTAAGATCAATGAGTGGCTCATGCTTGTTGAAAAAGAAATGAGGGTCACACTTGCGAAGCTGCTTGCTGAGTCTGTTACTGAAGCAGAAATCTTTGGTAAAACAACTTCAATTGATTCAAATAGCTATATTTCTTGGATTGACAAATATCAGGTATCCATCTTATTCATGTTTGTCTAACCAAACTATATAATACGCTTTTGTGGGAGGAGCAACTTTTAGCAAAAATCTAACTGTATTTTAAATGTTCAGGCCTAGCTTGTTGTCCTGTCGGCTCAAATTGCCTGGTCAGAGAACGTGGAATCTGCTCTGAATGGCATGGGTGGTGGAGGAGACAGCAGTCCTCTGCATTCTGTGCTGGCTAATATTGAGGTCACATTGAATGTGTTAGCAGACTCTGTGTTGATGGAACAGCCACCTCTCCGCCAAAGGAAATTGGAACACTTGGTAAGTAATACTCTCCTCCCCATCCTCAAGTAGTCATTTGGTCTCTTACAAAATTTAAATATCATCTCTCCATCTTAAAATCATGACACTGACACCTCGGGAAAACTAAAATATTCCCATCAAGCTTTCTTGAGGAACAGCTGTTTCTGTAGGTATTACATATGTCCGACTTGAAATAATATCTATAAATGTAAATGTCAATGTAACATAAGATTCTGAAGTATTATTTAGTGAATAGAAACGACTCTTAGAATATACCACCCAATCTCCTATTCTGAGAGTAGGTAAGATTTATAAATCTGCAGTTAATGTAAACTCTAATGATCTATGTATGTACATGGCTCCCATATCCATAGTGTCTGAGCTCCTTCAGTTGTTTAAAAATAGAAACAACTTACAGGAGAAATAGCTTAACTTAAAAGTTGTTTTTGTGTGAGGGGCTGTTGTAGGCATGTGAAGAACTTCTTGAAGAAAGAAAAAGCTAAACTGAAAGGTTTTTTTTTTTTTTGCATTTACCTGTGAAAGTCTTAAATCATCACTTCTTGCCCACTGAATTCATAGCATAACTCCAGGTCCTCCTGAGAAGCTCTACTTTCTACCAGGCGAGTGCAACTGACAATCTGTACTATTGTTCAAAGGCTCCCGTAAAATAAACCTTGAACTAAACTTCTAATTGGGGAACAAGCGTAGAGTGCATAGCCACAGAATGGTGTTTGTGGCAGTCTGTGCTGCCAAGAAACTAAAGAGCTGTGTTTTGTACAAGCTGGAGTTTTCACTTGGGGTGTGGTTTCACTGTTCGATATGATTTGCAGTAATCATATCTATGGACCTTCAGTTTTACCATGTCCAAGTCTGTGCTGATACAATGAGGTACCAATTTCAGGCCTATTGCAGCTGAAAGTTGACATTTTTTTGCTTTGGGCATCCAAAAGGATTGAAGACTAGTGATAAACTAGTCTGAGGGGAAGGTGCACTCCATAGTGAAGTCTTAGAGGAATCAAGTTCTTGGAAATATTTCTCTTTATCTGTCAGCATCTCAGTCTTGGCTGGGTTCAGCTCTAGTCCTGTGTGCTTCATTCAGCTGCTGATTCCAGCTACTGAAAGCTGGGAATGGAGATGTAGAGCTCAGTTTTGGAATGTACCTGCTGGGGCTTCAGCCCATAGTGTCTCACCAGTTCTCTTGGTGGCTTTGTATAGAGCTGTGCAGAGAAGTAAACTTGACGGACCTCAGAGGTGAGGGTTCTTGGTGGGGAGTGAAGTAGAAACACTGTCCCCCTTCAGCACTTGGGGTTTCTTAGAGGAAATTGTGAACTGGTTTAAGGACACTCTCATTCATCATTGGAGTCAGACAAGAATATCTGGTGACTAACAGTATCTGGTGCCAGAGAGGTCCAGCAGGATGAGTATGGATGTGCTTCCTTTCTCTGCTGTGAACAGAAAAAGGTTGTCCATAAGGACAGTTCTTGTGGTTTCAGAACCACGTCTTGGCCTGGTGCTTGACTGAGAGTGATCCTGTAGCAAGACTTTTTTTACTAGCTCCTCCTTTCTGCAAGTTAGATGATGCCTTCTAGCACCGAGCAATGGCTTTTCATAAACTGAGGTGTATTGAGATGCAGTAACACTGTTAGTTTCATTAGAGTACATGGTCTTTTTTCATGGTGGCTGCTAATAAGACACTTGTTCTGCAGATTACAGAATTCGTGCACCAAAGAGATGTTATAAGATTGCTGATCAAAAGTAAGATTGACAACTCCAAATCGTTTGAGTGGCTCAGCCAGATGCGATTCTACTTTGATCCAAAACAGACAGATGTGTTACCGCAGCTGTCCATTCAGATGGCAAATGCCAAATTCAGCTATGGCTTTGAGTATCTTGGTGTTCAGGATAAACTAGTTCAGACTCCTCTTACTGACCGCTGTTACCTAACAATGACCCAAGCCTTGGAAGCAAGACTTGGAGGCTCACCATTCGGTAAGTTTGTACTTATTCCATATGTGTCTTCTGTTACATGTAAATCTGATATTCATTGGCTATAGAATTAATAAAGTAACTTCCATAGCTGAGACTCCAATTTTGAAAAATGAGCAACACTTAGGCCATGTCTATACTTACTGGTAGATCTGCACTGCTGTAATCGATGCAGCAGGTGTTGGTTTAGCGGGCCTGTTGAAGACACGGTAAATCGATGGGAGAGTGCTCTCCCACTTATTTGTGTACTCCACCTTCCTGAGAAAAGTAAGAGAAGTCTGTGGGAGAGCTTCTCCCGTCAACACAGTGCAGTGTAGACACTGCATTAAGTTGACCTAAGCTATGTCTACTTCAATTAGGTTATTCACGTAACTGACATAGTGTAACTTGGGCTGCCTTACCCCGGTTTTGTAGCCCAGCTCATAGACTCTAGATGTTAATATTGTCAGTTTAGTGCCTAGGAAGAAACTAATGTTTTCATCCCATTCTAAAAATAGGTCCTGCTGGTACCGGTAAAACAGAATCTGTAAAGGCCCTTGGACACCAGCTTGGCCGCTTTGTTCTGGTTTTCAACTGTGGTGAAACATTTGACTTCCAGGTATAGTATCTTTCATTTAACATGAGAACATTCTTCATTTAAAGTTAAGATCTCATTATTATGCCATTTAAACTTGTAGATTTCAAAACATGTTTGAAAGCTTGTTCCTGTATCTGGTAAAATAGATTCTGGTTATTTTATTGTGCTTCATTGGACCTAAAGCAGAAGCTGCCCGCTAAATTACAGTCTAAAAACAGAGCAAGGGAAAATCTGAACTGCAAGCTTTAGGAAGGTAACGTAAAGATATTTTCAAACTACAGTCTTCCATTACCATCCACAGTCATATTGTGTGACCAACTGTAGTAGACCTATTTTAGTGGAAATCAAGTAGGTGTGACTGCTGACTCCTAATGGATGTGTCATTGCACATACTCCTTATCTTAATGGGCTTCCTGATATATTGCACATCGGAACTACTTTTAAATTCTGCTGCAAGTGTAGGAATGTGCTTGGAGAGATTTTAGAATTATCAGGTAACAGACATTCCTAAAGATGAGTTGAAGTTGCTTAGTGTAGTGCCCTAAACATTCTAGAACATGAAAGTTGGCATTCAAAAACTGAAACCTCTGAGAATCAAGAGTGGTGTGAGTGGGTAGAGAAGTAGCTGTTTCTGCTCAAAGCATAAAGATTCTCAGCATAAAGATACACACACATTAAATAGGGGGTTAATATATGTAACCACAATCCTATCCAGTCTACACCTGTTCCATTGTGTACAGGGAAGAATAACCAAGGTAATTTTTTTTTCAGTGTGTGTGTATGTATGTATATGTATGTATGTGTGTGTGTGTATATATATATATATATATATAT
>ML677332.1:76896095-76911073 GCA_007922305.1 Dermatemys mawii
CAGTGGAAAATATTAAGGTGATGATTAAGATTGCCAAATACATATTTTGCCTGTAAAAGAGTAGGGGTTATGCACATGTGGGTGAGGTATCCTACTCATATTGCAGCCTGAAAATGGTCTCTCTAGATCCAAGTAGTATAGTACACTTCAAAACAAGATGTTGTTTCCTTTTCTTTGCTGTAATTCACTTTTTATGAAATTATGATAGAGTAACACTTCCATTTGGTTGGGAAGGTATCCTGTAGCAGAGTTTATTTCTAGTCTCTTGCTTCCAAAGGCAGAGGTACTGTAAGTGCAGCATGATACACACCATATATCTGATCACTCAAATGAACTGAAGAGTGTATGTTGGTTCAAAGATAATATCACTGGTTGGTCCTCATTAGAAAGATGATTGGTAGCTAATACTGAGACTTCTGCTAATTGGGAGTGGGGACTAACAAGGAAAGGGAGCCATAAAGCGCTGAGGGCTAGTATGAGACAGGTTGTTTTACAATCAAGAGAGTATATGGAAAGTCTCAGTTTCTAGGTTGAATAATTCAGATGTGGATTGTATATTAAACTTCTCTGTTTAGATAAGGTTCTGGACTTGGGCTCTGGAGATAGATATAGAAAGGAATAGAAATTTGTAATAATCAGGCCAAACTACAGGAGGAAGTTTGCACACTGATGTTCCCACCTGCAGTTGGTGTCAATAGGGAATGAAGTTCTTGCATCAGTTCCAGCTGCATCTTTGGCATGGGTGGAAGAAATGACTGCATTGTCGCTGAGACCTTAACAGTTGATGATAATGTATATGGGATTTGGGCAGCCAACTAGTGCCCTTCATTTTTGAAAGTCTAAGTTAGTTTTCCCACCAGAAGATGCTCATCTTGTTTCCTCATTTTCCTTTCTTAAATAAGGATCCGTTGTTCCGATTCTTTGAGAGAGAGGTGAAAATGGGAGCCAAATTACTTCAGGATGTCCGTCAGGATCTTGCAGATGTGGTTTGGGTTTGTGAAGGCAAGAAGAAACAGACCAGCTACTTGCGTACACTTATAAATGAATTGGTGAAAGGTATGTGACTTCAAACAAGCTTTTCAGAATGCTTTCCCAGTAATCCTATTACATCAGTTGATGTCTTCTCATTTCCAGCACTGACAGGGTAAAAGAAACACCACTATTCTTGCCTAATACAAAAATCTGAAAATCAAAATGGTGAGGTTGGTCCTGTGATATATATGAACTGTAATATTGCCAACCTAAGTATTCAAATAGCATGAGATTTAAAAAAAAAATCCAAATGTTAAGCCAGTCTGCAATTTTTGCATTTGGGGTTCACTTGGATTGCAGTTTTTCAAACTTTTGTTTCAACTGTGGGAGCTAGAAACTATTTAAATGAAAGATGAAACTTTTATGTTACTGTCCAGGAGCTGGAAATTTAACTAAGACATCTATATTGTGTGACTTGGAAAGGAATTGAGAGTTGGCAGAACTAAAACTGAGACTGGTATCAAAAAGTAAGATTTTGCTGAGTTTGAAACAAATACTTAGAGCCTGGTATTACTGATTGTAAACCAGTTTCAATTAAAACCTTAAGTTTTGAGCACTCACTTGTAACTAAATTATCAGAGGAACTCCAGAAGTTACCCTGGCTTTATTTTCTGTGATCGTACATTTTGCTGTATGATGAAAAGAGAACATTTTGTACCAATACAGTGGAATATGCTGATGATCGCAATACCAATTTAAACAGAACTATTGTACAGTGAATTAATAAAATATTCTTTGCCTTGTGACTGGTATCCTGCACAGTAACTCCTTAAAATTGGTGTCTTCCATGTTGCAAAGGCTTAATTCCAAAATTAGCTGTGACGTATTTTGCAACCTGACGTATATGCTGATGAACTTACTAATTAATGTCTTCCAGGATTTGTTAGTAAATTGTACTTCAGACAATAATTTCTGTTTAAATATTGATCTGCAGAACACATTTCAGAAAACTAGGCAGCTTTCTATAATGTCATGAAACTCTGTTTTTCAGTACACTTGTACTCTCTGTTCCCAGTTAGGTTAGTACCCCCTCGTGCTTGGTGGTATAAAAAAACTGCTGTAAAATACAGTAATAGCAAAGTGGCTGCCACTGAAAGGGTAAAATTGCATTTGGAAATAGTATGTAATCCAACTCATACCCATACAGAGCTCTTACCTTGGATACCTCTTCTCTAGGTATTCTGCCTCGCAGCTGGTCTCATTACACTGTACCTGCTGGCATGACTGTTATTCAGTGGGTGTCTGACTTCAGTGAACGCATTAAACAACTACAGAATATTTCCCAGGCAGCTGCTTCTGGTGGAGCAAAAGAACTAAAGGTATCTGTCTTGTTTTATATTGCCTTGCCTCATTAAAGGCTTTTCTGAAATTCTGAGACATCAGGGTGACATGAATCTATAACTGCTTATATCTGTTAGTGTGAAAAGCTTTAGCTAAGGAGTTTATCAGAAATCTACCTGGAAACCCCTTGAAACATGCTTGTATATTATGGTGTTCCTGAATGACTGACTTCCTGTGGTTAAAAATTGCCATTTTCTAAACCTGGGAGCAAAAGAACTAAAGGTATCTATCTTGTGTTGTATTGCCTTGCCTCATTAAAGGCTTTTCTGAAATTCTGAGACATCAGGGTTACATGAATCTGTAACTGCTTATATCTAACTGTTAATGTAAAAAGCATTGAAAAGCTTTAGCTAAAGAGTTTATCAGAAGTCTTACCTGGACACCCCTTCAAAGGTGCTTGTATATTATGGTTTTCCTGAATGACTTCCTGTGATTAAAAATTGCCATTTTCCAGACCTAGCTACAGATCATGTACACAGCATAGTAAATTGCTGCAATGGGAAAAAACAGCTAGGCTATGTCTACACTACAGCCAGGATTGATGCTTTGAGATCGATCCACCAGCGATCAATTTAGTGGGTCTAGTGAAGACCTGCCAAATCAACAGCAGATCGCTCTCCAGTCGACCCCCTCTACTGTACCCCCAATGAGAAGAGTACGGTAAGTTGACAGGAGAGTTTCTGCTGTCAACCCCCTTCATGGAGTAGATCCTGTAGTAACTCTGTCTAAGGTATGTCAATTCCAGCTATGTTGTTCATGTAGGACTTACCACGGTAGTGTTAGACATAGCCTTACTTTCTGTTCTGTAACTGTTGTTCCTCACAATGTGATGCAGCCATGTATTCCATATAGGTGTGTGCACATCCAGAGCACCAAAGGAAATCATTTTGACTAGCAGTACATGCAGGGGCTGCTCTCATTCCCTGTGACCATAGCCTCTACTGTGGCTATATAAGGGTGGTGCACCCCCTAACCTCCCTCATTTCCTTTGCATCAAGTATCACGAGTACAGACTTCAGTGCAGTGGGTGAGTTGTGGAATACATGTCTGCATCACATCCAGAAGAATAGGAACAATTACTTACTTGTACCTCCGTCAGTAGATGTAGCCTTGAATTTCATGTAGGTGACTCTCAAGCAGTATTTGCAGGAGGTGGGGCTTGGAGTATGTTTAAACAAGGAGTGCAGGATTACCTTCTCAAAGTTTTCATCTGATTTGGATTTAGCATTAGTGGCATAGTGGTTTTAAACTTGTGTACACAGGATCCAATGGTAGCCCTGCAAATTCTTAATATAGGAGCATCATTTGGAAATGCCATCAGCGTTGCCAGACCCTCTGAGGAGGCACAGTCTGAACTGCTTCATGTGCTGTCATGATATAGAAAGTTATCCACCTTGAGATCATCTGTGAAGAGACTGCGTGCCCCTTTATTTGGTTCACATATGAAAGAGATGAAGAAAGGAAACATTTAGTTCTATCTGTAAAAGGCTAAACATCGCCTGACATCCAGTATGTGAAGATGCTGCTCATCTGGGGTTGAATTCTGCTCAGGGAAAAACACTGGTAGATGTGTAATTTGTTTCAAGTAAAACTGAGAGACCACTTGAGATAAAATATTATGGTGTGACTGCAGGGTTAGTTTGTGTTTGGAAAATTGTGTGTCAGGATGCTCCGCCATCAGAGCTTGCAGTTCACACAGCAGATGATGTTGCCACAAGGAAAGGAGCTTTCTGACAAAAAGGGAGAAAGCAGTCAGAGTGAAAAGGAAGAGATATGGGAGGTCAGACCAATAACCTGATGACCTCAGAGAATTGGTATTATTTCTGCCACATTGGAGCAATGAGAATGAGCTTGGCACGATCCAGTTTCAGCTTGAGAATGACCTCCAGGATGACTGGAATTAGAGGAAAAGGCACACAGGAGTGCCGATTCCCAGCATCAGGTGAAAAGCATCAGTCAGGGACCTAGACTGAGACCCACACCCTCAAGAGCAAAATAGATGGCACTTCTTGTCTGTCTTGAACAAGTCAGATTTCCCAAACTGCAAAGAGGTACCGCAGGACACCGGACTTTTTAGACCACTTGTAATTCAATGAGAAATTTTCTACTGAGGGGATCTGCCAGGTGATTCTGGATCCCAGGTAAATGATAGGCCACAGCAATTGTTTTTGTTGAGCAAAACTGCCAGAGTCTAATCGCCTTTTCACACAGCCTGTTAGAGTATGCACCCCCTGTCGGTTCATATAATATACCATGGTGATATTGTTTAGGATGTACATGCTGAGTCCTTGATGTCCCTGAAAGGGACTGTTGATGGCACAAAGTTCCAGGACACTGATTTGCAGAGAAGCTTCCAGTTCCAACCACAAGCCTAGAACTTTCTGTGAACTCAGGGGTGCTCCCCAGCCTGTTAAGAAGGCATCAGTGACAGTAGTCCTGGTCAATGGGGACTGGGCAAAGGGAATGCTCTAGAACATGTTCCCTGAACAGTTGTTCACCATAAGGAGTCTGGATAGGCAGAGGAAGTCAGATCAGTTTGTCCAGCAGATGATGGTTCAGATGATAGACCAACATCAGACACATTTGAAGAGGACAAAGGTGTAACCTGACGTAGTGGACTATGTGTGTTCATGCAGCAACATGGCCTAGCAACTTCAGGCATACTTGGGCTGTGGCTAAGGGTTGAGGCTGCAGTTCCAGACATAGGCGGTGAATAATGTGAAATCATTCGGTCGGCAGAAATGCTCTCAAACTCAGTCCAGTAGATCTGCAGTGAACTTGGTACTTTGAGCTGGAATCAATGTTGACTTCCCATTGATTAGGCGGAGACCTAGACTGTCGAGTAAGCATAGTGTGAACTGAACATGAGGACTTCTCTGGACTTGCCTCTCAGTACCAATCCTCTAGATACAGGAAGATATGAAATCCCCTTTTCCTGAGGTATATTGTCACCGCAATCATGGAAGTGGTAAAAACCAAGGGAGTGGAAGAGAGAGCAAAAGGGAACGTGGTGTACTGATAGCGTGTCAACACGGGGACTGCATTGGTACCGAAGAGGAACGGGGAATTGGCAGTGGTGGTATTGAGGGAGAGACAATCCTACCCAGTACCAGAAGAGGTGCCAGCACTGAGGTCAAGAGCGGTACTGAAGTCGACAACAGGATCTATTGTCAGGGCAATGACTGTACTAAAGGGTGCATGAGCATTGAGGAGGGGCCTTTGGGGCCAGGCATGGCATCTGCCTCAATTCAGCAGTCTGGTACATGGGCAGCGCAAGCTGCACTGCCAATAAACCCAACAGTTCTGCAGCCCAGGTAGAAGTGCTGCTTCCGCCATAAGTCTCTCACCACCTGAATCCTTTTTTTAACAAAACCCCAAAATCCTTACAAATGGAGCACCATTCCATAAAGTGTCCCTCACTGAGACACAACACACACTTTGGCTGGCCCCTCACATGACTGATGGGGTTTGAACCCTGGTGAGGGCATCACACAGGGCAGCCTGCTATTTGAACACTAAACAAATTGACACTAAACAAAATCTAAGCTACTGTTCTCTAGAACAGGGGTTCTCGAACTTCATTGCACTGTGGCCCCCTTCTGACAACAAAAATTACTTCATGACCCCAAGAGGCGGGGACGGAAGCCTGAGCCCCATTGCCCTGGGCATGAGAGGGCAGGCAAAGTTGAAGCTCAAGGGCTTTCAGCTTCAGACAAGGGGCCTGTAACCTTAGACTTACTGCCCAGGGCTGAAGCCCTTTGGCCTTGGCCCAGGGCGTTGGGGCTCATGCTTCAGCCTGTAGCCCCAACAAGTCTAAGCCAGCCCTGGCTACCCCATTCAAAGGGGTTCCCCACCTATAGTTTGAGAACTGCTGACCTAGAAGAAATAACGCTCAGAAAACTGAGACTAAAACGTGAGGTGAGAACAACGCTCAGAGTTCCGATTCAAGCCAGGAGCAGTGAGAAGGAACTGAAGAGGGTCACGGAGGTGCTGCCTTTGAATATCCAGGGGAGGCATCCCAAGACATGAGCACAGCCTCTGTCGGTACTGCTAGGCAAAGTTCTCTGGCGTTGGTGCACTGGGCACATGCATGGAATACCCTGCATGTACTCAAAGAAGACAATCCCTTAGAGCACAGCCTTGTGGGAAATGTTGACACATTCGGCAATTTGTATTTCTAATTCTACTTGTATATGTGTAATAGAATTACGTACAAATATTGAACTCTTCTGAAACTGCTAATTCTTTCCTATAAAGCAGACTTTAGAATTGTAAAATTGTTTCTACAGGTGTATGTTAGTAGGAAACTATCCCTTTGAGGGGAAATCTTCATTTGAGGAAACATGCCATAGTTTGCCAGATGGTCCATATTTTAGTGCAATTATTTGTTTAAATAGGTATTGAGTGTAGCGAAGTGCCATTGCAGTAGATACTAAAGAAATGTCTAAAACATACAATTCTCTTAATAGAACATCCATGTGTGCCTGGGTGGCTTGTTCGTACCTGAGGCTTATATTACTGCTACAAGACAATATGTGGCTCAAGCAAACAGCTGGTCCCTGGAGGAACTTTGTCTAGAAGTCAATGTTACAACTACTCAGAATGCAGTCCTGGATGCTTGCAGTTTTGGAGTCACAGGTTAGCTGATGTGCTTTTTACAAGGTGGGAGGGAAGGAAATAGATGCTATAATCCCTTAACGCTGGGAATTCATCTTCTATTAAAATGCTGGTACAGACCATATCAAATATAACACCAATGGGAGTTAACAAGCACAGTGAAAGTTTGATTGCAGTTGCATTAGCAGTAGCATTGGAAGTTAATTTCTATGGGGGATTCTGGCATTATTTAAAAATATGTTAATGGAAAACTTTGCTATGCTAGTGCATAGGAGATGAGAATCCTTATAGAATATCAGGGTTGGAAGGGCCCTTAGGAGGTCATCTAGTCCAACCCCCTGCTCCAAGCAGGACCAATCCCCAACTAAATCATCCCAGCCAGGGCTTTGTCAAGCCTGACCTTAAAAACTGCTAAGGAAGGAGATTCCACCACCTCCCTAGGTAACCCATTCCAGTGCTTCACCACTCTCCTGTGAAAAAGTTTTTCTTAATATCCAACCTAATCCTCCCTCTCTGCAACTTGAGACCATTACTCTTTATTCTGTCGTGAATGAACATTGTCAGTTGTCGTGCAATACGGATAAATGCAAATAATTAACATAAGTCAATATGTTAGAGATAGCGCTCTGGTGGATTTTTCTTATTCCTCTAATAGCCTTCCCTATTACCTTTTCTGGAGTATTTTTTCATCTGTATAAATTAGGTCACCCATTTTAACAGTAGGTCTAAATATCAATTACCACACTTTAGATGGGTGAATCTACCTCTGGACTTGAAAATGGAGTGGAAAAGGAAGCTTCCTTTAAATGTGCATACACTTCACTTTCAGAAAGGCCTCAAATTTTCATACTTCCTAACTCATAGGTTTGAAGCTTCAGGGAGCTACATGCAGTAACAATAAACTGTCCCTTTCAAATGCTATATCAACTATATTGCCCATAACACAGCTCCGCTGGATCAAGCAGACAAATGCAGATAAAAAGGCTAATGTGGTAAGTAAT
The DNA here is from genome assembly GCA_007922305.1 of Dermatemys mawii. NCBI lineage: Eukaryota > Metazoa > Chordata > Testudines > Dermatemydidae > Dermatemys > Dermatemys mawii. The sequence goes on from ML677332.1 coordinate 76,904,087, forward strand.
GTGGAGACAAATGTTTTTGTCATTCTGTGATCCCTTTCAGTAGTGGCTCATCAGCTTTAAATTCTACGTTCTCTGGTGCCCTAGAATAACAATGGGGAAATACCTGCTTCCATTTCATTAGTCCTACATTTTGCGGTACCACAGATGTTCCTTTCCAATATGAGATTTCAACCTGGGGGTTACAATTTCTAGGAGTCTTGCAAACAGATCCATTATTGCTGCTACCCTTTTTCTTTGTGGCTAGCTGTAGGTATCAAGAAATGTAAACTCATGTAGCATTGGGTTCTGAGAAGTCTGAACAACACCTTAGAAATATATTATCAAAAGTACACTTTAGCCTAGCAGGTTGGGAGTTTTCTTTGAAATACAGTTGATCTTGGCTGTGGGAAGATGGGCAAAATCCAGTTTGGAATGTCTCTATTCATAATTTCCAGTGGTGGGGACCTTTGCTCTCTTCCCTTTGTCTTTTATCTTGCATTCAGCTGTTTTACCCACATTTTAATAAATGTCTAACTTCTTTTCCAGGTTACATTACCAGTTTATTTGAACTTCACCTGTGCTGATCTGATCTTCACTGTTGACTTTGAAATAGCCACCAAGGAAGATCCTCGCATCTTCTATGAACGTGGGGTTGCAGTCTTCTGCACAGAGTAACAAAATAACATTTTCTAACTGGTAAATAGTAGTAAAATTCAGTGCCTTTAATCTAGTCTACAGTGTTAGTTTTAACCTTCAAGGCATGGTTAAGTTGTCAGATGGATTGGTGTAAAGTTGACTTGGTAGAAGCTGGGCTTCTTGCCAGGGTTTTTGGTGATACTGATGGTTTAAGGTGGAACTGGATGTGATTTTTAGATGGCTCTAGTTACATGTGGTAATGTTCAGTGGTTCTTACTACATTAAATAAATTCTAAAGCATGATTTGTGGTTCTTTATTTCATTTCTAAAAGCATTGTTCTTGCCATGACTTGCTCTAGAGAATTAGTTCCATTAATGCTTTTAAATTTTCACAGAATGGAGAATGATGGTGAAACTTTACCCAGGTCTTTAATAATGAATGATGCTAACCTACTAAGAACCCAGTTTTACCATTTGTGGCACTTAACTTGCAGATCTCCTGTATCAATCGCCTGTAACCAGAATCAAGAATACAAAAGCCAAAATTAATTCAGTGGAACAAGTTGAAACTGAGCAAATGCTAGTTTTCAAAAGGAAGGCAAGGGAAATGTCATGCCAATATTACTATAATACAGGAGTGATGAACTGCACACATTGTTTAATCTACATGGAATAGATATGAACCACCTGCATACTTAGGTGAGAACTACCCTTTACACAGAATGCTAACTTTCAGAACAGTTTCATCATCTCCAGTGATACAGTAACCAGCACAGTGGACATGTGTGAGGAAGTAACTTTCCTTTACAGACACTCCCTGAGGTACACAAGCATTCCTCGGATTTTGCGTAAGTCGGAAACATATCTCTGACCAACATATCTCTGACTTAAGGAACTTTTTCCTTAAGCTTGAAATTGTGTAACTCGGGCAGTGTCTGTAATATCAACATACCTGTGGACAGTTGAATTTAGATCCACTTGGGATTTTTTTTGAATGGATATTATTTGCACCTCTGAGAGCAGCATCATTGACATAAGAAAATAGCCCTACGACACTAATGGCAGATACCTTGAGGTGTGTCTCTTCCGATTGCATGTGCTAAAAAGATAATGGTTTTATTCTGTTAATTCCTTAAAGGTACATTTAAAGCTGGCAGACCCAAAAATCTGACCCACCCAGCCAAATAGCTTTTGGTTACACAATAGTTGCTAACATTTTAAACTCTGCTGCTCTCAAAATACATCTTTACTAGATTTTCACTTGTTTGGCTCCTTCATCTTCAGAAGTTTCTAGAGTAGCAAAACAGCCTGCAATTTCTGAATACTGTCTCACTTGATCAATGTTCCTCATGCACACAATCTGGCATGCTCCGTCTCTGAGGAGCTTTTGTGGGATGTGAGTTCTGAACATGGATGTTGCCTCTAACATTCCTTCCAGTGAATTGCATGATTTCCTTGTGCCCTAAAGCTTACTAGAAGGCCCCTAAGTCTTCTAAAAGCCTCATCAAATGAGACTGGTATTGGGACTGCAGAATGTTGCCACATGGAGTCTCAGTCTAAACTTCCTGTGGTGTTTGGGTACTTTGAATATCAAATGCATAACAATTTGCATTAGTAATTAAAGAGCTTTGCTGTTCTGTATTCTCATTTTGCATTTGAGACCTCTGAATGCCTGTACATGGAGAAACACAGGTCTTAGATGGGCTGATCATGTGGCTGTAAGAACTCCATGAGCCATGCTTACACAGAGGTATATATGCAGGATTATACTTGGCTGGGGAGGGGAGGGAAGTATAACCTGCACTGTAATGGGAAACATACTACCTCTTAGACTGATGGCACCACATGGCTTGTGGGTCTGTGTCAACAGTACAAGTAGCCTGTCATTAATCAGTAGCCTGATCCTTGGATTGGGGGGTGTCTTCTATTGGGAGGGTTGGTAGAATCAGCTTTTGGTGGAGTCTGACTGATGTAAGCAGTGTCAGGAATGAGATATATTCTGACATCTGGTGGCGAACTATGGGAATTGCAGTGAGCCTTGCAAAATAAGTCTGGGGCTAATCAATTTGCATAGACACACCCACTGCGCCTAGCCTGAGCCCACAGCAGCCCACATGGCCACTTCGGCTGATGAGGGAGCCCCAGTTTCTATGTTATTGGGGCAGGAATGATAAAGTGATGTTACTGTGATTATGTGAATGAAGGACTATGGACATGTACTTGGCCCGTGTTATGATGGAGAGACTCGCCATCATCTAGGTAGCACTCACTGGGCAAGGGCCATGCGTTTTCAGAACACTGTGAGATTGAGAGAGGTGGTGGACAAGCACCTATACTTTTTGGTGAGGGCTTTGTCTTAGGGTCTCCCAGGCCTATTGCACGCTGCCTCTCTCCACTGTGGAATGTCAGAATTGAATTTTGCTTCCCTTAGGAGCCTGGTTCCAGGCTGCTGAGCTGACAATTGCTTTGGGCTCACTGGTGCACCTGCACTAAGGCTCCCCTACTGTATGCTGAAATCACTTAAGAGCTGAAATCACCTAAGAGCTAAAGAAATCACTGAGCACTGTCTTAAGTAGGGGGGACCTGGAAAACGTGCAGAGTGGCTGGTGCAGCAGAGCAGTCTGTGTGTCGGCTAGCAGGACGGCTAGCGGAGTGACTGGTGCAGCAGAGCTGTCTGTTGACTAGCGGAGGCGTTGGTGCTGCGGGCAGAGTGACCGGCGCGGCAGAGCTGTCTGTCTGTCACCTAGCAGAGGCGTGGGTGCTGCGGGCAGAGTGACCGGCGTGGCAGAGCTGTCTGTCTGTCACCTAGCAGAGCAGCTAGCGGATCAACGGGCAGATCGGTTCGTAGGACAGCCAGTGGAGCGGAGCAGAGCCGATTGCGGTGAGAGCTGCAGCAGAACCTCACGGAGAGGCGGCGCAGTCGGCCTCGGACCACGTAAGGTGCCCCGTGCCCTACCCTCCATCTCCACCCAGGCTGGAGGTAAGACTCTGCCAATTGACTTTTGAACTCTGCACGGACCAAGGACAGAGACTCTTGGGGCTGTTGGACTTTTGGGACTATTGAGTGACTTTTTGGGGTTGTGGAACTCAAGAGCCAAAGGGAAGGCCACGGCCTATTTGCTGGGAGGGGGGCTTCTGGTTCATGGTCTGGTTTATTAACCTTGTTTGTGGTGTTTCCCCAATATAATGCCACATTGTTTCTCCCTGTTATTAAAAGGCTCTGGTACACTCAGACTCTGTGCTTGCGAGAGGGGAAGTATTGTCTCTTACAGACGCCCAGAGGGGTGGTATATGGTTGTCCCAGGTCACTGGGTGGGGGCTCGAGCCGGTTTTTGTATTGTGCTATTGGAATGGAACCCCTGGATACTGAACCCGGCCCTTGTTGCTGCCAACTCTGATGGGCAGAAGGGTTACACTAAGAATCTCACTAAGATTCAGAATCATAGACTATCTGGGTTGGAAGGGAACCTCGGGAAGTTATTTAGTCCAAACAGGGCCAGCGTAACACTAGGCAACCTAGGTGGTCGCCTAGGGTGTCGCAGTTTGCGGGGCAGCATTTTGCCACCCTGGGTGGCATTTCGGCGGCCGTACCTGCTCCTCCCAGGGCTGGTGAACTGCATCATGGGGGGGCAGTGCTCCTCCTCTCCTCAGCGGCATTTCGGCGGCGATACCTGCTCCACTGAAATGGCCGTCGGTGGCATTTTGGCAGCTGCTCTAGGGCCGGTGAACCATGGGGGCGGGCAGCGCTCCTCCCCTCCTCAGCGGCTTTTTGGCTTCACCGCAGAAGGCAACAAAAAAGCTCACACAGCCCCTGAGTCCAACCCTCTGCTCAAAGCAGGACCAATGCCCAACTAAGTCATCCCAGCCAGAGCTTGTCAAGCCTGACCTTAAAAACCTCTTAGGAAGGAAATTCCACCACCTCTGTAGGTAACCTATTCCAGTGCTTCACCACCCTCACTTTATACATCTCTGTGCCTCATTTCCCCACCTATAAACTGTAGATAATGATATTACCTTTCTTTGTATGTCAGCTTGACCTAGATAGATGAAAAGTGCTTGCAAGAGCTAATTACTAGTAATTGGCCAATGAAGGTGGAAGTTACTTAATTTTCACAAAGCAAAAATAAAAGTAAATGTAACATAACAAAATGGCTGTTTGGTATTTCCATTGTAAATCCAATATTGCATGCAAAGTTGTATGGATTTTATACGTAAAAATATATTGAAAATACATCTGGTGCTGCATCAAGGCAGATGAACAATAGGTTAGCATTCTATTACATATTAGTTACATACACAAGCCAATAATCACTTTATCCCTGTAAAATAAGACTAGATCAGGGCTATTTGTTTCTTTGTGCTATATTTTATTTGAGCTATTTTAAAAGTCCTCCATAGTTGAAGCTGTGAAAGATCCTTCATGCCCAGAGTGAAGTGGCCACAGATAGCAGTTTCAGGACTCGATTATCTGAATGATGGGTCACTGTAAAATGAAATATGATATGATGCCTACTATTCATCATGCATTTAATAGTTATACCATTAAGTTACAGTTTGACTACAAAATGCAGCATCAGTTATGCAGAATTTTGCTGCTAACATTTATGCTTAGTTATGTGCCAGTTTCCTGGAAACTGTTCAATCAGATGCCAGGTCACCAGCAATATGCTGATACCCGTTGGCACTTTTAGGGGAATGCTACAACCTGGCATGAGTTCCTGAGTCAGAAATGCAGATGCTGGGTGTCTTGTGGGGAATGAACCTGGGAAGAGTATTCTATCACCTGAGAAATGAACCAGTGCCCCAGTACACAAGCTGACTAGGAAAGAAAGCTTTGTTTATAAAGACAGTTTAAAATATTGCTATTAGATTTTCAAAAACGCCCTTTTTCTGGTAACACTAGAGCATGAAAACGATTGTCCCCCCGCCCCCCCCCCCAGAGAATATATGGGAGATTTTGTCTGACTTTAAATGAGGGTTATTCCCAAGTAACTAGAGTTCTTTGAGATGGACTCTGTGTACTCACACTCATGGGATACACTGGTGGGGCCGCTCTGCAAGCAGTGCTCATTGTAACACTCTTGTGCTCACTCCCGCCCCTCCACTTATTGTTCCTAAACATTTTGAAGGGGAGGCTATATAAGAGGGTTGTGTACTCCTTCCTCTGCTCCTCAGGACCAAGATTGTAATTAGGACTCCTGGGAAGAGGGGAAGCTAGGCAGGGAGTATGAATGTGCAGAGTCTCCCAAAGAACTCTGGTTTCAGGTGAGCAACCTTAATTTCTTCTTTGAGTGGCCTCTGCACATTCAGAGTCATGGGATCCTTTGATAAGTAGTACTGTCATCTGAGGAAAGTGAGACATGGGAGTCCTCATTAAACAGTGATTGAAGTACCACTCTCTAAAATCCAACTGAGGTGCTAGGTCTAGTACATAATATTTTGTGAACATATAAATAGAGCTCCATTTTGCAGCGCTGCAATTTCTACAGTGGAAATAGGTTTTAGGCATGCCAGGGAGGCTTTGGAAAGGTATTCCAAGTTAGATGTCTTCAAGTCACCAGGGCCTGATGAAATACAGCCTAGAATATTCCAGGATTAGGAGACATCTGAGCCATTAGCTATAATAAAAGTCATGGAAGACAGGAAAGATTCCAGAGGACTGGAAAAAGGCAAATGTAGTGCCAATCTATAAAAAGGGAAATAAGGACAACCTGGGGAATTACAGACCAGCCGGTTTAACTTCAGTAGCCAGAAAGATAAAGGAGCAAATGATGAAGCAATCAATTTGAAGACACCTAGAAGATTATAAGGCGATAAGTAACAGGATGGATTTTTTCAAATCATGTCAAGCCAACCTAATAGCTTTCTTGGACAGGGTACCATTCTTTGAGGATGGGGAGAAGGGGTAAATGTGGTATATCTTAACTTTATTAAGGTTTTTGATACTGTCTCACATGACCTTCTCATAAACAAACTAGGGCAATATAGCCTACATGGAGCTACTATAAGTTGGTGCATCGTTGGTTGGAAAACCGTTCCCAGCGAGTAGTTATCAGTGGTTCACAGTCAAGCTGGATGGGCATGTCAAGTGGGGCCCCACTGCAATCAGTTCTGGTCTGGTTCAGTTCAATATTGTCATCAATTATTTAGATAATGGCATACAGAGTACATGTACAAAGTTTGCAGATGATAGCAAGCTGGGAGAGGTTGCACGTGCTTTGAAGGTTAGGAATAAAATTCAAAATGATCTGGACAAACTGCAGAAATGGTCTGAAGTAAATAGGAGGCAATTCAATAAAGACAAATGAAAAGTACTCCACTTAGGCAGGAACAACACACACACACACACACACACACACACACACACACACA
>ML677332.1:76911173-77020712 GCA_007922305.1 Dermatemys mawii
ACACACACACACACACACACACACACACACACACACACACACTACCTGCATAGGAAGGAGTATTGCAGAAAGGGATCTGGGGTTCAGAGTGGATCACAAACTACACACGCCTATCACAACATATAGTATACCTCATCCAGTGCACTAATTGCCCCAGTAGCAACTAAGTGGGTTAAACTAGACAATCACTGTGCTCTCAAATGAACTCACACAGGAAAATGATAAAAGACCAAAAACACCCCATCACCTATGGGTGAACACTATTCACAAAGCGCTCGCTCTGTATCTGACCTATTACCCCCATCCTCACACCCCCCACCTGCACAACACTTTCAAAAAATGAGCCTGGGAGCTTAAATTGATCACTTTACTAGACACTAAAAATCATGTTCTTCATAAAGACACTGGATTTATGGTTTATTACTACAATCTGTAACCAATTAATCCCCCTTTTGGTCGTATGACTACAAGACTGTTACTGGGCCACTTCGCCTTGAATGGTCCCTTAAAACAGTGGTCTTCAAACTGGGGTGCACGCATCCCCAGGGGTGCGCAAGACCACTCCCGGGGGAGGGGGGGTGCGCAGCCCCGGCAGCCAGAGGAGCCGTGCGGCCCCTCTGCAAGAGCCACTGGGGCCACTGCAGCGGTTGCAGAGGAGTTGCTTGGGCAGCCCAGCTCCTCCTGTCCTATTGGAAACCTCCCGGGTTTCCAATAAGGCAGGAGAAGCTGGGCTGCCCAGGCAGCTCCTCTGCACGAGCCGCGTCAGCCCCGACCAGAGGAGCCGAGCGCTATGGCTGCAGCCCCGGGCCCTGCACACCATAGCTGCAGCCTCGGGCCCCACGTGCTGCAGCTGAGACCTGGCCCCGAAAGCCAGGAGCCGCAGCTGAGGCCAGGCACCGCGGCTGAGATCAGGCCCCGGGCGCCGCAGCTCCAGCCCTGTGTGCCGCAGCTTGGGCTCCAAGCACCGGGCGCTGTGGCTGAGACCTGGCCCCATGTGCCGCGGCTGCGGCCAGCAGCCGGGCGCCGCAGCTGAGACCTGGACCCGGCCACTGGGAGCCACGGCAGAGATGGGCCCTAGGAACGGAGCACCGCAGCGGGGACCAGCCCCGGGGGGGCAGTTAAGGGACAAGGAGGGGGTGGGGTTTTGAGGGGGAGTAGGTGGGCGGGAGTAGATGGATGGGGGCGGGGCTTCCCCATGGTGGGGGGTGCCCGCTCAAAAAAAATTTTCTACTCTGGGGGTTCATGGTCAAAAAAAGTTTGGCGACCCTCCCTGCTTTAAAACAGCGGGGCTCGACCTTTTTCTTTCTGAGCCAACATGCTATCAACATTCCACAGCTCACCATCACCGCTGTTTTTCCTGCATATAAAAGTTAGGGCCAGTGTTAGGGGGGTAGCAAGCAGGGCAATTGCCTGGGGCCCCGTGCCACAGGGCCCCTTGCAAAGCTAAGTAAGTTGCTCAGGCTTTGGCTTCAGACCTGGGTGGTGGGGCTTGGCGCCCCAGGCTTCAGCCGCATGCAGTGGGGCTTTGGCTTTCTGCCCTGGGCTCCAGTAAGTCTAATGGTGGCCCTGCTTGGCAGACCCTCTGAAACTTGCTCACGGCCTCCCCCCGCCCCACCGCAGGAGGCCCTGGTTGAGAACCACTGACAGAGTATGTGATAACTATATATTCTAAACTATGTTTGCTCTTGTATTTAGCTGTGACACTCTCGGTACTGTTCCCAGACCTGAAGAAGCGCTCTGTGTTGCTTGAAAGCTTGTCTCTCTCACCAATAGAAGTTGGTCCAATAAAAGATATTTCCTCACTCACCTTGTGTCTGTAATATTCTGTATAAGGTTCTCTACTGAAGCATCTACTGGAGTAAGGGCATGGTCTATGTTTATATGAACTGTGTGGAGCATCTGTGTAGCCCAGGCACTCTTTCTTTTCAGGTGAGGCGAACTGCAGAAGTAAATTAACTTGTCTTTCACAATCCAGCTCAATGTAAAATTGTAGTTCTGCTCTCAGAACCAAGGCAGTAAATAAAAGGGAAATCTGTGACCTTTTCATCCTTAAAACTGAAAAGGGGGAGACAGACCTCCCTGGTGAGCCTGTAGTGTTCTAGGAGCAAGGGAGCCAAGCACCTGGGCATAGCTGAATCTGCTCCAGGATCTGTCTTTTCCCACAGGGAAGTGGGACTAGGCAGTGGACCTGTGCCTTTTCTTTTATTCCCCTTATCATTCCACCAAGAGGATATAGGAATCTTCATAACCTTCAGCTCATATTTGAATTGTTGATCCAAGTGATGGATCTGGACAGCTGTCATTATGGTAGATGGTGCTGGCACCAGAGTCAGAAATAACTTCTCGATCTTGTTATATTAGGGGTATGGCCTTTATTTAGGTATTTTCCCTCTTCTGTTGCCTTAACCTTTGGCCTAGGTTCTGAGGGTGTTTTCGGAATTGACCCTGTGGGATCCAAGAGGCACCCAGAGTAGTGGGTGGCTCTCTCCTAGAACTAATAATATCGTGCGTCTAACTCTTAACTGGAACCAGAGGTTTTGGATCCAAGAGATGCCTCCACTAAAACTGGTTCTGGTAACAGAAGCAGACATCTGTAGGGTTCTGCCTATGTAGAATTAGGATCCCAGTGGTTTAGGACCTTTCAATAGCAAAGGTTTTGCTTTATTTGGATCTTGGGCTCTTTATTCCCCTGAGGAGCTAGGGGCCAATGCAGACCACTTGGGACTCATGGACCAAGTGGTTGTGGAACCAAATGGTTAAGCCACTGGTGCCTCTTGCAGTCGTAGGGCTTGGAGCTGGCTCTGGTGCTCCTTGTGAGCTCTTGGACACTGAAGGTGCTGCAGATCATGCACCAGGAAGGAGAGTGTCCCTCACCGATGCAAACCAAACATTGTGTATGGGCTTCCAAACTGGAAATACAGCAGGATAAGAGGCCCACCTCTTAGCTCCTGGCCACTTCCTCTTTGGATCTGCCACAGGAGCTTTAAGCCCACCCAGGGGTATGGGAACTAATAAAAAATGAATAAAAGAAATTCTTTCATAAAGAAAATATGCAAGCTAAAGTTCAAATCCTATTCCTACCTAACTACAAAATCTAACTAAGGGACTGGGTCTCGGCAGAGATTAGATCGGGGCTGGATCAGCCTGGAGAGGTTCCTGGTCCATTTGGAAGGATCTAAGGTGGCCGGAGCACCACACCCCCTTTTACAGCCTTGCCCTCAAAATGTTAAAGAACAGTGCGGGGAGGGACAGAAGAGGGCAAGAAAGTCCCACAATGGGCACTGCTATGAAACATTCCATCGCTGGAGCTGCACAGCCAATGCATCCCGTGACTGGGAATGTGCAGAGGCCACTCAAAGAAGAATGTTAATTTCTATCTCTGTTTTCTGTTCACAGGAATGGGCCCAAAAAACCAGTGGGAGCATTCCCAAATCCATCTGAGCTGTGCTCCCAATCCCTCTGAAAAATCTCTAGAGGATTTGGGGCACTTTCCAGTGGCTCCCACTCCCAAACCTAACAACCAACATCTCTTTGAAAGCCTGAGAAAGGAGAGAGGGAGTACCTGGCCTCTCAGACACTGAAACAGGTCCTGTCCCTCATGAAGCCATCTGATGTTAAGAGGGTACTAGTTTTGTGGTGGTAGGGGGTGACTCTGTGTACAGTTTCAACCTAGGATTACAGTCTGCAATTCATAAATTGAGTAGAACCTTGTCTTACCCACAAGAGTTGCAAGGCCCTAACTAAAAGCCTTAATACAACTACCCAAGTACAAATGCCCCACCCGTTAATGTGACATCTAGGATAAGTTGTTTAGAAGTATCTTTTTGCATTATTGATAGTATATATTTAATAGTGGGAACATTTTGGCAAGTCCAGCTCATAATGAGCCTATTCATACCTCAGTTTAGGTCAACATGCAGTTTTTCTCTTAATTTTTCACCAACATAGTCTAGAATTGGAAATACTCGTTTGCTCTTGATTATTGGTTGCTCACACATGGTAACGTCACCCTCACACTCTGTTAGCATCGGTTGTTGCAGAGCAGCTGTGACTGGGCTTTCTAGGAATCCCCTGGATTTTGAAGGATCAATATCCATAAGTAAGGAATGATCAGGTGTCAGCCACATTGCATCAGCAATTACTTCAGAGTTCCTAGGTAGTTCAAATGGCATTACAAATCTTGTTGGAAAATCCCTCTTCTCTTTACTGATTGTATCTCCTGGCATTTTAAAATCGATTACTGTTTCCATAGAAACATCACCATGGGTTTCTGTTGCTGAGGAGACCCAGTTAGAAGATGTATGGAGGAACTCTTGGTCTTCCGAAGGGAAGAGGTCTTCCAAAGCTACCACTTCTGATATTTTGTGTGTCAGCCAATGGTTAACTCTTCTACAATTTATATTGTTAATGAAATTCAAACTACAATCTGACTGAGTTGACATGTCTTCTGAATAACCACGATAAGGATCTAAAAACTATAACAAAAAAATAGCTCTAAATAAATGAGACAAATACTGTATTATCACTTTCACTGCAAATATGAAGAACTGAGAAGGTCTTTTATAAATAAATAAACATCAGTTATTTCAGTCAGTACTGGAACAATAGCTAGGGTTACAATATTAATGCAGGCTTCCCTTAAAATCTTTGTTGTTGTTTGCCATCAGTACCAGCAGAAACAGAACCAAGGATGCAGTAAGTTATTTTGGGAAGGGTGTTTATATGCCCAGTGACATTTTGGTGTGAAAGTACTGTCACCAAAGCAGTTTCAGTATCACAAATGCTGGACTTCTGATCACATTATTTTAATTACAACCAACACTTAGTTGACAGCGAGCAAGTCTGTGAACAGCCTTCTACAACCCTCTACAGAAAATGACAGTGAAGAATAGATAGTTAAAATACTTGGAAAGAAAACCTTTTCCTGTAACAGAGAAGGGTTTCCTTTGTTTCTTTTTGTTTGTTTGAAATAGCTGCTATACAACATATTTAGAGTATGTTCCTAATATGGAAGAGTAGCTTGGTGAGGAACTTGAAATCTGTTTATGGCTTTTTATAAATCACAAGTAAAAAGGGGGGAGGGAATCATGTCATGAAATATATATGTGCACTTGCTCTTTTATACTCTAAAGTGCTTTAAAATGGTTAGCCCTCTGAATATCTTGGCAGGCAGAACAACAACAGCTAGTTTTGGAAGAGAATCTTGTGCAAGCAAGGACTAGTACTGTTCAGAGAGGGGCTACAGCAAAACATTCTCATCTCCCTCCAGTCTACCCACACCCATCACTCTCTTCCCCATCACCAAAACAATAAAGCACAATTGGGGCACCTTATGACGCAGTAGTGTGCTTCTCTGTCTCATCTTCATGCCACCGTTGGTGCTAGGGACACTGAATGCTTCCTTGATGCAGTTATGTCTGTTCCGCATTTGATCAGCCATGGTTCAGAGAGGAGGATTTTTCACTGGGATATTTTATATTTAATTAAAAAAATGCAAATATTTTTTAAAAATATAAACCTCAAGGCAGTTTTATAATATATAATAAGTTCAACAGGCTCTCCTTACATGAGAGTTGTGTTTGGTTTGGCTGCCACCAAACTAACTTAGCACTGTCCATGCCACAATAATGAGAAAGGCCATTGAGATAATGCAATACATACTGACGTTCGCTATCAACATATAACACCCATAAGAGTTGGAGAAAACAGACTCCTGCCAAATGATAAGAGTATCACCCTTTGTAACTCTGAACCACATCACATGACAGGGGCCAAAATATAAAAGCTCAGTTTCTCGTTAGTATCCCTGTATATCACAGTCCTCTACAGCTTTATCGTATGGTTTGAGAGGGGGATATATGTGATAGCCGTTCCCTATACGATTCTTCTAGATAAAAGTTTAAACAATTGGTTGGTTGTTTTTTTAATGTCAGAATATTTAAACAAGGCTGCTAAATAATCAAATAACAGAAGTGTACAAACTTACTTGAAGTTTTATGTTACTTGGTTTCTCTACAGGTCCTTCAGTATTAGGCCCACCCTGGTTTAAGAAAGTATTTCCATCAGAAATATGCACAAGAACATTTGTAATTATGTATTTGCCAAAAGATCTCTGTAAACATTTCTATGTGGCAATTGAAGACCTTCAAATGCAGTTAGAAGCCAATATAAAGGAACATGTCTCAAGTCAGTTTAAGTGCGCTGAAAAGCTCTGTGAAAGTCTTGCCAAATGAAAAAGCAACAGTCATATTTTACTTTTATGTAGTATTGCTATTGTACCCATCACCATATATCTGAATGCTTATTGTCCTGACCATTTTTTAACACTTCTTGTATCTTTCCCTGGCCACATTTTTGGGTGTCGTGCATAAAGTAAGATTTCAAAAGCATTTCACAGCCACTTAGGCCACAACACCTAGCTACAAAATACACAGAGTGACAAAGGGAAGCTAATTTCTAGCTTTTCTTCTTAGCTGCGTGGTAAACAGCTCAAGTATAAGAATAAATATTGCTGTCACTTTTAAGAGAGTAAGACTTTACTTGAGCCAATCATTTGTACCTACTCACTCAAATGCTAGAAATCAATTGAATGTTGAAAAGCTGTTTACAGCTCTCTTTAATTCCAGTATGCATTTTAATTATGACCTGGCCAGCCCCAATAGTAAATGTATCTAAAATATTTTCCAAAAGAAAGTCTCTCAGTCTATAAATAGTACAATAGCTCACCAGTGCTTTTTATAGTTTTCTAGGTTCATTATACATGTTAATGCTATAAATATCACTCTCTCTTAGTTACCTTAGAAAACATATATGTATATGTGTGTGTGTGTGTGTGTGTGTGTGTAGGTACTTTTATAGTCCGCATTACCATAGTGTTTGTGTATTTTCCAAAATAGCATGTAGAAGAAACAGCTAAATTCGTTTATAGGTCTGGGAGTTGTTTTTTTGTTTGTTAGGGTTATGGTAATAGAGTATTTGATTATTAGGAATATAAATAGTTGGGTTTGTGATGGCGGGGAGAATTGCATTGTAAATTGCCTGCCAAGTGCAGACACTGCAGATCTCATAAGATATCTAGACAGATATATATGCAGGGGAAGAGCCAGTGGTCATGGTACGTATTGGTACCAATGACAATACAGAAAGGTAGGAGAGAGATCTTGGAGGCCTAACTTAGCCTGCTTTGTAAGAGATTAAAGTCCAGGACCTCCATGGTAGTATTTTCCAAAATGCTTCCAGTTCCATATGGAAGGCCAGGAAGACAGGTAGAACTGCAGAGTCTCAGTGTGTGGACAAGATGATGGTGTAAGGAGGAGGAACTGAGGAACCTTCTGGGAAAGGAGGAGACTATACAGGAAGGATCGGCTCCACCTAAATCAAAACAGAACTGGATTTCTGGTATGTAAAATTAAAAAGGATGCAGAGGATTTTTTAAACTAAGACCTGGGGGAAAGCCAACAGGTATGGAGGAGCACACAGTTCGGGAAGAGCCATCCCTTAGAGATTCATTTATTAAAAGGTGAACTCTATATCCTAGAAAAGAGGATAGGAAAGAACTGGTAAAATACAAGAAGGAGCTAGTGGGAAACAGTCAAACATAAAAGAGTCCCATTTAAATATAACTGATGAAGACAAACAACTGAATATTGACAAAATGTACAAATGCTTGTATACAAATGCAAGAAGTCTAAATACTAACATGGGTGAATTAAAGTGCTTAGCATTAAAAGAGACTATTTATATAATAGGCATCAAGGAAACTTGGTGGAATGAGGATAGCAAGTGGCATGCGATAATACCAGGGTACAAAATAAGCTGAAATTACAGTCGGTAGCACTGGCTGGGGAGTGGTACTGTATGTGAAAGAAAAAACAGTGTCAAAAAAAAAGCACAAATCTTAAATGAATCAAACTGTACCACAGAATTTCTCAGAGTAGAAATTCCATATTTGAACAATAGGAATACAGCGGTAGGAATATACTACTGACCATCTGACAATGATGGTGACAATGATTGTGAAATGCTCAAGGAGATTAGAGCAGATACAAAGGCAAAAAATGCAATAATAATGGGGAATTTCAACTATCCTCATATTGACTGGATATATGTCACCTAAGAGAGGAGTGCAGAGATAAAAGTTCTAGACACATTAAATGACTGCTTCTTAGAGTAGCTTGTCCTGGAACCCACAAGGGGAGAGGCAATTCTTGATTTACTCCTAAGGGGAATTAGGGTGACCAGACAGCAAGTGTGAAAAATCAGGACATGGGGTGAGGGGGTTATAGGAGCCTATTTAAAAAAAAGTTCCAAAAATCAGGACTGTCCCTATAAAATCGGGACATCTGGTCACCCTGGAATGCAGGCTCTGATCCAAGAGAGGAATATAAGTGAACTGCTTAATACTTGCAACCATAATGTAATTACATTTAACATCCTTGTAGGGGGAAATGATGAAGAAACCTACCACCAAGGCTGGATTTAGAGGCAAGCGACACAGGTGACTGCTTGGGGTACCAGGCTTCACAGGCACCGGGCTTGCAGCTGTACAGATCCTAGCATGCAAATTTATTGTCTTATTTAACAGGATTAAATCATGTATGCAAATCATGCATCAAAGTTGTGAAATGGGCTACAAATGCAATAAGAAACAAGATATTCAAAAGTTTAGCAAATGGAAGGGGGATGCCAAAGATGCTCCTCACCTAAGTGCCATTTGATTTACAGCCAGCCCGGCCTACTACAGGAACATTTCAAAAAGGGGGCCTACACAAAAGTGAGGAAGCTAGTTAAACAGAAATTAAATGGAACAGTCACAAGGATGAAATGCTTGCAAACTGCCAAAAGACTATTTAAAAACACTGTACCAGAGGCCAAAACTAAATGTATACTCCAAATCAGAAAAAAAGTAGAACCAAAAAAAAAAGAGAGTAAAAGTGTCAGTCAGAAGCAAAATGGCATCTTTTAAAAACTGGAAATCAAATGCTAGTGAGGAAGATAGAAGCATAAACTCTGGCAAGTCAACTGCAAAAGTACAATAAGACAGGCCAAAAAAATATTTGGAGAGCAACTAATCAGGGACATTAAAAACAAATAGCAACATTTTTTAAAAGCACATCAGAAGCAGAAAGCCTGCCAGCAGGGCCGGTGCAAGGCTATTTTGCGCCCTAGGCGAAACTTCCACCTTGCATCTCCCTTCCTGCTCCCTCCCCCCGGACCATCAGTTATTATAAACTTTCAAAATACTTTCAAAAATACACCCTTTTTAGTCACGTATACTTCCTTCCTTCATTCTTTCATATCAAAATCTACTGTCCCTGATTAGTTGCTCTCCAAATATTTAATCTACCTTTAGAATATCCACTTATTGTTGTTAATAAAATTAGAAATGGTGGATACTCCATCATACCTGTCATACAACAACAACTGACAGTATCAATATGACAAATTTCAATAACCTACACACGCATGTTTGCACAATAGTGAGTTTGGATCCCGTGCCACTCCCAGGAGTCAGTGCTGGATCCCTAGGGGGACTACTGCAGCCAGTCGGAGAGAAACCTCCTATGAGGCTCTGGGGTGGGCAGGTGGCCTGAACTAGGTCCTTTGTCCGATGCCCCTTAACCCTTTTTGCTTGGTGCCAGGGAGTTCCATTTTTTTGACTGCTTCTTGGGCACTGGCAAGGGGTAGTGATGCCAGACTGAACCTAGTGCCAGGGACGCACTACAAACTGAAGCCAAGGTGCTGGGTCTAGAGTCCTGCCAAGACTGCAGTCCTGCGCTGGGCGGAGTAGAGCCTCCATGAGAAGAGCCCTCAAATGAATATCATGCTCTTTCTGTGTTCTCGGACAAAAGTTTTTACAAATCCGACACTTGTCTTTCATGTGTGATTCCCCCAAGCACTTCAGGCACCTGCTATGGTGGAGGTCACACACAGGCTTAGGCCTGTTGCAGGCATAACAGGACTTAAAACCCAAATACCAGCAGGGGTCACAGGTTTGTAGAAATTTTGGTGGTGCCTAGAACCCGCCCCCCAAACTCCACCCCCCCACACACCTGCCTAAGGCTCTGGAAGGGAGTTTGGAGGGAGGGGAGAAGGTCTGGTGGCCAAAACATTTGCCCACCCCTGGGTTAGATGGGTCATTGTTATGAGCCAGTATGGCCTTTCTAATGTATCTGGGAAAAACTTAAGAAGGGAAAGTGAAGTTCAATAAATTAGTTTGGCATCTAGTTCTGAAAGTGGTGCTCTGTGGTAATTCTTATCTCTTGCAGCAGTAAATTCCAT
The DNA here is from genome assembly GCA_007922305.1 of Dermatemys mawii. NCBI lineage: Eukaryota > Metazoa > Chordata > Testudines > Dermatemydidae > Dermatemys > Dermatemys mawii. Next base: position 76,921,455 of record ML677332.1, read on the forward strand.
AGTCTACCTTCCACTCCTGTGAAGGTTTTAATCTGCACTCATAGGCCACCACCTACTGCTCAACATTTTAACTATTCCAATGGAACATAGCTGATTTCTTCCCCTCTTCTCGTGCTTCACATCTGAATCAATTTTCATGGAGGTGAAGGCTTAAGTCATCAGTTCACCAGTAAAGAAAACTAGAAATAGATGTCTTCAGCGTTTTCCAGTTCACTGTTGTGAGTTTTAAATCTTAAAACACTAGAGGATACATTTTAGGAGTATTTTTCACTAGAGAGATAGAGAGTCAATGATTTGAAAAGATTTTACCATGTATTTATGTGTTAATCTCGCTACAAAGTCTAGATTATTAGTGGACTCCATTAGATCACAAGAGTATACTACACAGGAGGGGGAAAAGGAATTTTGTTAGAGAAGCCCTTTTAACAAATTAAATATTCAAACACTGTCATTCTTTTAATGACAGCCTAACATGTTCATCTTCCACTTACTTTAAGCCTTTGATTATTGAAGTATTTAAAAGGTTAGATTTCCTCAGCTAAGAAGCAGAGAACATCCTCAAATCTCACACACTTTTATTCTCCAGAAATGACATGATGCTATCACTTCCCCCTCCTTTTACCTGTGCAACTTCTCTCTTCCTGAGCCTAAAACACTCCATGCAACTGATGCCCGGGAGAGCTCACCACTCACTTCATCCCTAGAGATGGGTTGTTACATCCCAATTGCAGACACTGCATCCCAGCACCATCCATACCTGCCTGCCCCAAAACTGTGGTACCAGTGCTACTATCCCCCAGCCCTACCTGATCCCTGAAGCCTGTATCCTATCTACCATGGCCTCAAAGAGCTCCTGCTTTATTGGTACAGTTTCTCTACCTGCCAGCCTGCTCCTCTCCATGGTTCCTTATCTCTCCCTCAGCTCCTACCTGTCACCTCTCTTCCCTCTGAGAAATTTGGAGAAATTATCCAAGAAACCAACTGAAATAAATCAAGCACTCAAATACCTTTGTTTTAAACTTTTGAGCATCATCAAGAAGGAAACTTTTGCATGCATAATCCTACCTTTCAACCATTATTTCCATCCTGGTTCCCAAAACTGCTAGCTAATGCATAAGCACACAGGATCTTTTTGCTATACAAACTATCTTCTTAGTCATCAAAAGCCAAAGTTATGTGTTTTGATGTCAGATTTATTACTGTGGCAATAGAATGTGATGTTACAGATGATACTGTGACATCACTGTTTGTACAAAGAGGATATCTTGACTGTGAAGGGAAGAAGAGTTTTGATATATCCAGCTACAAAACACCTTAAGCAATGTCAGTCATCTAATTAAACCTACATACAGAATAATCAAAGATCAGATTAAAATTCTATTTAATTGTTAGGCAAAAATTAGTGAAATTAAGTCTCTTGGATTGACATAACTGTTCTTACAGGCTTCAGACAGCAAAAAAAAATGTAAAGATATTTTATCACCATTAATGTCTTAGAGAATGTTTTATTGTTATGTTATGACGTTTCTCATCCTCGACAATCCCATTCCTACCTTTCTCACCTTGTTTGTATAATTTTTACTTATTTTCTTAAATTATTAACAATTGTCAACTTTCTTTTGTCTGTAGTCCTTCAAAGCAGCATAGGACTGAAATGAGCTTGGACATTGTGAGTAATGCTGTGATAAAAGAAGTGTGAAGGGCCAATGCACTATAAGGATTGAATGTATTCTTTTCCTTTTTTTCCATTTTAACCATTTAATAGATTGCTTATGCTAAACCACCTGCTCCACCTTGCATTTTGCTATGATGCCCTGAGTTCCTTTCCCAGACTTGAAGAAGAGCTCTGAAGTTAGTCCAATAACAGATATGAACTCTGTTAGGATTGCCTCCCCACTCTGAACTTTAGGGTACAGATGTGGGGACCCACATGAAAAAGAAATAACGCCCCCCCCCAAGTTTATTTTGCCAGCTTGGGTTAAAATGTTTTTTCCCAGAACACAACTTTTTTTGTGTCTGGACTTAGTAGCTGCCACCACCAAACTAAGGCTAGGGTAGTTTGGGACCCTTCTTTCCCTTTCCACTAAACCCCCAAACTTCTTCCTTCCCTGGGAAACGTGAGAGAAAACAAACAAACCTCGCCTGCTCCTGTGAGATGTGCCCGATCCAAAACCAGGATCTTACACAATGGAAAACAAGCAGTCAGATTTTTAAAAGAAAGATTTTAATAAAAGAAAAAAAAGAAAGGAATAAATCCCTTATAACCATCAATAAAACAGCATCTACCATAATCAACAAAAAAAATTAAGAACCCAAACCTCTCCCCCAAGGCAACTTTCTTCCACTGTTAATATCTTTGCTAAATCTTACAATATTAAGAAGCACCCAGCCAACACTCACTCCTAAGAACCCTTCAAGTGATAAAAAAAAAGGTAAACTTACTAACTATAGTACTTAATAAAAACTTACAGTTACAGTAAAAAAAATAGCTGAGTGGTTCATCCCATAGCCAAATTGAACAAAGAAAAGACCCAGAAAAAAACTAAAACTCAAAATCCTTTGTCTCCTGAGGAATTTTTCATTGGTCAGTTGTCCACCTCTCAGGTTACCTTTAGCTTAACCCCTTACAGGTAAACACTAATTTTAGGCTACTTCATACTTATGACAACCTCACACGCTTTATCTCTCTAAAGAGTTTGGAGGCAGATGGTTGTAGAAATATTCAGAGCTCTTGGAGGGGACTTGGTATTGCCTGTTTGCCTTCTTAGAGGTGTGCATCTTGGAGGCAGGGGTTTGCCAAAGGTCCTTGGCTGGTTCCAACCAGCTTTCATTTATTGGCATTGCCATTCCACCAGGGACCTATAAAATGCAAAATGTTGAGAAGTTGTGAAACTTGTCTTGCACCACTTCAACCAGAATGTCCAGTGTGTTAACTATTCTCCTGAGATGCTCTTGAAAGATACAGAAGCTGAGTTGGAAAGACAAGATCATTCTCAGGACAGGTTGGATGTTTGCCTCCTGCAAGTTCTCCTGCTCTCTCTCTCTGGACTGGACACATTGTTATACCAATAAAATAAAAACCAGCAAGACCTTATTAAAGGGGATAGGGCAAAACACCATATTTATTCTGAATACAGAAAGAATCAGAGTAAGCAATCAGTTATAGCTGTAACATCTCATTCACATCTCATCACACACGCAAGTTCTGCAAAGTTGTTATAGTCCCCAGCCTAGGAGTTGCTTGTGCCAAGTCACTGGCCAAGTGGCCTGGACACAAGAGTGGAGCAGGGCCTTGTCAGATGCACATCCGAAGCTCCTGGAGGTTGGTTTGCAGAATCAGGCCCAAAGTCCTCAGTCGTCAGGGTCTGCTTTTATAGGGATTTATCCTCATACAAGTTTATAGGGTTTGCTTCATCATGCTGTTCTCATGTTTGAAGTGATAATCACTGTTCTCATGTTTGAGGTGACAGGCAATCACGCAGATGGCACAGCAATGATGAAATGCCAGTATGTCGTTATCTTGTTCATTGGCTCTTCAGCCCCTGTCCTTGGGGTAAGTATGCCCTCAGGGTTATCAGGCTATCTCATCCACTGCTCTCTTATCTTTGCAGAGCAAACTAAGTCCAGTCTTCACAGCCTAAAGGATTTGCAGGCTACACTTAAGTCACTGGATGGTGCATTCCCCTGCTACCCAGCGCAAGCACTTTAAACTGCAGCCCGTGCAGCGTTTCTACCCTCTCCAGCCTAGGTAAGCTTTCTCAAGGAAGCGTAGCAGGAATGGCAAGTGCAAGCCTTCCCAGCCCACCCCACCCATCCTAGGCCAAGGCCAAGCATGGTCTTCATCAGGCTCTAAACAGGCCTTTGGAAGGCGCGCCCAAAGACAGCACACCAGTCGATGGATCAGATCCTCATCCGTTTCCTGAATCATCTGTTCCACTTTTACCATGCTTGGCCCCAGATAACATCAGACCGCTGGGTCCTTCGCATGGCAGAGTTGAGATATTCTCTCCAATTCTACTCCTCTCCTCTCCCCCTCCTGCCCCGTCTCACTTCAGGGGTCCTTCTCATGGGCATCTCCTTATACAGGAGGTCCAAACGCTCCTTGCCAGGGAGATGGTTCCTCAGGAGTTAAGGAGCAAGGCATTCTACTCCCGTTATTTCCTCATCCCCAAGGCCAAGTGGGGTCTTAGACCCATCCTCGACCTGCGAGGCCTCAAAAGCTTCATGAAAAAGCTGATGTTTCACATGGTCTCCCTAAGTTCAATTATCCCCTCTCTGGATCCGAGAGACTGGTACGTCACCCTCGACCTCAACAATTCGTACGTCCACATCTCACTACATCCTGCCCACAGATGTTTGTGGTTTGCTGCAACCATTACCAATTCACGGTCCTCCCCTTCGGCTTGTCAACGCCCTCACGAGTGTTCACCAAGTGCATGTCAGTTGTAGCCACCGTCCTACGTCGAAGGCAGGTGCAGGTATACCTGTACCTCAATGGCTGCTCATGGGCCATTACAGGGACCAAGTGGAGGCTCAGGTCTGCTTCCTGAGATTCACCTTCAACAAGTTGGGTCTCCTCCTTAGAGAGCATAAATCGATCCCATCACATTCAAAGTATAGAGTTTATTGGAGCAGTATCGGACTTGAGCTGGGCCAGGGGGTTGCTGCCGGAGGCCCATTTCTGAGCAATGATGGACATTATACAAAGCCTCAAACAGTACCCTACTACCAGAGCAAGGGGTTGCTTGAGGCTCCTCGGCCACATGGCCATAAGTACATATGTGGTACATCAAGCCAGGCTGAGGCTCAGGTGTCTCCAAGATTGGCTAGCATCTAGCTATCGTTTGGGACATGGCTGCCTGGACATAGTGGTCACACTTCCTGCACAAGTCCTCAAGTCCTTCCACTGGTGACTCAACCCACAGGTATGCAAGGGAGTCCCCTTTGACAAACCCCAGCCCGCTCTGTTTCTGGTAACAGATGTGTCATTTCTGGGATGGGGCATTCACCTGGGAGAACTACAGATGCAAGGCCTCTGGTCACAGGACAAGCTTTCACTCCACATCAACATCAAGGAGTTGAGGGTGGTTCAACGAGCACACCAAACCCTCCAATTGCAAGCCCAATTGCAAAGGAAGTGTCCAGGGGTTGTGACAGACAACACAGCTGCGATGTTTTACATAAACAAGCACAGTGGGGCTCATTTCTCTCCCCTATATTGGAAAACCCTCAAGCTGTGGGACTTCTGCATCGCCCACTCTATTCACCTGGAAGCATCTTACCTCTCAGGTTCCCAGAACGAGCTGGCAGATTATCTCAGCACAGCCTTCCACAACCACAAGTGGTCCATCCACCTGAACATAATACACGGCGTTTTCCAGAGATGGGGAGTTTCCCAGATCGACCTGTTTGCCACATGGCAACAGAAAATGCCCAAGATTCTGCTCTTTCCAGCATCACAGTCTGGGCTCAGTTGCAGACGTGTTTCTCCATCCCTGAACAAACCATCTGTTGTGCACTTTCCCACCATTCCCACTCACCCACAAGATTCTGCTAAAGAGCTGCAGACACAAGGTGGCGGGCATATTGATGGCAATGGTGTGACCTCATCAGCCCTGGTATACCACCCTCCTGAAGCTGTTGGACACCCAAATCACATTGCCCCTGGTTCCAGACCTGATCACCCAAGACCATGGTCATCTTCGACACTCCGGCCTCCAGTCCCTTCACCTCACAGCTTGGAAGTTTCATGGCTAAACCCTATGGGACTTGTGCTCTGAGCCTGTAAGGGTGGTCATTCCAAACCAACCTGTCTTCCCCTCTATCAGAGTAGCCGGCAAGAAGGAACTGAAGAGCCACTGGGTCGGCAGTGTCCTGTATTCACCGCCAGGGAGACGCCACTCCAGGAGGCTCCACAGCCAACCAGATGGGTGCTGCTAGGGGGAAAAAAAACCTACCAAAGACTGTGCATGCAGCTCACGCACACCTAATTAGAATGGCCATGAGCAACACATCTCAAAGAACAAGTTACAAAAAGGTGAGTAACTGTTTTTCCCAATAACCATCACGGGCACAAAGAAGTAAGGGACTAGTGGGGCAACAGGTCATTAGGGTGTGACTCCTTTCTGTACCAGTGCTGACCCTACAGCTATCACTGAGGGAAAAACTGGTGGGCAGCAGAGAATGCACACCTACATTGGAATTAACATGAGCAAGCACTTGAACAGATGGAATCTTTCAGCCAGACTTCCTCAGAGCTGAGAATGGCCCTGGCTGCATAAGGTTCTGGAAAGGGGTACATCATGGGAGAGTTTTTAAATATCTCCACTCTTTCCTGTAGGAAAGGTCTCTGAAACCCCTCTCTAAGAAGCTAGGCTCATAGAAATTTGAAGATATATAGGTTAACTTAGTCATGTAACTTTGGGATCATCCTTTAATTTTTCCACCTATTCTACTGACTTTTGCTTGTCCATGCCCTAACTCAACTTTTTCAGAGAGATATATGGTGTTTTTGGGCTGAATTCAATGGACTCAGGCAGGCAGAAAAAATAGCTATGGGCTTTCTACTCTGTGAAGTAGATAGACTGGCTCAGTACCACCATATATTGCTCTCCCTTGGGAGAAGGGGGCAGAGTTCAGGATAGACAAGCCTAATCTTAGCCATGCCCAACTTCCCTTTTTCCAGTGTATGGGTGCACTCTTGGATTTCACATTCCTTCACTAATTTGACTTTACATAGATCATGTGCTTTACCTTTCAAAAATTACAATTCTAAAGAGAGCATTAAGTTGATATTACAAATATTGGACTAATTTATGCAGGTTTTCAGAGATTATTTCTCCTAGAGCTTATGCTAATGACTTGGGTTAGGTCAGCTGTAAGAACTGAATGCAAAGTTTCAGAAACCTTTTATACTTGCTGGACTCCAGCAAGTGACAACTCTCCATACTGTTTACATGGGTTACAACTGAAACAATCAAACTCCAAGTTCTAAAGTGTTGAATGCTAGCAAATCCAGTCCCTCATAGCAGGAGTATTGCTTTAAACACATGGCTGTTCTGTTCCCAGCCCTGGAGATAGTGGGACATCATACACATACCACAAGAACCATGTTCACTTGGAGATGAGCTCTTCCCTAGGTGTTGCAGACTACAGGTAGAGTAATGTAGTTCTGTACCCATCAAATGATGGGTACATTGGGGTTCATCAGTGACAATTGCAAAGTTTTTCCCCCAGCAAGTTGAGTCTTGGGAGATTACTAATAAATGATAGGAGCAAGGGAAGAGATTTCAAAGATCTAGGGCTTTCATAGGAGCAGAGGAAGCAGCTTCTATGAGCACAGATGCTAGACTGGAGCCTAGGATACAGGCTACTGAGCCAAAAGTTTACCCTCATCCTCGAGGCCTAGATGCGATTTAATCTTTTCCAGACTAATACTGTGACTGCATTATGAAGGGCCCAGTAAGATTGTGGGAGTGTATAGCAAAGCCTCACTCCTGTAGCTTTACCTTTTCAGATAAAAAGCTGATTTCACTAACTTAACCATAGCTGATAATAAATTTGTTAATGTATGTGTTATGTCCACACAACAGGTGCAAGTTGTCCATTTACCTTCCTCCATTAGTACATTCACATTATGGAGAAAGTTTGTCAGACTTTCTATAGCCCCTTTTATCTGCCATCTTTAGACTACACGTAGCTGACTGAAGGCTCCTGTCCCCTCAAAAAAATCTACTTGTCTTTTGCTCTTCTTATATTGTACCTTCTCAAAGGCCAAGAATGTATTTCTGGTTTTAAATCATCATTAGGTTGCCAGACCTTGAGATTTCTCTGTAAGACTCCTTAAGGAAATGTAGCTTATTAACAGGATGCTCTTTTTTTATATCTTTTGAGCGGTCAGCTAAAAGCAGCTCATATTCAGGAGTTAACTGAAGTTGGCATTGGCCACTGTTGTTCACCTCTCACCTACTGTAAGTTTGCTGAGGGTAGTTTTTTCTTTAAAGAAAAAGAAAAAAAATAAAGACTACTCAAGAATTAGTTTCCCCAGGCAGCAAACAGTGTAGAGTTAAGCACAGATGACTTCCTTGAAGCAGCAGCTCAGAGGAAGACTGAAGTGTCCAGCAGAATACTTTAAAAGCTGAAATGTTTAGCATGCAGCTGAGCTGCTGCTTTAGACGAGGGAATCCTTCCTGGTGCATAGTTGACAGACACCAAGAAAAACAACAAGGACTGTTCCCATGGATGGAATATTGACTCCCACAATTTAACTGCTCAGTCCATGCTTAAATAAAGTTGTGTATAGGCTGATGTTTACAGAAAAATCATAGCTATAGCCACTCAGGGATGCACTAGTGGAGTATCTTGGGTGTGTGAAGCCATGTTGGGAGTGTTGTCATGACTCCTCTACAGCATAGAAGCTGCAAAGGAGTAGGACTGGGGGGGGGGGGGGGGGGAAGGGAAGGAAGAAAAAGAGAAACTCAGGGGAAAAGTTACCTCAGCTGGAGACTTCAGGTTAGGACTTGAGTGGAAGATGGGGAACAGACCATGCAGAGGACACCGTTAAGTCATGCAGAAGTGAGGAAAGTCATTCTACACAATGAATGTGAGTGCAGTCCCACATGTAGACAGCAAGTGGTATTAGAATAAACTGCTGGCTTTCAGTTATGGTTCAGTTTCCAGACGAATCAGTATGACTGCCACACTTAGTGAAATAACTGTGCATTCCCTCAAGTAAGATTTGTTCATAACACCTTTTATTCCTAGACTGCTTTAAGGTTGAACTGTACATGCAGAATTGCATAAGTCACAAGAAAATTTACAGTGGATTCTATTCTATGTTCAAGTGCAATCCAAAATCCTTTTACAGTATAAAAAGACAGATTTTAACATCAAGACTTTGAGACATAGGAGCATGGGGGTTGGAGCTTCCCCAAATATTTCAGCTCTTCTAGACACCTAGTTACTAGGTACTGTATGCCAGACATGTTTAGTGAGTGAGGAACTGTGTAACAGATTACAACTTTTAAACATCCAGATAGCATAACATTAAATTACTTCTCATTTCTGGCAATTAAGAATAAGCTGAAACCCCTGCCATCTGCAACCCGATCTTATAGACAAAATACTCCCTTGCCTGTCTAGGGTGTTACAGTGTTAATGCACCAAGAAAAAAATCATTCCCTTCATGGCATTTCTCACATTAGAGAAGAAAAAAAAAGCAATGTAACAAAAATAAGGTATAACAATCTTTGAAAATAAATATAAAGAGGGAATGCAGATAGTGTCAATTTTTTTGGCAGGTAACATTCATAATATACAAAATATAACTTATTCAAATTAGCCAATGAAACATCCACAAGTTTTTGTAAACTAACTGGCTATTTTAATCCACTTCCTCCATACGTGAAGTGTCATCATCTCCTTCAAGTGGTGGCATCTCCTCAGCAACTGCTGGACTAGTTTCTTCTGTAACAGCATCATCTTCATCAATGCCTGTACAAAAAGCACAAGTGTACAATTAGACCATTTGGCAATATCAATCTAATACAACAGTTCAGGACAAACAAATTTCTATGTCCTTCCTATCACAGGCAGGAGTGACTAAACTTTACTCTCAATATTTGGAGTAGAGAAAATATTGATCTGCAGCCATTAAATTCTTCCCAAAGGGGATGTACACATGAACTAGGATTATAAACTGAAGAGTTACTTACCAAGACCAAGTTTGATCATTCTATAAATACGGTTAGCATGTGTCTGGGGATCCTCCAAACTGAAGCCAGATGACAGGAGTGCGGTTTCATACAACAAAATAACCAGATCCTTCACTGACTTGTCATTCTTATCAGCCTCTGCTTTCTGCCTTAGTGTTTCAATGATGGAATGGTCAGGATTTATCTCAAGATGTTTCTTTGCTGCCATGTAGCCCATTGTGGAGTTGTCTCTCAGTGCTTGTGCTTTCATTATCCTTTCCATATTGGCAGTCCAGCCGTATGTACTTGTTACAATGCAGCATGGGGAAGTCACCAAACGGTTGGAGACCACAACCTGTTGAGTTGAAGCATTAATTACCACAAAGTTGGTAGTTTCTGTAATGTTTAAGATACTACAGATATGCTGAACTGCAGCAATTGTTCTAGAGTACCTGAATAAGCTAGGTGACAAAATACAGCAGGACCCATGATGCAGTGAACATCTGTAGATCCACGTCAGAAAGTAGAATTTGAGGATACTTTGACTATTAGAAGTCAATGGATTGTCTAGTAATTGACTAATCTTGTTTCACTCTAATAGGAAACAAAGCATCTCCCACGACTTAACTGGATTATAAGACTAGATGTTCAACCCTACTTTTTTGTGGGTAAGAAAGTAGTAACCACTATATAGACTATATGCTAGTTACTACTGTTGCATACAAGAAAAAAAATTTAGTAGCTGAGTCATGGTTTTTTGCATCTAGGAGGGATGAAGGCCCACAGATTGCCTGATTTATAGTAATTTTAGTATGAGACATGGAGTATTAGTGTTTCTTGGCAAAAATAAGGTTTTTTAACCATGCCTCATTCTTCACCCTGCCTTAAAGCATATGCTTAACCCTGAGAAGTGAGAAAGTGTTCCATGATGAGACAGGAATTATGAACTAGCAATACTTGTGGTGGCAGAGCTCTTTAGTGCTAGGAACATGGCTGACTAATGGCTGCTTCATTAGCTGCTAGACCATTGCTCCCAATAGCTTACTAATCAAAAGAGTGATTGTGTTGGGTTAAAACTGCCTATGAATAGTGAGATGTTCATACCTTTTCCACTTTCTTTTCAAGTATGTCCTTCATGATTTTGCAGAGGTTTTCAAACTTTGCCTTCTTCTCCTCCTGTTTCTTTTTCTCCTCTTCATCCTCTGGAAGCTCCAAACCCTCCTTTGTTACAGAAACTAAGGTCTTGCCTTCAAATTCCTTTAACTGCTGCACACAGTACTCGTCAATAGGTTCAATCATGTAAATTACCTCTAAACCATGTTTGCGAAGGCGTTCCACAAAAGCAGAGTTTGCTACCTGATCTTTGGTTTCACCTGAAAAAAGGAATTCCACTTTTTACTTAAGCCGCAACTATTTAAAGTACAGTACAGAAACTATCCTCTCTAGGTATTGAGATTCTCATTTAAATAAGCTTGAGTTGTCCCAAGAAGAGCAAATGGAGCAGCAAACACAGCCAGGTTGTTCTGGATAGGCTACTAGAAATGGAAGCCTGGCAAAAACACTAACCTTGTTCTGGGGCTTGTTGAAAGGGGCCTTGCAATTGCAACCTAAGGTGTTCAGAGTAATTTGTGAAGTGCACTATTGAGCAACCCTGAGACCATCTGTCTGAGGGACTGCTTACAAAAGAGCAGTCTCCCTTCCCTGTGTCAAATACAAGCCAAAAGGGAATGGGCTCTTATTTATCCTCTGCAAAGAGGCTTGCACCTGCTCCCTCAACAGGTTCAGCCTTGTCCCTGATCATCAACTCTGAACCTAAACATGAAATCCAGAAGCTTGAAGCCCTTATGGAAACTTCTTAAAAATCTGGGTCTTCATCCCATGGAGCAAGAACTGCCAAGCTAGAGCCAGACTATTTAAGAGACAGATAGGTGGTACATGGTTTCCAACTTCTTGTCCTATGGCACAAACTCTGGTGCTTACCTGAGAGCCATTAGATAGCAAGCAAAGGTCTAGTACAGGGGTCAGCAACCTTTCAGAAACGGTGTGCTGAATCTTCATTAATTCAGTCTAATTTAAAGGTTATGCATGCCAGTCATATATTTTAGCATTTTTATATGATCTTTCTATAAGTCTATAATATGTAATTAAGCTATTGTTGTACTTTAAGATTTTTAAAAATGTTTATGAAGCTGCATTTAAAATTCAAATACAGAGTGCCCCAGGCTGGTGGCCACGACTCTGACAGTGTGAGTGCCACTGGGGGGGTGGGGGTGGGGAGAGCAGCTTAGCTTGCATTCCCCTTCGGCACACGTGCCATAGGTTGCCTACCCCTGGTCTAGTACATTGAGAAGCTTTTAAAAGCCAAAGCTGAAAGTAGTTGTAATTGACTTACCGGTAATGTAATATATGTGTTTCTGGTTTTCCTTCATCCGAGTACAATAGTCTTTCAAAGAGACCATCTCATCACCAGATGCAGAAGTGTAGTACCTCAATAATTCTGAGAGTTTCTTTCGGTTTTGGGAATCTTCATGTATGCCAAGCTGTAAAGAAAAACTTATATAAATCTCACCTTTTCAAACTACATGCTCATATTGTGCAAGTGCCACTAATAAAAAGCAGATAATGTACATCAATAAAAGCCACCATGCAAAAAACAGACCAAGTTCTTGCTAAAATACTAAAGGGTCACCAACCTTAATATTTTTAGAGAACTGCTCATAAAATTTCTTATAGTTCTCCTTGTCTTCTGCTAATTCAGTGAAGAGTTCCAAGCATTTCTTGACCAAGTTCTTTCTTATCACTTTCAGAATCTTGCTCTGCTGCAGCATTTCACGGGAAATATTTAGAGGCAGATCTTCAGAGTCCACCACGCCCCGCATGAAGTCTGCAAGAAAGTGTAGGTGTCAAATCTTGCAAACTAAGATCTTTACAATGAGATTAATCCTAGACATTATTGTAAATATATTAGTCTAGGGTTTGTTTTTAAAAAAAGGCAAGCCTCGAGTTCCTTTTACAAAACTTTACACAAAGCAGATAAAGAAAAAAACAAAGAAGAGGGTTGATTAAGATAGATCAATCACATTTTGGTCACTGTCAGAAAACACTGTTCACCAATGTACATTGCAGAGATCAAAGGAATGTTACTCCTCAAACAAGGGCCTACTTACTCAGATATTCAGGGATAAGCTCCTCACAGTTATCCATGATGAAGACTCTGCGTACATACAATTTAATGTTATTCTTTTTCTTTCTGTTCTCAAACAGGTCAAAAGGTGCACGTCTTGGGACAAACAGAAGCGCTCTGAATTCCAGCTGCCCTTCCACAGAAAAGTGCTGCAAAAATGTATATCATGGTTTAAGAATCTTTAAAGTTGCTTGATTCATTTTACACAGTTTGGAAGACACTCATGGCCACTTCACCAAGATGGGGCTATGATGTCCAAGAGACATTCTTGGAGTTTTCACTAATAAAATGTCATTGCTTTCTTAATCAATGTTGTCAGTCAACAGCACAGCAAGAGATAGAAGCTGTTCTAGTCACCACCATGCAGGTTGTAGTGGAAGGGATGTTTTCTAAACACTAGAATTTGAGCTCTACAGGAGGTTTCTGATTCTCTTTAGGCAGGGCTCCTATGGAGGCATAAACTAAATAATGGATGGTAGGCTCTTGTTTTACATGTATTCACCTTGATTGTCAAAGGTGATTCCCAACTGTAGAGAAACTTTAGGATTCAGAGCCTGAGAAATGCTGCCACCTATATTTGTAATATCTTAACTTTGTTTTATAAGGTCTATGCTTTCTAGTTTCAGTTGTGCACCAATCAAGTGATATAAAACTTGAGGATATTCAAAGTTACACTGAGTGCTACATCAGTTTTCTAACAGCAGTTTTAGTGGGCATATACTGATGCTTTTATCACCTTCAGCCAAGCAGAAAGATCTTTTCAAGTACTTTGGTATCTTTTTATTTAAAACAAACCTAGACAACATGCAAAGCGCACAACTGAAGTAGAATCTACTGGGCTTTCAATCATTTTGATTTCAGATACGAGTCCTACTTACTTTTACTGCTAAGTGGTCTTCCCAATCATTGGTCAGGCTTTTGTAGAATTCTCCATATTCCTCATTGGTAATATCATCTGGATTCCGGGTCCAGATTGGCTTGGTTTTGTTGAGTTCCTCCTGGTCAATGTATTTCTCCTTAATCTTCTTTTTCTTCTTCTTGTCCCCATCTTTCTTTTCTTCCTCCTCATCAGAGCCAACATCCTCAATCTCTGGTTTGTCTTCTGTCTTCTCTTCTTTTTCCTCTTTCTCTTCTTCCTTTTCCTCTGCCTCATCATCACTTACTTCCTTATCCCGTTCTTTTTCCACCTAAAAGGAACAGACATTTAAGTCAAGATTGACATAGCATGTTATGCAAGTTAACAGCCCTGATAAGCTTTCCATGAATGCACTCGTCCTCAACTATTTTGGGTTTGATTGTCACAGCAATCTTGGATACTACATTATATATTATACACAAACTGCAGCCACCAAGTTCTCTCTTGCATCTAACTTCTAATTAAAGATTTAGTGTATAAATGGGATAAATTATCTCCCCCCACCCCCTTTTTTTAAAAAAAATATTGAAGCATAACAGAAAAGGAAGTGCAACACTGGGGTGGCTAGGTAAGAATAAATCCAAGTAATAGCACAGCACAATTCTGAATAGCTAGACATGGTTTGCACTGGGGAAAAAACCCACAAGCTTATGGTGAAAGCCTTGTTAGAAAGGCAGAAGGAGACATATTCTAAGACACTTTAAGGATGCTCTGTGAGGGCTTCTGATTTAGTTTCAGCTGAACACCACACCTCTGATAAATCCAGATTTCATTTTTCTTATATCCAGCAAAAGTCAGATCAGAATTGGTTACTTGTTTTAAAGGGGCTGTCTACACAGACCACTAATACAGACTACATGGGTGCCATTTCTAAATCACACTAATGTGTTGCATATTAATTGTTCCATGTAATCCCTGCTGTTTCAAACTGTTAGTGTGCACCAATAGTTAAGAATGCAGTACAGAACATTACAAGAGATTTAGTTACAGTATATACCAAGGGAAAGCCCTGAGGGTGGGGGGACAAAAAAACCCACCTAGTCTTTGGACATCTACACAGAACTCAGAAATGGCTCAAATAAACCCCAAGACAAAGTTCAACCCCAAACAGAAGACTACTGTATATGAAACTAAAGTTTAGTTAAGCCATTAGATTTAACAGTACATCTTTAATGATGTACTGTGTTATGCCAGTCATATTTAGGTTACAAGCTTTTACACTATTCTGTGACTCCATGTATGAGAACCAAATCTGACAGCACTGTTGATTGGCAGGAGTCCAACAGCAAGTGAGGAAAAAACAAGAGATTTTTAGACAAATGTTATATACACGCACTACACATTAGTATCTTAATGATATTTAAATTTGGTCCACCACTTTTGAATAAAACATTTGTACTGTTGAGATACTATGGCTAAACCTTCTATTGTACCACTAAATGTAATGTGGTCATTTTGAAGTGATTAATTTTACTAGTTTAATTTACTGTTGCTTTCCAATCTGAACACTTACAAAGAGTGTAATTGGATAACCAATGAATTGAGAGTGCTTCTTCACAATTTCCTTGATTCGTCTTTCCTCCAAGTACTCTGTCTGGTCTTCCTTAAGATGCAGAATAACCTTTGTACCCCGGCCCAGAGGTTCCCCTAGAATAAAGATTTGAGAGTTTTACTGCAAGCACCAGTAAGTGTTTGGCAAGGTGTTAGTTCAGGGGTGGGTAAACTTTTTGGCTTGAGGGCCACTTTGGGGGATCTGAAACTGTATGGAAGGCATGTGTAGTGTATTAAACTGCTCCTTATAGTGATGTGCTAGCTTAAGCACATTCCTTCGAGAAGCAATTTAATATACTATACCCCCAGCAGCTCAAGGAGCTGCAGTGGAGGGGCCAGGGCTAGCCTTCCCAGCCAGGAGCTCAAGGGCCACAGTAGTGTGCCCACCTCTGTGCTAGTTTAGCAAGTCAGGTTTTTACATCTTGTTCAGAAGAAATTCTAATTAAACACCTTATGCTTAATTTTATCCACATTAATTATGGCCCCAGTTTATGTGGGAACAGAGGTTTCCTGTACACCCACATAGTAGTTTTATACTTACTTCCTTGTGTCAGGTAGGTCACCTGCACTCATGCAGTTACAATAACTTATTAGCCCTTCTTTAGGCCACATGATCTTTAACTACAACCCCATCAGCATACAAACCAGCTCACAGCTCCCTTTGTAGTTGAAATATCCTCTGAAATAGAAGTTCCTGATCTGAACTGCTACCTTACATTCTTATATCCTTTTTAGAAGAGAAATGCAGGACCACTGCTGCATTATTGTAATTTACTTACATTGTGAATTAATTTTTCAGCAGAGGTTAAGAAGCGCTACCCCTGAGGAGCGGTTTTAACTGTTTAGTCTACTGCTATTCTATCTTCAATACCCTTCCATAATACAGAGGCATACATTAATGAGGGGCTGCTTTAGAGCTATCTGTGCAACAGAATGTTAGCACTTACCACTATCAAGTCTTACAGTGAATGATCCTCCAGCAGAAGACTCCCAAGCATACTGCTCATCATCATTGTGCTTGGTGATCACTGTTACTTTCTCAGCAACCAAGTACGCAGAGTAGAAGCCAACACCAAACTGACCAATCATAGAAATATCTGCACCTGCTTGCAATGCCTCCATGAAGGCTTTGGTGCCAGATTTGGCAATAGTACCCAGGTTGTTAACCAGATCAGCTTTGGTCATCCCTATGCCAGTATCCACAATGGTCAAGGTGCGATCATGCTTGTTGGGAAGAAGATTAATTTTCAGATCTTTTCCGGAATCTAGTTTGCTTGGATCAGTCAAACTCTCGTATCTGATTTTATCCAGAGCCTACAAAACAAGAGGCAACTATCAGACCCCTTGCCAGACTATTTGCATTTAGGGAGCAATGTCACTGGCTGCTAGTCACTTAATTATTTCCACTACTTACATCTGATGAATTAGAAATCAGCTCTCTCAGGAAGATCTCCTTGTTGGAATAGAAAGTGTTGATGATCAGAGACATCAACTGAGCTATTTCAGCCTGGAAGGCAAAGGTCTCCACCTCCTCCTCCATTGGCTGGTCTTGAGTCTGCACAGCTTCTGGCATCTGTAGAAATAAGTGAAGTTGTACCTCTAAGACACTCTGTTGAATAGCTCTTAAAAGAAGCCCATACCATACACTTATTTTATGTTCAACCACTAGAACTTTTTAACAAGTATCACCACTTTAGGATAGAAGGGCTGTTGAGAGCATAGATATCATTTGAAATATATCAGATTGAATAAAAGTATCTCGGTTGGTATTCTCTTCCAGCTGGCAGTGACAGATGATCACAACTCTGCTCTTCAGGAAGTTTTAAAGTTAAGTAATTCAGCAGCAATTTGCCTGATTGCCTACCATACCCTTTTAAGTCATCAGGCCAATATTGTGAATCCTTCAGGATTCTTCATCCTCAGAGTTGCAGGAGCCATTTAGAAAGGGAGAAGTGAAACTGTGTTGAATACTTGAATTGGCTTCTAGATGTTCTGCCTTGTCTAAGAAAAATTTACTTTTATGTAAATCAAAAAATCTAAGTTTCCAGAACATCTAGGGACTATCATTCCCTAGAATAAAAAACTGAATATACAAAGTTAACATTACAGATTAAATCAAAATTCCCACAATTACATTTGACCTTATACCACAGTTGGGACTAGAATATAACTCGTGAAACACACACACACACCCCTTCTAATGGCAGTAAGTTTAACTCACAATCTGGTTATTACATCCAACAGCCATATATCATTATCATC
This sequence comes from Dermatemys mawii, assembly GCA_007922305.1. NCBI lineage: Eukaryota > Metazoa > Chordata > Testudines > Dermatemydidae > Dermatemys > Dermatemys mawii. Next base: position 76,939,060 of record ML677332.1, read on the forward strand.
ATTTTTTGCTGAGTGATCAATCACAAACTGTGAGCTCTCTCAAGGCTGTAGAGCAGCACAACTCATACAACCCAAAAGGTACACATGTGCAATTGCACTAACTGCACTGGCTATTTGCCAGTATGTTACTCTGCTCATACCCCTCATCCAGGCAATGGTGCTATACAGAACTGTAATGAGAGCACCATGTGGTATAATCTACTGGTTACTGCCTAGTTGCAAAAGAGAATAGGGTTTCACCAGTCTGGAGAGCCCAGTGTCACAGTCACATCACTGTTTTAACTGTGACAGTACCAGCATAAACCAAATCCACGCGAAGCTCGGCCTCACTAGTGATGTGCTTCTCCCGAGTAGTGCTCTGTAAGATGCACCACAAATATCCACGGAGAACCCGGTCAAGTTCAGATTCCAACCCCCATCCACCAGCGATGAGTACTTCCTACAATTTACAGCAGGTAAGACCCCGGCATCAGCGCCTCGCTCTCCCAAGACACGGGGCACAGCGCCCCCTACAGGCTCCGACAATGAACAGATTCTAGAAATTGCCAGAGCCTTCCCTCCCCTCCCCCACCCACTCACCGCAAGAGCGAGTCCCTTGCGCCCGCCCCTCGCCTCTCTGCTCAGCTAGACCCCCGCATCCCCGCACCCCGACAGTCTCTTCTCCAACCTCCCCGCTTCCGCGCCTGAGGCGGACTCGTCCCCGAGTCTGTCCCGAGTCCGAACCCATCACCACCCTTGCGAAGCCAGAGCCGGTCCCCTGCCCGAGCCTGCTCCAGCCCCTCCGCGTGTGTAGCCAGAGCCGGTCCCCTCTTAGATCCGCATCTCTCCGTCCCCATCAATTGCCCAGAACAAGGGTGAATCCTCGCCGCAGCCGTCTCGGGGTCACTTCCCGCAACGCCCGACTCCGCTCTGCGGTGGCTCTTTCGGGAGGCACTGCCTGCGCCCCTCACACTGCCCTGCAAACGCAGCGTCGGTCCCCTCTCCCGCGAGAGGGGCTGCCTGTCTCCGCTCCGCGGCGCGACAAGACCGCCGCCATCAGCCCAAGTCACCCTCCTCCCCCGGCCGGAGAAGGGGCCGCTCACAGATCCAGCCTCTGAAAGACCCTCCGGTCACAACTGCCTCCACGTCTCACCTTGGCGCGATCGCTGCAACTGCTCCTCTCGCTAAACCGTGCTTCCCTCTCCGCACTAACGGCAATGGTACGCGTCACCTCCCGCCCGCCTTATATAGTCCCGGCGCCGCCTCCTTCCAGAACCATCGGGAACCTTCACTGACAGACGCGGGGGTGGCAACTCCAACCCTCATCACGGGGGGAGGGGCCGAGAGGGGACAGCCGCTGGTGAACAAATGCGCATGCGCTGGGACGAAATTTCTCGGTTTGCGCACGCGTTTCTCGTCTGTCAGCTAGCTGAGGAGACTGCGCGTGCGCCATCCAGAGTCCAGTTCGCACGCGCGCTCCCTTTCTAACAGTCACCTCAGAAGACGGAGGTGGGAAATGCGCTTGCGCGAGATCATCGGTTGCCTTGGGAAAGGGGGAGGGGGTTGCGCAAATCGCAAGGTGACTTCATTCATTGCAAACTCCGCCCCGAGCCTCTCCCCTCCCTCCGAACGTCCTAGAAGGAGGCGGGATCCGTTATACTGTCAAATTCCGCCTCTTCTGCTCTCTCTCCCTCCCCCACTCCCTCAGAAGGTCCTAGAAGCAGCCAGAAGCGACACACTTCCCGCCCCCGCCCCCCGCATCGGAACGGCCAAGAGACGGGGTGGGGTGGGGGGTGTTCAGCATCGCATTGCTCTGCCCTTCTCCTCAGCGTCTCTGCGCGTTTTTCTGCACGGCTGCGGGGCGCCCCAGCTTACCGCGCTTCACTGCGTGGCTGTAGGGCGCCCCTCCTCATCATGTTTCGGGCACGGCTTTGGGGTGCTACCCCCCGAGCCAGGCTGCAGTGCACAGCTCTGGGGTACATCCTCCCCATTCCACACTTCAGTGCATTGGCCTGAGGCACCACTAGCATGTTATAGTCGCTGCATGCCCTTGGGATACCCCCCATGCTATATTGCATGGCCCTGCAGCGCCCCCTCCTCCAGCCATGTTTTGTTACATGCCAGTGAGCCACCCACCCATGCAATGCTGCATGCGCAGCCCTGTATGTGTACTGTGTGGCTTTGGGGCACCCCCTCCCCCCCCCCAGGCCACGCTGCACTGCATGTTCCTGGGGTAACTTCCTGGAATGCCACACTGCCCTGACAGTTGTGGGGAACTCCCCCTACCTAGGGTTGCCAATTTGGGTGGGCTGTATTCCTGGAAGTTTCCTCGCATTACATAATCTGTAATTCAGATGAATCTTTAATTCCTGGAGATTCCAGGGCAACCCTGTAACGTTAGCAACCCTATCGCCAGCCCCTCCCTGGACACCACTGCACAGCCCTGGGGTGTCCTCCCCTCTGCATGCTACACTGGGCTCCGCTAGTGCTTCTCTGCCTAGCTGCTACCAGCTGGTGGGAGATGCTGGCAGAGGAAAGGTGGGCTGAAAAGGGGGTTGCTGCTGGGTGCTCAGCACCCACCATTTTTTCCCCGTGGATGCTCCAGCCCCCAGTCAGCATCTATGCCTCATGGAGATTTTGTACAGCTCCTTCTAAAAGTGTACAGCTCCTTATACAGCTCCTTCTAAAAGTGTTTCAGCACTTTTAAAAAATGTACAGCTCCTTCTAAAAGTGGTTTGTACAGCTCCTTCTAAAAGTGTTTCAGGACTTTCCAGCCATGCAGAGAGGATGCTCTCTGCCAGTAATACATTTTAACATTTTTAGAAGGTCTCTTTCTATAAGTCTATAATATATAACTAAACTATTGTTGTATGTAAAGTAAATAAGATTTTTTAAATGTTTAAGAAGCTTCATTTAAAATTAAATTAAAATGCAGAGTCCCCTGGACCAGTGGCTAGGAGCCAGGCAATGTGAGTGCCTCTGAAAATCAGCTCACGTGTTGCCTTTGGCAGGCGTACCATAGGTTGCCTACCACTGCCATAGTGAGATGCCTTTACTGTAAGAGACAGCATGAATGAGTAAAGGAGAAGTGCCCTGCACTAGGACAGCACTGTAAGGAACGGGGCAAGGTGGAGCATTTTAACAGTGTGTGTAAGAGCAAAAGAAAGTCTCAAAAAATTCAGTCAGATTTTTACAAGAAGGGGATGGCACATCAGACAGCTGTGATGACATCATGGCTTTCTCCTTGAGTCTAGGAGTATATTAGATTCAGGCTGTAGTGACACACAGGAAAACATCGAGGGACAATACCACTTCTGTAAATGCAATGATAATAATAAGGAAATGCTGTGTGCCAGGGATCGGCAACATTGGCACGTGGGACCGCAGGATAAACACCCTTAGCGGGCCCCGCCGCTTTGTTTACCTGCCGTTTCGCTGACTGCAGTTCCCACTGGCTGCGGTTCGCTGTCCCGGACCAATGTGGGCTGCGGGACGCAGCACAGTGCTGGCCGTCGCTTCCCGCAGCCCCGTTTGGACCGGGACAGTGAACCACAACCAGTGGGAGCCGCAGTCGGCGAAACGGCAGGTAAACAAAGTGTCGGGCCCGCCAAGGGTTCTTATCCTATGGTCCTGCATCCCCATGCACTCGTAGAGGCCAATGCAGCAAGAGAAAGTAGTGTGGTGGTAGAGTAGCCATCGGGTAAGTTCTGCATCTACATAGAAACAACATCATTCAACAGGGCATTGAAAAGATGCCAGTATCCAATGCCCACGAGACAGGATGTGAAGTGGGACTGGGCAAGTCCCTATCTAACAGCAAGCATTTGACATTCTGAAACAAGTTATAAGGGATGCTCCTGTCCTGAGGTACTATCAGCCAGGAGAGACACTAACATTCCAATGTGATGAACTGGAGAAACAGTTGGGTATAGTAGCTCTTTTGCAGGAGCAACTGCCTTAGTGTTTCAATGATGGAATGGTCAGGATTTATCTCAAGATGTTTCTTTGCTGTCATGCAGCCCATTGTGGAGTTGTCTCTCAGTGCTTTTGCTTTCATTATCCTCTCTATATTGGCAGTCCAGTCATATGTACTACTTATAATGCAGCATGGGGAAGTCACCAATTGTTTGGAGGCCACAGCCTGTTAATAGAAGTTATCATAGGGTATGAATAATATGCTAGATTGAAGTAGTTCCATTCAAGTGGCACTGCATATTTACAATTATGGGTAGTGTGCCACCACTGGTGCCTAATAGTATAAAGCTTCCTTCAAGCAATGTCTATTAGAGACTCATGTGCCTCCTCCTACACCTGCCCTCAGGGGTCTCCAAACATTCAGACGGTGAGGCTATACAAGGGGGCATTGAGCCCTCTCCTGCCTCAGTTTCTTTCACCTGCATGGGCCAGTGTCGGACAACAGGATACTGAGTAGATGTACCATTGGTCTGACCCAGTTTGTTCTAATAAGGACCGAAGTGAACTGCTCTGGTCCATTTGGATATGGGGTTTTCCCTCCAGTCTTACATGTCTTGTTAATTGTTTAGTATTGGTGATTAATCGTATGTATAGATAGTTAAGTTAGTAGTTTGGTTCAGGGTATAGCAGAACTAAAGAAAAAGAAGCCAGGATTCAAGAGATGTGCTTTGTGATGTTGGATGGCCGTGTTAAGTGTCTGTAGCTTGGGAAAGGGCCACTCTCCTTCTGGGTGTTCCTAGTAGACCATCTCTGACAGAACCAAGAGTCACAATGTCAGCTCCAGCTCTGTCAGTCCCAAAAGTGATAGCTAGGGAAGAGACTGCCACTGGTAACAGTATGCAGTGTAGTTGTAGCCATGTCAGTCCCAGGATATTAGAGAGACAAGGTGGGTGAGGTAATATCTTTTATTGGACTGACTTCTGTTGGTGAACAAAAGAGACAAGCTTTTGAGCAACTGTAACCTTGCCTCAATGGGTCACAACTGAGGATGCCAAATTCAGGACAAACTGCCAGGGCCAACCTTAGAATTTATGGGGCCCTACGCAGTATTATTAAACTGGTGCCCCTATGCCCAACTTGCTCTTAGCAACACAAATATAAGCCTACAGTATTGGAAAACTTGCCACATGCAGTTTATTAAGAACAGTTTAATTGTGCCACCTTCATCCCTAACCTCTGCACAGTGCTGCCTTGACCCCTTCTAACCCCTGCACTTCTCTCCCACCTGTGCCCCCAACACCAGCTCAGCACTGCCAGCGTGCCCTGCCACCCCGCCACCCTGCCCAGTACCCCCCCTTATGCCCAGCAAGCCCCATGCCCGGTGGCCACTCATCCAGAGATATCCACCTCAGATTCCTATGCCCAGCGATCTCCCACCCACAGACCTCCCCACACTGCCCAGCGCCCCTCTCACACACACCCCAACTGCCCAGGACCCCATATTCCTGAGGGAATTCAGCACAAAAAAAATAAATTCTGGGTACAATATTTTAAAATTCTGCAAATTTTGTCAATAAATAAATGTGGAGGCTCCAGCATAGCAGTGGCAAACACAGGGAGATCACCCTGCAACGTTCCCCATCCCCTTCCCTCCTAGGATAGGGACTTGGCAATGAGATACCTCTGTGTGCATGTCAAAAGGCCACAGAGAAACATTTTACATGATATCTGGTATGTCAGCCATGACCCAAAATCCATTTGAATGACAAAAAAGAAATAGCTGATACCAATGACTGAGTCCAGCCCTCATCCAGGCCCTTGCCTGCCACCACTCTGGGCCATCAACTCCCAAATGGCCTTTCTCCCTAAAATAGAACATTTCCCTCTAATCCTGAAAATTAAGAGGTGCTGGGGATGTGCAATTTAATAAGAAAAGCAATTATATTCAGGCACCAGTCTTTTTTTCTGCCCTGATTTACACATCTGGTTTCCACACACGGCTCATTGGGATTGTACTGGGTATAACTCAGTATGCAGTTTCAACAATACTTTAGTAGTGGAGCTGGAGCTATAACTAGACAAGTCTCATTTGAACAGTGGCTCTTGTTTTGGATTATTTAAGGCAGTTTTTAAAAGTCTTTTCCACAGGTGAGGAAGAAGGTGCTCCATTCTTGAAGGGACCTTTAAAATTCCACTCAACTCTGCACTGTTTAGAACTCTCCCTCATTCAAAATGCTACCAGCTTGAGACTTGGATCTACAAGAAAAAAATTATGTCTTTTCCCCTAAATAAAAGTTTTCAGCTACTCCAGCCTTTCCAAGTGTGAATCCATCTTCCTCCCCAGCTAAAAGCAGGGCCAGCTCTACCTTTTTTGCCACCCCAAGCAGCTCAAGACAGAAGAATGATGAGCTGTCGCAGGCATGCCACCGAAACCTGATCTTTCCTCTTCGGCGGCAACACTTTTCCCTCTTTGGCGGAGCTGAAAGCTGCCTGAGTGCCACTCTGACAGTGCCTGGAATGATGCCCTCTGCCGTTTGCCACCCCAGGCACCTGTTTGCTAAAAGGTTGCTCCCTCCCTTGCATTATTGTGCAAAGAATATTGTGAATACTGTGAATGGGCAGGAAAAGCAAATGCCACCTTCTTTTATTTTCTTTTAACTTTCCCTCCTCCCCAGCCAGGTTGTGTGTATACCACTTCCTCCTCCCAGCCTGCATCTGCTGCTGATCCCTGCTGGGGAAGGGAGGAGAGGAAAAGGTGCTGGTCCAAAGGGGATCCTCAGCATCTGGGCTTAAACTTCAGAGAAGAGGGAGGCAGAGTGAAAAGGAGACTAGGAGAGAGGTTGCCAGCAGGGTAGGGCATGTGGGCAGAAGAGGGGAGAGGTGCAGATACAGTGTGGGGCTGCTCGGAACAGCTGCTTTTCCTCTGGACTGCTAGCCTTCTCCCCAGGAGACCCTAGTGCATTCGCTGCTCGCTCACTGAGCCAGACAAAGAACCGACCCCCTGCTCTTTTCCTTCCCAGCCTGGCTCCCCCAAGCCATCCCCTGCCCGGTTCCTCCTTTGCCCTCCCCTCCCCAAAGTCCCAGGCCCGGCTCTACCCCCTAAGCTCAGCTCCCCCCCTCTTCCCAGCCTTTGGGTATCCTCCTCTTGCTCTGTTCCCACCTTTCCTGGCTCCCCACCCACCTGGTCCAGCTCCCCCATGCCTGGCCTGGCTCCTCCTGCTCACTCACATACAAACTTTTGCTCCTGGCCCCATGAGGCCCCACCACAGCTGGAGCCCTTAGCTGGCCAATTAAGAAGTGAGTGAGCGGAGGGTATGGGTTGGGTCAAGGAGAAGCCCGCCGGCCCAGCATGGGATGGGGCCGAAGAGGAGTCCATGCTGCAGCCAGTGAGGATTGTGCCCCAGATTTTTGGGTGCCCTATGCAGCTGCATATGCTGTGTATCATAGAATCGTAGAATATCAGTTTTGGAAGGGACCTCAGGAGGTCATCTAGCCCAGCCCCCTGCTCAAAGCAGGACCAATCCCCAACTAAATCATCCCAGCCAAGGCTTTGTCAAGCCTGACCTTAAAAACCTCTAAGGAAGGAGATTCTACCACAAAAGTGGGCAAACTACGGCCCGCGGGCCACACGTGGCCCGCTGGCCACTTTTATCCGGCCTGCAAACTTCTTCTTGGGCTGGGGGCAGGGCTGAGCACGGCCTACTCCAGGGACCCGTGCTCCCGGCCGGGGCCGGCTCAAGAGCGCGGTGCATCAGCTGCGGGGCCCCAGTGCTCCTGGCCCAGGAGCGCGGCGCAGCAACTGCAGGGCTTCCACTCTCCGGGCCCGGAGCCGGACCGGGCACGGCATGCCGCGGGGCCCCAGTGCTCCCGAGCCAGGTGCCGGGCCGGCCTGGGGAGCCGTGGGGCCATGCGCTCCCTGGCCTGGACACAGCCAGGGCAGAGCCCAGCGCTGGAGCGCTGGAAGGAAAGCAAGGGGGATTTGGGCGAGGGTCCCGGGTACTGGTGGTGGTTAGGGTGGGGAGGGGGCTCAGGAGGAGCAGTCCGGGCACAAACAGCAGGGGGACATAGATATGGGATGGGGTTCTGGAGGGGTGGTGGTTAGCGTGGGGGGGTCTTGGGCGGGGGGCAGTCAGGGAACAAAGAGCAGGGGGCTTAAGGGGTAGGGTCCTGGGTGGCAGTTAGAGTGGTGGGTCTCCAGAGGAGGTGATCAGGGGACAAGGAGTGGGGGGGGTTTGGCAGTTCTGAAGGGCAAAGTTGGGGGGATGGGATGTGGGTGGGGGTCGCATAGGAGGCGGGGCCTTCCCTACCTGGCCCTCTGCATAATTTTGAACCCCAGTGTGGCCCTTGGGCCAAAAAGTTTGCCCACCCCTGTTCTACCATCTCCTAGGTAACCCATTCCAGTGCTTCACCACTCTCCTAGTGAAAAAGTTTTTCCTAATATCCAACCTAAACCTTCCCCACTGCAACTTGAGACCATTACTCCTTGTTCTGTCATCTGGTATCACTGAGAACAGTCTAGATCCATCCTCTTTGGAACCCCCTTTCAGGTAGTTGAAAGCAGCTATCAAATCTCCCCTCAGTCTTCTCTTCTGTAGACTAAACAATCCCAGTTCTCTCAGTCTCTTCTCATAAGTCATGTGCTCCAGGCCCCTAATCATTTTTGTTGCCCTGCTCTGGACTCTTTCCAATTTTTCCACATCCTTCTTGTTGAGTGGGCCCCAAAACTGGACACAGTACTCCAGATGAGGCCTCACCAACGTCGAACAGAGGGGAACAATCACGTTCCTCGATCTGCTGGCAATGCCCCTACTTATACAGCCCAAAATGCCATTAATTTTCTTGGCAACAAGGGCACACTGTTGGCTCATATCCAGCTTCTCATCCACTGTAACTCCTAGGTCCTTTTCTGCAGAACTGCTGCCTAGCCATTTGGTCCCTAGTCTGTAGCGATGCATGGGATTCTTCCGTCCTAAGTGCAGGACTCCGCATTTGTCCTTGCTGAACCTGATCAAATTTCTTTTGGCCCAATCCTCTAATTTGTCTAGGTCCCTCTTTATCCTATCCCTAACCTCCAGCATAGCTACCATTCCTCCTAGTTTAGTGTCATCTGCAAACTTGCTGAGGGTGCAGTCCACGCCATCCTCCAGATCATTGATAAAGATATTGAATAAAACCGGCCCTAGGACTGACCCTTCCGGCACTCCACTTGATACCGGCTGCCAACTAGACATGGAGCCATTGATCACTACCCGTTGAGCCCGACGATCCTGCCAGCTTTCTATCCACCTTATGGTCCATTCATCCCGCCCATACTTCTTTAACTTGCTGGCAAGAATACTGTGGGAGACAGTATCAAAAGCTTTGCTAAAGTCAAGGAACAGCACATTCACTGCTTTCCCCTCATCCACAGAGCCAGTTATCTCACCATAGAAGGCAATTAGGTTAGTCAGGCATGATTTGCCCTTGGTGAATCCATGCTGACTGTTCCTGATCACTTTCTTCTCCTCTAACTGCTTCAGAATTGATTCCTGGAGGACGTGCTCCATGATTTTTCCAGGGACTGAGGTGAGGCTGACTGGTCTGTAGTTCCCTGGATCCTCCTTCTTTCCTTTTTTAAAGATGGTCACTACATTAGCCTTTTTTCAGTCATCCGGGACCTTCCCCAATCGCCATGAATTTTCAAAGGTAATGGCCAATGGCTCTGCAATCACATCCACCAACTCCTTTAGCACCCTCGGATGCAGCGCATCCAGCTCCATGGACTTGTGCTCATCCAGGTTTTCTAAATAGTCCTGAACCACTTCATTCTCCACAGAAGGTTTGTCACCTCCTCCCCATGCTGTGCTGCCCCATGCAGTAGTCTGGGAGCTGACCTTGTTCATGAAGACAGAGGCAAAAAAAACATTGAGTACATTTGCTTTTTCCACATCCTCTGTCACTAGATTGCCTCCCTCATTCAGTAAGGGGCCCACACTTTCCTTGACTTTCTTCTTGTTGCTAACATACCTGAAGAAACCCCTGTTACACTTAACATCCCTTGCTAGCTGCAACTGCAAGTGTGATTTAGCCTTCCTGATTTCACTCCTGCATGTCTGAGCAATATTTTTATATTCCTCCCTTGTCATTTGCCCAATCTTCCACTTCTTGTAAGCTGCTTTTTTGCATCTAAGATCAGCAAGAATTTCACTGTTAAGCCAAGTTGGTCGCCTGCCATATTTACTATTCTTTCTACACATCAGGATGGTTTGTTCCTGCAACCTCAATAAGGATTCTTTAAAATACAGCCAGCTCTCCTGGACTCCTTTCCCCTTCATGTTATTCTCCCAGGGAATCAGTTCCCGGAGGGAGTCAAAGTCTGCTTTTCTGAAGTCCAGGGTCCGTATTCTGCTGCTGTCCTTTCTTCCCTATGTCAGGATCCTGAACTCGACCATCTCATGGTCACTGCCTCCCACATTCCCATCCACTTTTGCTTCCCCTACTAATTCTTCCTGGTTTGTGAGCAGCAGGTCAAGAAGAGCTCTGCCCCTACCTGGTTCCTCCAGCATTTCCACTAAGAAATTGTCCACTACACTTTCCAAAAACTTCCTGGATTGTCTGCCCCGCTGTATTGCTCTCTCAGCAGATATCAGGGTGATTGAAATCTCCCATGAGAACCACGGCTTGTGATCTAGTAACTTCTCTTAGTTGCTGGAAGAAAGCCTCATCTATTTCATCCCCCTGGTCTGATGGTCTATAGCAGACTCCCACTGCGACGTCAGCCTTGTTGTTCACATTTCTAAACTTAATCCAGAGACTCTCGGATTTTTCTGCAGTTTCATACCGGGGCTCTGAGCAGTCATACTGTTCTCTTATATACAACGCAACTTCACCACCCTTTCTGCCCTGCCTGTCCTTCCTGAACAGCTTATATCCGTCCATGACAGTACTCCAGTCATGTGAGTTATCCCACCAAGTCTCTGTTATTCCAATCACATCATAGTTCCTTGACTGTGACAGGACTTCCAGTTCTCCCTGCCTGTTTCCCAGGCTTCTTGCATTTGTGTATAGGCACTTAAGATAACTTGCTGATTGTCCCACTTGCTCAGTATGAGACAGGAGTCCTCCCCTCTTGCGCTTTCCTGGTTGTGCTATGTCCCTGTATCCCATTTCCCCGCTTACCTCAGGGCTTTGGTCTCTTTCCTTTGGGGTACCTATTTTAAAGCCCTCCTCACTAGGTTAGCCATCCTGCTTGCAAAGATGCTCTTCCCTCTCTTCGTTAGGTGGAGCTCGTCTCTGTCTGGTACTCCTCCTTCTTGGAATACCATCCCATGATCAAAGACTCCAAAGCCTTCTCTCCGACGCCACCTGCGTATGCCTAAGGACGGCCCTGTAAACTGCTGAGAAATAGGGCAAACACTGAAACATCTCTGAGGGAGAGATTTTATCTGTTTTCAGTTTTATTACAGTATCAGGCGTAACTTCGTGTTTTGTTTTATTTTATTTTACTTGGTAATTCACTTTGTTTTGTCTGTTACTACTTGGAACCACTTAAATCCTACTTTTTGTATTTAATAAAATAATTTTTTACTTATTAAATTAACCCAGAGTATGTACTAATACCTGGGGGTGGAGGACAAACAGCTGTGCATATCTGTCAGTGTTATAGAGGGTGAACAATTTATGAGTTTACCCTGTATAAGCTTTATACAGGGTAAAACAGATTTATTTGGGGTCTGCCCATTAGGAGTTGTGCATCTGAGTGTTAGAGACAGGAACTCTTACACTGCTTTCAGTTAAGCCTGCAGTTTGTGGGACATGGTTCAGACCTGGGTTTGTGTCTGTAGCTGGTAAGCGCGTCTGGCACAACCAGACAAGCTTCTGGAGTCCCAAGCTGGCAGGGAAGGCAGGGGCAGGAGTAGTCTTGGCACATCAGTTGGCAGTCCCAAGGGGTTTTCTGTGATCCAGCCTGTCACAATTAATACTCCATACCAGGCCTGCACAACATGCGGCCCGGGGGCCACATGCGGCCCACACAGGCTCACTGTGCGGCCTGCAGGGGGTGAATAGGGGTGGTGCAAGCCAAGCGATGGGGTGGGGGAAGCGGATGGGGGCGGGGCTTTTTGGCCCGCAGCTGGTTTTTTTGCAGTAATATGGCCCTCGCTGCTTTCCGAGTTGTGCAGGCCTGCTCCATACTTTGCAAGATAAATACATTAGAGATTATGAGATACTCAACTATTATGGTAATGGTGAGCACCATAGATAGATAGATAGAAAACACCTCCCTTCAATACTTGCCCTGTTGCTGTTGTGGGCACACAGAAGAATCTGGATTACTGTCTCTAAGCATTTGCAACTGCTTCTTAAAAGTAAAGAGACTGAACAAAGTAATTCAGTATGCAGCCTTCCTAGTTTGCAATGCAGTAAAAATTCACTAGATGGGGCTAAAACAGTAAATAAAGAAATTCTGAAGTATAAAAATAATTCTACTGCAAAAAAAAAATACAGCATCAGTTTCTTCACGATTTTAATGATGTATTTCACCGTTAAAAAAAATCTTTTTCTGGTGAACCATCACAGCAAGCTCTTGTTTGGATAGTTTTATATTAATTAAATTCGTAACTATGCAACAGAATTCCCATGCAAAAAATTTGTATTCTGTCCACCTGAGCCTGCTTAACTTCCCACAGCTCCTGTGATGCTAATGTTCATATTTCTGTCTTCCCATGTCTGTCAGCAGCCACCTGAGCAATTCTTTAAACTATGTTAAGTCTCTTTAGTCTCGTTTGCTGGTTTTTTAAAAAACTTTTTGCACTGTGAAACATATTTAAATAAAAACTGGCAAACTGAGAAGCATGCAAATCTTTTCTTATTTCTAGGCCAGATGAGTTGTAAGACAGATGGGGAGGCAGGAGGTAGATGACCTAAGACAGGGGTCTCCAAACTTTATGAGACGAGGGCCATATTAGATTTTTGAAGGGGCTTTGTGGGCCAGTGACTGTGAAAAAAAATATATTTGCAATTCATAAAAACCCAACACTACTCTACTGTGTCAGTGTTGCATTAAATTCTAAATCAGGTGTAAAAGTTGCTGTATAATCAACGCAGGTACTGTGAAATCACACAAAATATTTGTCAATACACTAAAAATCATTTCACATTATTTTTTAATTTTATTTCCATCTTCTTTACTCCATTTATTGGACAGGTAATTAAGCATCTGGCTTGTATGTTTACTCTAAGGCAGAGGTCCTGTGCCTGCTCGGCTGCAGCAGCGACTCTCCGCTAAGTTGACTCCCCTTTTTGGGGGACACTGGCTCCCGGGAGCACTCACCCCTCCACACAGCTCAGCAATTTGCTGAACAAGAAGTAGGACTTGAGGACTTGTAGGCTGTGAAGTTTTACATTGTTTTATTTTTGAATACAGTTATGACAAACACAAAAATCGACATTTGTAAACTGCACTTTCACAACAAAGAGATTGCACTACAGTACTTGTACAAGGTGAACAAGTTCTTTTATAATTTTTACAGTGCAAATATTTGTAATAAAAATAATATACACTTTGATTTCAATTACAACACAGAATACAATATATATGAAAATGTAGAAAAACATCCAACATATGTAATAAATTTCAACTGATATTCTATTGTTTAACAGTATGATTAAAACTGCAATTAATATTTTTAATTGTGCTTAATTTTTTTGAGTTGTGTGACTTAACTGTGATTAATCGACAGCCCTATTTAAAATGCAATAAAAATTAACAGTATGCAAAACTGTACATCAACTGGTACTTAACACAAATCACTGATAAATATTAGGAAGTAAATAATGGTAATTCTGTGATACCAACACTCAGCCATAGAAAGATGGAGGGTAGGGTGGAGTAATGTCACGTGCTTGTGCAGAACAGGACTGTGGCATACTAGTGCTAAGTGCATGCGTAATTGGCGTGTTCCATGCACACACATGGGTGCTCTCTTCTGTGAGATGCTAGTGGTTAACTACAGGACTAGTCTACAGCTGCTCTACACTGTGGGGGGGGGGGTAGAATCAATCTAAATTACACAACTTCAGCTATGTGAATAACGTAGCTAAAGTCAACATCGTTAGATCTACTTACCACTTACTGTCTTTCACAGTAGTATATCAACAGGAGACACTCTCCAGTCAATTCCCCTTGGGTTTCTCATTGAGATAGAGTACCATAGTGGAAGCTACAGTGATTGGTGGTTGATTTATCATGTCTATACTAGACACAATGAATTGACCCCTGCTGGATCGATTGCTACAGTAGGGTAGAGAAGCCCCTAGTCACTTCATGTTGGCTATACCAGAATGGAGGACTCAGCACCAATGTTTTATGTAGAGAGTTGGGGAATCTGAGTCCAATTACGAAAATTTTGTAAAATGGTTCCTAGAGAAACACTTCTTTTAAGATTTTTTTGCTTTGTTTTGGCAAGTTTCACTTTTAACTAGTTAATTCTGTAACCTACCAATAAAAGACAACTAAACAAATCTTTGAAAGTTTAAAACAATAGTTTTCTTACCAAACAAATTGCATGAAATGTTAGATTGCTTTCCCTATGTACCATATAAGAAGATGTTATATCAGCGTCCTGTACCTTCACAACAGCGTTATTTTTAAACCTATTCTCCACTCAGAGCTAACATGTAGGGGCAAGATCAGCACAATACTATTATCAAAAAAAGATGATGAAAGGAGTAATTCAGATGCTGTGATAGCACTGGGAGCACTAGTGCAGCAGAACTGTGAAAAAGGATGCTGCCTTAGCAATACATTATAACCAATGGAATCCACTTTCCATTTTGAAGACTCTACAAAATTTTATAACCCATTGGGAATGTTTTCATAAAGATATCCCCTAATTCACAAAATGATCTCATTATTTTATGTGTTGGAGTTTATCATGGAACTTAAATAATAATCCTATAACCTTCTACAGTGCCTTTCATCTGAGGATCTCAAAGCATTTGACGTATCAGTTTGGGTTCACTGTCTATTTAAACTGATGATTTTTGTATTTGGAATTTTTGGCCTTGATTTTCAGTCCCTTTATTTCTGCACTTACTATCCCTGCACCTTTGTGATCCCAGGCCCTGATTCTGGGCTTTGCCAGCAGAGAGAAGCTATGAAGCTGGCAGAAACAAATACTTGAGGATCCCTCAGCGTAAGGGGGTTTACTCCAGTGGCGTAGGGCTGCCCTTCTTTGCAAACCACAGCATAGGTGTGTACTCAGGATCGAGAGAGGTAGCGTCAGTGGTGGGAGGAGGCATGACTGGAGCATACTATGGCCTAGCAATTTAGGGCTGTTGCAAAAGTGAATATTAAAACAACCTGCCACTGCTCTAATTTATGCCAGAAACTAGATCTAAGTGACTTCAGAATCCAGGATGTACAAAGATGACCCAGGACTGGGACAGAAGGTGGCACAGAACCATTCCATCAATCCTGTGCTGGCTGCAAACTTGATCCAAGGGCCATTCCTACCCAGTTTAAGGCACCTTTATATATGCTGTTGGAGTAGCAACAGAGGACCATATGGCAAATGAGAATTGGGCCCTTTGCTTTTATTTGATTAGATGCCTACTGATAAGGCGTATATTACTGTGATAAATAATTATGCCTAACATCACCCCTGTGAGGTAGGTGAGAACAACTACAGTCAGCAGGTGAATTTAGGCCCAGAGAAATGAAGTAATTGTCCACCCTCACAGACAAGGGTCCCAAGAGACCTCCTGACTCTCACAGCTGACAATTTCCGAAGGTGGGAACAAAAACTGTGCATGATGATAAGTTACCAAGGGGTGCGACAGTAGCACCTCATAGTGCCCCAGGATGCTGTTAAAGACCCTGTCCCGAACAACTACATTGCCCTTCGCCTCACCCTATAGCAGAGGTGGGCAAACTACGGCCCGCGGGCCACATGTGGCTCGCTGGCCATTTTTATCCAGCCCGCGAACTTGTTCCTGGGCTTGGGGCGGGGCCGAGCACAGAGTGCTCCAGGGTCCTGCGCTCCCGACCAGGGCCGGGACCAGTGCGGGGAGCTGTGCGGTCTCAGCGCTCCTGGGCCAGGGACCGTGCGGTGATCCGCTCCTGGGTGTGGGGCGGGCACTGCAGGGTCCCAGGCCGCGGGCCAGCCCAGGAGTGTGGTGCGGAAGCTGCGGGGCCCCAGTGCTCCCAGCAAGGGGGCCAGCCCAGGAGTGCGGCGCAGCAGCCACGGGACCCCAGCGCTCCCAGCTGGGGGCCGGGCTGGATGCAGGGAGCCAGCCACGGGGCTTCCGCGCTCCCGGCCCAGAGCCAGGGGCCCCAGTGCTCCCAAGCCAGGTGCCGGGCCCGGCGCAGGGAGCCGTGGGGCCACGCGCTCCCTGGCCTGGACACAGCCTGGTCCAAGGCGCAGAGCCCAGCACTGGAGTGCAGAAAGGTAAGCAAGGGGGATTTGTGGGAGGGTCCTGGGGGTGCTGGTGTTTAGGATGGGACTGGTTGGAGGGGTGGGGGTGGTCGGGGGCTCAGGTGGGGGCAGTCTGGGCACAAACAGCAGATATGGGGTGGGGTTCTGGAGGGGTGGTGGTTAGGGTGGGAGGTTTTGGGAGGGGGGCAGGCGACAAAGAGCAGGGGGCTCAGGGGGTGGGGTCCTGGGTGGCACTTAGAGTGGGAGCATCTCCAGAGGGGGTGATCAGGGGACAAGGAGTGTGGGGGGCGTTGCATGGGTTGGCAGTTCTGAAGGGGGAAGTTACGGGGGTGGGAAGTGGGTGGGGGTTGCATAGGGGGCAGAGCCTTCCCTACCAGGCCCTCTGCATAATTTTGGATCCCAATGTGGCCCTCGGGCCAAAAAGGTTTGCCCACCCTGCCGTATAGAGTCCCAAGCGCATGGCATTAAACACACCCCATCCCCTCCCCGTGGGCTTTGAGCCCCCTGTGTCCCCACAGCACCCCTCGCCTTAAGTCGTTGTGCTGCTGGCCCTTCTCCCCAGAGGCCTAACACCCGGCTGCTATGCAGACGGCCACCCCCCCCTTGCAAAAGCACTGGGTACGCGAGCCTCGCTCTACCCCCTGAGCAGCACCACCACACGCTCGCCCGCCTGAGGTCCACCCCGACCCTGCCTCTCCCGCTAGAGGCCGCCCAGATTTCAGGCAAGTCCGCACATGCGCAGAGGCACAGTAAACAACGGAGCCAGCTCCGCCCCCTTACGGCCTTTGCGTGCCGCTCTCGGGTAGAGAGAGTGAACGGTGGCGGCTGCGCAGTAGGGGCACATCCGGGCACTGGGGCAGGATGAATGCTCCTTTCCAAGATGGCGGCGGAGGGAGGAGGGAAGGAGATGAACGAGATTAAGACCCAGTTCACCACCCGGGAGGGGCTGTACAAGCTGCTGAGCCACTCGGAGTACAGCCGGCCCAACCGGGTGCCCTTCAACTCGCAGGGATCCAACCCAGTCCGCGTCTCCTTCGTCAACGTCAACGACCAGAGCGGCAACGGCGACCGGCTCTGCTTCAATGTGGGCCGGGAGCTCTACTTCTACATCTACAAGGGGGTCCGCAAGGTACCGGAGCAGCCGCGGGGCGGGAGAGGCCAGGGAACCCACCTGCTCGGAGCACGAGGGACGTGCCAGGGGCGACCTACTTGGCTTCAGTGCGGGCCGGGAGCCCTACCTGCGAAGGCCGGGGAGCCGGAGGCCGGGCCAGGGGAATGGGCTTTGCCCCACTGTGAGCTCAGCATTGTTCGGGGGGCGGGGCGGGATTCCCCCTGGGCGAAGGGCGGGGACCCTCTCAGGTGGAGGCGCTCTGTGGCCAGGAGCTGTACCTGCTGATAGAGCCAGGGGGCTTGCAAGGTGCTCGACCTTGGGGAGGGGGACTCCAAGCCTGAGGTAGAGGTGTGAGGGGGAGAGCCCTGGGAGGGAGGAGGACTAAGGTTGTGGGCTACCTAAAGGACATAGGCCTGGAAGTGACTTCTTGAGTTGTAGAATCCAGTCCCCTGCTGTGGTGGGCAACTCTGTCCTATAATCCCATTTGTACATTTATAAAGCTACATTTAATAGCTAGTTAAGTTAAACAACCCAGAGAGTCACCACCAGCAGCTAAAAATATAGTTCCTGTGCAGCCCTTTCTTTGGCTGGTTTGGGCAGGTTAGGTAATGACATAGTAACTCTGTCTCACCTGGTGCTACAGGCTGAAGATTATGGGACTCTCTCTCTGAGGAGTGTTTGGTGTTTGCATGAGGCTGCCAAATCTCAAACAGGGTGGGGTTTTAGTCTTATTTGGGTCAGGAGGAAATTTTTCAGACTTAAAATGAAAAATTAGAGGTCTAATGTTATAAAGTGTGAACTGACCCCAGGACTGTCTCCATATGTGTTCAGTAGAGTGAGCTGAGTCCTCTGAAGGCTGAGACTTTAAATTTCTAATTATAACACAAAGCAAAAGCTTTTATCATGAGGGAAGTACTGATGCAAAATAAGGCTCCCAACCTGTGAATGATATTTGGTGGTGTGGCTGTATTGCTTGTGCATTAAATGGCTGGTATGCTTGTATATTAATGGGCAGATTGTACCTACATAAATATATAATTGCTGTTTTGACTTTCTGGTACTATATGATGCCTTACTTCCTCCTGTTTAGTGAGGCATTCTGATAATTTGCATCACCAAGTGAACAGGTGTCACTTTTAATATATGTAAACATAGTCCTAACCTATTGCAAAGTTTTATTGAGGTATCTGTTTATCTTGAGTATGTATGAAACCGCTCCCCCCACATACCACATTATGTGAACACCTTACAATATTTAATGTATATATTCACTGACAACCTTGAGATGCAGGGAAGAGTTGTTATTCACACTTTACAACTGGGATCTGAGACACAGAGAGACTTAGTGACCTCCCCAAGGTCACATGGGAAGTTAACATAGCAAGGAATTGGACCTGGGTTTGCATAGTTGCAGGTGAATGACTGCTGAAACCACCCTTTCTCTTGCTTGATAATTCTTGTAAAATGAAAGCACTAGCTAATTGCTGAGAAGAGTTAAGCCTAGTAAGGATCAGTTGGTAATGACTAGCAACTAAATAGGCCCAACTTGTGTTGTCTAATTGTATGCAGTTGTTTTATACACACATTTGAACTGACATTTACATAATTTAACTTAATCATGTGATGAGTCTTGATAATTTGGGGATGTTTTAAGTAATTGTGAATTAAATTTCAATATTGATTTGGTATTTAATCACTTAGAGTGGTTGGTGTTATTGAACATTTATCTGCCTATTCATATTAACAAATAATGTTTTTAATACTTCCATTTTATAATCCATAGTGGCCTTTGGGTCAGTGTGGATGAAATGACAAATGGTTAAAATCTGTCCATCTTCCAACCCTAGTAACTGCTAGCAGTCTGTCATCTTTGACTTAGTTTTCAATGCTGAATAATTGCAAACTTGTACAATGTTTTATTTAGAGCAGCTCTTACTGCAACCCAGTTACAGGACACGTGACTCTTACCAATCTTTTTTAGTCATTTGTTATCACACTTAAAGTAAAGAAAAATCAAGAGGCTGGAAATATGCCATGAAAATAGGGAATTGAGGAATTTTTAAGGGCTAACTTATAACTTGTAAGTTTTATTTGCATTCTTCTAATAGCTTTTCCAGCATCTTTGTAAAACATAATTTTGTATTTGTGGGTGTAGCAGCAATTGAAAAGCCTACTGAACCTACCCGCTGGATGTCTGTTTTTGGTTTTGAGACATACTGTATAAATGTTATAAATATACCACTCTCTCTTCAAATAATACAGTAAAATATACTAGACGTTTAGAATAGAATTTTTGTTTGAGTTGGGCAAAGCAATCCAATCTTATCAATGACTTTCAGAACAGATACTTTTAATACCATAATTACCAAATTCAGTTTAAAAAGCCTGGAAGTAACAGCTGAAATATATTAAACATATCCAAATTAAAGAAAATATTATAGATGAGACACTAGGGAAGTTGATCTGCCATATTTGTAATATTATATTCATTATGAATGTATCTAGAAATATCGATGAGCTTGAAATCATTATGGCTTGTGAGTCTGCAGATTGGGGCCTATGGTTTTGGGTCTCTTTGTCTTTGTAGAAAATTGGCACTAGTGTAGGGAAGATTGTCAGCTGAGAGTTACTGCTGTCAGAATGATTAACATAATTTTGATAAATAGAAATGTTGTTTGTTATAAAGCTTGCTACTGCTTCTTGCTATGGTGTATAAGGTAGGTGAAAGAAGGAGAGCTCAATGGTAGATTAAACTAGAAGGGTAAAACACTGTCTTAAAATGAATAAATATAAACTGCTGTAAACTTCACATATAGCATGCTTCTTAAAGTTGTCTCTAGACTAGAGAACCAAGACTAGCTAGCTAAAAGACTGATTAAACTTGGCTACCTAGCCTGCATCTATGCCAGGAAAAAAACGTTCACTCAAT
Organism: Dermatemys mawii; assembly: GCA_007922305.1. NCBI lineage: Eukaryota > Metazoa > Chordata > Testudines > Dermatemydidae > Dermatemys > Dermatemys mawii. The sequence continues at coordinate 76,959,410 of ML677332.1, forward strand.
TTTAGCAGGTTGAACTATCTAGCTAGTCTAGCTCAGCAGCTGGCAGTGTCAGCACGTGGAACCGCATGATAAGTACCCTTACCTGGCCCTGCTGCTTTATTTACCTGCCAGCTCTCCGTGCGCTGCTTCCCATGGCTCCCACTGGCCGCAATTCGCTGTCCCAGTCCAATGGGGGCTGTGGGAAGCAGCAAGCTGGTAGGTAAATAAAGCAGTGGGGCCTGCTAAGAGTACTTACCCTGCGGTCCTGTGTGCCAACGTTGCCGACCGCTGGTCTAGCTTTTGCTAGTGTACTGTGTTACTCTGAATTTACATTTGGAAGTGAGGCTTCGTTTTGTATGTGTGTAGTTTGGCTTGTATCATGTATGCCTGACTTAAATTTTATTTTTCCTGATCAATTTAGCTACATTAGACCAGCAATTATAGTTGAAGTACTTCAAAATGTTAAACCTGCATTTGCTGCAGTTGTATTTTTAAAGCTGCAGTATAAGTTAAGTTAAAAAGAAATTAATTTTATTACCTTTTCCAGCCTGTTAAGCAGTCTTTAAAAAGGCTTGTTCTGTTAGGTTCTGTTCCATGCAGCCTTAAAATTCTGGTCACGAGGGAGATATGCATGTGATGGCTGGGAGCCGGAAAATTTAAATGAGTGACCAAGGAGGGGGAATACAAGTGCAATTACTGTGGAACTGTGACCACTATCTGCACTGGGAACTTCTTCAGGTTATGAACTTTTGGTATGTACTATACTTAATTCAGCCATGGAAGAACTTGGAAATGGTTAAAATAGTTTGAAATCCCAATCTGAATGTGAGTCTACATCACATCCCTAAAGAGTATTCCTTTAGGTAACTTTTCTTTTGTGTGACTGCTTCCACATCCCAAATCAGCTTTGTCTGCCATTTCTGTCTTGGGAATTCATCTTTAGGTGTAAATATCTTTACCCAGGCCACTGAATTTTTTGTGTTCCTTTAGATAGGAATCCTCTGTAAGGATTTGTGTACCTTGTGACAGTGATGCTTTCTTAACCTGCTTTCTTGAAAGTAGAATCAGGAGTTGAGTCTGGTGTCTAAGATGATGTAAAAACTGCCAAGAGAGACACTCAGTCTGGGGAAAAAATTCTTCACACTGCCTTGAAGGCTTTTCATAGAAAACAAGTAGGTTCTTCCAAACTTTCTCTACCAGAATATGTTTAGAAGTGAACTTGAGGAAGGTAGCAGGAAAGAATGATATACTGGAAACTTGAAAAGAGCAGATGATATATGCCAGCTATTTGACATAATGAGGCTTTTATGCAGTATTTTCTGTTCTGTTACAACAATCCAAAGTTCGGGGGAAAAAAAACAAGCTGGTGGTAGATTCTAACCTTTGTCTTAAATTTAGATCCAATGGATGAGGGACTGGGGTGGGGAGAAGGAGTATTTTAGTAAGGAGAAGTTAGGGTTGTGATGCAATGAGGTGTGGCCATTTTAATGAAGTACTTGGCTAGTTAAATGTTCTTGGGAGTGCAGGTATGTTCCTATGCTTTTTGTTTTTACCTCAGCTTCTGGACTCAGTGAGGCTAGTTATGTATAGCAATCTCTTGTTAAGGTGAAAGCTTTGGAGGTAAAGTCCAGAGTTGTTTTGAGAGTGATTCCCCTCTTTGAGGTTCACTTGGAAGTGCTCTGGCTTGTATGTTTCTATCTTCAGAATAAATTTCTGTCCAAAAGATGACCCTTCTCTTGGAGGTCCATAATTGTGCACTTAGCTCCTGCAGTAGCTATGACCTGTAATTGCTATCATAAGGTGGCAAAGGGTTAAATAGTGAGTGGGTTCTGGTTGGCTTGGCAAGTTCCTTTGTACCTTTGTGGTGAGCATGGGAAGACTAAGCGAGATATAATTTTTCAAGTATGGACCAGATAACTGAGACTTGCCATCAGATACATCTTGTTTGTGGATCACAGGGCAGTCTTTGATAAAGATGTTGTTTGGTTCATGTTTACAAGGTCAGTGGTGAATGAAGTTAACACCATATATGATTTAATCATAGATGAACTTTCCTGGCTTTGTACCTATTACCAAGTCATAACTGAATTTGGCTAGGCCTTAAAAGCTAGACTTGCAAAGGGATTGTGGCATTGCAACACCTAACACTGCTGCTCAGTGGAATCCTCAGCTCTGAGTTAGGCTCCCTATATAATAATGGGGAGAGTAAGGTGCCTAAGAGAAGGATTCACAGAAGCCAGCAAGCTGAGTGGTCAGATACCTAGACTAGCCAGTGGGAAATGTTGAAGAGTGACATGGCCTAAGCCCTACCATCCAAAAGAAATTAAGTGCCTAACTTGAGGCCAAAGGGAGGCACCTATCTTGGATTAGGGTTCACAGCCATGAGCCCCCTTCTGGAGCTAGGCACTGAAGCAAGATTAGCTCTTTCTCATGAAGAGACCCCCTTCCCACACCCCCTTATAGCCAATAGTCCAGTGATCAGGACACATGCCTGCAATGTGGAAGTCTGATTTTTCAAATTCTTTGCTTTATTTGGAGAAGGAATTTGACTGCTTTTCCATGTCACAGTAAATGCCTCAACCACCAAGAATCTCTCGCTCTCTTTGGCACAGTGTTTAATTATACCAAGTGGAACAGTTTCAACAGGAGAGATTAATATCTATCACAGAATACCCAATAGCTTGGTAGTGAGGGCAGTTGCTTGGCATGGGGGGACCTGAGTGTAAGTCCCTGCTTCAGATCAGGAAGAGCAAGGATATGAAAATGCGTATCCCATGTCTGAAGTACCTTAACCACTGAGCTGTTGGGTACTTTGAACAAACATGTCCGTTTCAGGATACCTGCTCCAGTTTTTCCCATTCTGGGTGCTTGCTATCGGTGAACCATGCTTAAAGGTTTCCAGCTCTCAGTCATCACCTTTCCTGGGTAAAGAGCTGCCTCTCACTCCTTTCTGATGTGAGTTTTTAAGGCTGCATGGCTCCCTGATTTACACTGTGATTCTCTGCAAGTTGGACTGCCTAAACAGTCTTTGCTTTCTTTCTAAAAACTGTGACCAGTGTAATGCTCACAGTTACGTGTTACCCCACAGCTTCTTCTAAGTAAGCACATTTATTCCTAAAGTAAATTAATTAGAGAAAACATGTTAAATCAATAAAAGAACCTACATGCATGTTAGAAAGCTTGCCAACCAACCCAACTTTGACCTATGGCTCTGGTAGGTTTTAAAATTTAGTCATTGAGTTTAAAGCCAGAGGGGACCATTAGACCACCTAGTCTGATTCTGTGTATATCACAAAACGCCAACATCATCTGGCACCTGCACGCTAAACCCAACAACCAAAATGAGGCCAAAGTATTAACAGCCTACAGGAGACTATGCTATTATTTGCCACGGGGAGAGAATCAGAGAAACTGAAGTGCACCTTTAGAACCCACAACTGGGTTTTCCCCGTGGTTACAAGTTTATCTGCCTTAAATTCAGAACCAAAATAAAGGCTGGGCAGATCACTCATTTCTTTATACAGATCAGACCTTTGATCTTCTGTAACAGGTAATAGACAGGGTCACCCAATGAAATTAATAGGCAACAGGTATAAAACAAACAAAAGGAAGTATTTAACACAACACAGAGTTAACATGTGGAACTTGTTGCCATGAGATGTTGTGAAGGCCAAAAGTATAACTGGGTTAAAAAAAGAATTAATAAGTTCATGGAAGATAGGTCCATCACTGGCTATTGGCCAACATAGTCAGGGACACAACCCTATGCTTTGGATGTTCCTCAGCCTCTTGACTGCCAGATACTGGGACTAGATAATTGCCCTGTTTTTTCATTCCCTCTGAAGCACTTAGCATCGGCCACTGTTGGAAGACAGGACATTGGGCTAGGTAGACTATTGCTCTGCCCAGTGTGGCCATTCTTGCGTTCTCACCTTTGGGGAGTAACTTTAAAAGACTGGGGTTTTGTATAACTGGAGTTGGGTAATTTGCATTAATGTCTCCATAGTGATTTCCCAGAAAGTCCACTTAACACTAATCCTGAAAGTCCATACTAGTCTGGCACGTTTTCTTTGAGGCCTCACATCTTCTCCCTAGAGAAGTTACATACAATCCTGGCCCACCATAATAGATTAACTTAATAAAGGAAGGCAAAGGACATTGCAGGAAATCGCCGTATCTGTCACAACACACAGGCCAATGACTCCAAAAATTCTGAAACTAGTGACCCCGACTATCTTGTGTGTGGGTTAGGTATGCTCAGTCTTCAAGGCTGACTTTGTCATAGCATATTTACAACACAACTTTTTTAAAATGGTTGTATTTGTACTTAAACAGTGGGTTCATGTTAAATGTTAAAAATGCTTAAATTAACAATTGGCAAGCTTCAGAACTGTTTCAAGGTTGGGAAGTATCTGTTGGAAATACTTTAAAATCTGAAATATTGTATAAATATCTCAATTACTGTAATTGTACTGTTATGGTTTAGGATGATAGTCAACATAGTGAAAACAGATACTGACTTGAAACTCTTGTGAAGAAATGGTTTTAGAAGCAGAAAGGTTAGGGATGTTACCTGGGGATGAGTTGTAATATAGGACAAAAGTTGTGGAAGAACGGACTTTACTGTGCAGTTTAAATGTAATTGACATAGTGTGAGTTATTGGAAAGAATGCTCTTTCATGATGCAAGAAAGCAGTTCAAGAGGGAGTTAAATTACAAACCTAAAAGTTTTTAGACTTTCTGCAAATCTGTCTCAGTTTTGACTGGCCAGGTCAAAATTAGACTGACATTTTTCAAATTGGACTTAACCATTTTGTCTTGACCAGTGTCTCCTCTTGACAATGTAAATTCTAATGTTGAGGTTGTATGGTGTTGAGTTCAGTAGGGGCCACAGCTGACAGTTCTTGGATTACTGATGTCTAATTTTAAGTAGTTGGGTGCACATAATGAATGAAAAGATGCAATATATTGCCAAATGCTAGTCTGAACAAGAGTGTCAACTTTTTAAAATGTATTGCAGTGTACAAATTGCATGGGATTTACTGTGCGCGACAGAATATAGACCTCCCTTTATTATGCAAGAGGTGATATCCCTGAAGATTCTCCAGACGGAGAGCATAATTCTTACCCACGTCTATTAGGAGATCACTTTCATTAAGCTACCAAGTTATGAGTCTCTTGGGACATGTTTCACTTTGTAAAACTTTGAGAAGTTAGATGTCTTTTGATATAAATGTTCTGTTATTACTGCTAGTTCTTCACTAGAAGATGCTAATAAGGGCTTCACATACTGAATGTCTTAAAAAAAATTCATGAGTCATTTGTGGATTTTTAAATTCATGTAATAATGCTTTAAGGACCCTTTGGCCTGCAACAAACAATGTAAAGAAATACTCTTACTTAGTAAATCTGTTAAGTTATTATCTTGTACTAGAAAACATGAGAGAAATAAAAGTACAAGGAATTTTAAATGTGTTAAATTATGATGAAGGTCAAGTTTTTATTTAGAAAATCGATTTTGTTTTGTTTATGCATTTCTGTGCAAGATTAGTGCAGACTGAATTTTTCCCAATAAGTTCAAAAGTTATTTTTTAAAAGATGTTTCTATTAAACATACACTCTTTCTGATTAAGAGTAGTATTTATGTACGTTCATACTACTATGAAGTTAGTGTTTTGCTGCTATAGGGGCGGTGCCAAACTAGTCCAGTGGGACAAGAGCCAAAGGTCAGATTCATCAAAGGCTGGGAGAACTTCATGATCTGCCCTGCCCCACAGCTCTAGGACCATAAATAGTGCCCTACCAAATTCACGGGCATGAAAAATGTGTCAGACTGTGAAATCTGGTCTTTTGTGTGCTTTTATCCTATACCGTACAGATTTCATGGGGGAGAACCGCATTTTTCAAATTGTGGATCCTGACCCGAAAGGGTGTTGTAGGAGGGTCCCTAGATTATTTTAGGGGGATCACGGTATTGCCACCTTTACTTCTGCGCTGCCTTCAGAGCTTAGTGGCCAGAGAGCAGCGGCTGTTGGCTGGGCAGCCAGCTCTAAAGGCAGCGTCCCCATCCCCTCCCAGCAGCAGCGCAGAGGTAAAGGTGGCAATACCATTCTGTGCCACCCTTATTTCTGCGCTGTTGCTTTCAGAGCTGGGTGGCCAAAAAATGGCAGCTGCTTACTGTGCGGGGCTCTTGTGGTATGGTACTGCCACCCTTACTTCCGCAGTCAGTGCAGAAGTAAGAGTGGGAGTACCATACCACTAGAGCCCTACACGGATACAAATTTATACCTGTGGTGCAGATATCCGTGAATATAAATCAGTATCCATGGAACCACAGGGCTCTCCTGGGAACCGCAGCAGCAAAAGAAACAGAATGTGGGGCTGCTGCTCCCAGCAGCCAGCATCCTGAACTGGCAGCTCCTTTGGAATGGCTGTACTGCCCCCACCCCCACTCACTGGATGGGCAGCTTTCCCTGGTTGTACTAGTGTGTGCAGGCGGCACACATGCACTCAGACAGGAGCTGCAGACAGCTGCATGGCAGGCTTGGGGTGGTACAGTCCTGCCGGAGGACTTGCCAGTGGCTCCTGGGAGCAGCGGCCCCATGTTTTGTTCCTTTTGCTGCTGCAGTTCCCGGGAGAGCCCTGCAGCCGCGGGAGGTGCAGGCTCTGGGGTGGGGCCAGGGATGGGGGGCTCAGAGCTGGGACAGAGGGTTGGGGTGTAGACTCTGGGATAGGGCTCAGGGTGAGGGTTCTGGCTTGAGGGTGAGGGTCCTGGAGCTATAGCAGGGAGAGAGGACTCCCCTCAGCTCTCTCACTGCAGCAGCACCTGTGCTGGTTGAGAGAGGCGCTTCTCCCTTAACGGCAGGTTTGGGGCCAGGGGAGTGGCACCTTTCTCCCGCCTGCAGTAGGTCTGTGCCAGGGCTTGGTTTGGGCCGGGGAAAGGATGCTCCTCCTGTGGCAGGTGTGGGCTGGGGCTGGGTTGGAGCTCGGGCTGGGGTGCCCCTTCCACACCGGTGGCATGGCTGGGCAGGTTCCCTGAGCGCCTGTGCAGCGCTTAATAAACAGCTGCGCAGCTTACAAGGAACTTAGCTATAGGGTCATGGGATGTGTTTGGTTTCGTTCTGGGGGAAAGTGAATTTTGGGTACACGATGTAAATGTTAAGTAACTTAAGACCTGATTAACTTTTTTTTAACTGAGGAGTTTGCAATATGTTGAACTGTTACGGGTGTCTCAAGTTATAGCTGTACCAGAACTAAACTTTCTAACTTGAAGAAACTGTATTGGGTGTTATGATTTAGGCTCAGATTTTGTCACAATATTTTTAGTAAAAGTCACGGGTGGGTCATTGGCAAAAAAGAAAAATTCATGGAAGCTGCAACCAGTCTGGCTTTATAAAAATATCGGGGAAAATGGAGATCTGTGGGTCCCCATGCTTGAAGTGGGGCTGTTGTGCAAGGGCTAAGAGCCACCTGCAGCAGCTGGGTGCTGTGGGGTACCCCAGCTGCCTGCAGCTCTGGTAGTCCCCTTGTTGCCTGAGAGGGAGGCTGGCTGAGAGCTGTGGGGTGCCCTTACCTCCTCTGTCAGCCAGGAACTGTGGGGTACACCTGCAGCTCCAGGGGTCCACAGTGACTGGAAGCTTGGGGGTTCCACTGGAGCAGCTGGTAGCTGTGGGGTACCCCTGCGGCTGCTGCTCGCAGCTGGGGGGTTCCCCCATGGTGGCCAGGAGCTAAGGGGTTCCCCCATGGCAGCAAGTGCCTCCAGAGGTGGCAGGAGTACCCTTCAGCTCCCGACCACTATAAGATGAGGTTCTTTGGAAGTCACGGATTCTGTGACATCTGCGACCTCTGTGACTAAATCATAGCCTTAGTAACGAATGCAACAAAATCTCCATGTTTTTCACTTCCATGACAAATGTAACTTAATTTTTCATAAATCGTGGTCTTAGTAATCTACCCAGCAAGACTCCCATGAATTGTAAAAGTCTGGTTCTAAATGTCCAGGTGCATGTAGGAGAGTTAACTTCTAAGTTTTAAACTGTTAGTTTGAAACCATTTTTATAGCTTCTGTTTTTCAGTGAGTTAACTTGCTGAAAATGTGACCTTGTGACTGCATTTTTCTATACATTTTTTCACTTTGTAAGAAGTTTATTAGAATGAACATAGATGGATTTGTTAGAGTTTACTGACTGTTTCTAAGATTTCATTTTGCACTATTAGAATTTTTTGAGTACATGGAGCCTTTTCTGATGGTGGGATGAGCCAAAGCACTGAAGTAGGAAGTTACTAACATCCTGACAAAATGAAAGGTGCATGCCAGAAAAGGTTATCCCAGAATTAGGCCCCATTTATTATTTGTTATATGACAACAATACAATTCAGATCAGTCTAGCACTCTTCATTTCAACACTGGCAAATGTCTAAGAGCATTTTAAATAACCTGTTAAAATTAATTTACTGTAAGGATGGCATGGTATGGTGAACAGCCACCCTCACTTCCGTGCTGCTTTTGGCAGCGTGGCTGGGGTGAGCACCTAGAGAGCATGGCTGCAGAGCCCCAAGGATGGCTACCCAGCACTCAACTTCCCCATCTAGGGACTGTGCCCCAGTATCTAGCTCCCGTCCAGGGACTGTCCCCAGCCACCAGTTTCCCAACTTAGTCTGTCCCCCATGCATCAGCTGTACCCACTCGCTGTGCCCCAGCCCCCCTTTGGCTGCACGTAGCTCAGCAGTGCAGCCTGCCTTGCTCACCTGCTGCTGTTCTCCTACTGTTGAGGAGCCCACTCCAGCCAGGGTTACTGAACTTGCGATTCGTTGGGGGCGGGGGCACTGAGCACCCTGGCCTCCTGATGATGCTTCTGGGCCCAGTCCTGTGTCACCCTATTCTTCTCCCCTCCCCTCTCCATTGGCTCTGTGCTGGGGAAGGTGTACCTCCTGCTCCGCTTTTGTAACAGACCTGAGGATGTCACATGCGCTACAGCTGGGTACTGATTGGGCCCCAAGTGTCCCATGGTTTGAGAACCACTGGATCAAATGAATACTTAAAATTACCATTCTGTAATTGTTTAGTATTATCTGAAGAAGCGACTTTCATACAAACAGCTGGAATTTCCCTAAATGTGTGTTTTTCTTCTGTTCAGATACAAAAACCATCTACTTATGTCCACATCAAATTAGCATATTAAGCTAACCTGCATTTCTTAACTTAATCAGCTGAATTTTGACCCTTGAACAAATTTGCATATACCCAGATGAAGAAAAATATGTATGCTAAAAAGGCTCTTCATCTGAAGTAGTGACTTATCGGTGCCGGTGTTTAAAAATTCATTTACTTGGGGCAAGTAGGAAGCTTTCACAGATGAGTTAGACAATAGTAAGTCTTTCACATCCGTTTTCCTAACGTGTTGCAAAACTGAGGCCTCTACCTAGTTTAAAAGAAAAAATCCACTAATAGGTACTTCTCCCAATCCTGATGATGTATGCCAGAGGTTTCTAGACATATCTTCTAATTAATACGTGTCCGTCCATGCTTGCATCTGGTATTTGGTCCACTCTTGCATCTGATATTCAGCAAACCTTAGTTCTGGCTGGAGATCTTTGAACACTGCTTCTTTTGTAATAGCTCCTTGCTGATCCTGAGTTGGTTAGAAGGTTTAGTACGGGGGTTCTCAAACTTTCCACCACCAGGACCTTTTTTTTTCAGAATTACCGTCATCTGGCGACCCAGCTATGTCTGCTGAAATGCTGCCGAATCCTACTCTCCCGGGTTCGGCGGCATTTCGGCGGACACACCATGTGCGTCCCTGTGTCCGCAGAAATGCTGCCGAAACCAGAAACGAGCACTCCAGCGCCTTTGTGGCGGACACAGTCATGTGTCTTGCATGTCCTCCGGAATTCCGCCGAATCTGGAAGCATTTGCATCTGCGGTTTCTCGGCAGCGTTGGAGGCTCATGATCCCCTGGGAATCAGTCTGCGACCCCCGGGGAGTCGCAACTCCCCGGTTTGAGAACCTTGGTTTAGTACAAATCATGAAGTGGAGTGAAGGGATCTGCTTCTGAAGTCTGTTAGTGCTCTGAGAAGTCTAGTCCGCTGTCGTCATAAAGTGCTGGAAAATGTGAGGATACTTTAGTGTCTACTCATGTCTGTCCTTTAGTCTGTCTTTGGATCCCCATTTTTTACAATTTTTTTTTAATTAGCCCACATTTTGTGTTTGACAGATTTGAAGCTCCATGTCCTAATTGTTGGAAGGAGAAGGATCTTGGGCCTAAGTCTACACTAGAAACTTTTGCTGTCATAGTAATGTCGGTTATGATTGTGATTCTTTTTGGCAGTCTTTCTTTGCTGGCAAAAATCATAGTGCAAATGATTATAATGGTATAAAAGTGCTTTTGCTGCTGTAAAGGAAAGATGGTTTGGTCATTAGGGCACTAGCATTGCACTTGGGAGACCTGCATTCAGTTCTCTTCTCTGCCACAGGCTGCCTGTGACACCTTGGGCAAATCACTTAGCTGCTCTGTTTTCCCATCCGTAAAATAAGGATAATGTTATCCCTTTTGCAGAGTGCACTGAGATCTATTGATAAATGTGATAAGAGCTGGATATTAATTTCACTCAACTGCTGTTTGGCAAAGCTATGAGCAGCCACAGAGTTGTCTTGCAGAATTGGGAAGACAACACGGCTTTGTGTACATGCAGCTCTTATTCAGAAGACTTTCTTGAAGGACTACACTTCATTTTTAAAGCTTTAATTTTGCAGATATTAGCCTCTCCCCACATTTCCCAGGAAAACCTTCCAGCTTATTAAATGTGAGTGGGCAAATGGATTTGTTAGGCTCTAGGTACATAATCACTGGGGGGAGAGGAAAGAGTAATTCGTGTCATGTTTTGTTATCTTGTAAATAGAAATATAGAAATATAAAATTATGCTTTTTGTTGCTCTTGTAAATTGCAAAGCAGCAGACAACTCCTTTAACTTGTAAGCAAAGCCAGAACTGCATTCAAGTAACAAACATATTGCGTGAAGGTAAAGTAAGAATGCTTCTGTGCCTAATCACAGTTCTGAATGTTGGGAGACCTGGATTTTATTTGAGTGAGACTTTCTGCCTTCCACTCCTAGAACTTATAAAATAAGGTTTTGGCTTGCAGTTTAGATGAAGTGCTTGGTCTGTCTGACACGGTAGCATAGTCCCATTTACTCTACAGGATGAATGTATATTGCGGCCAGGTCCTCAGTACATGTTTTTTCAGGGAGTTTCTTTGTCTGCCTCAGGTTCCTGTTTGTAAGATGAGAATATTTATTTGCCACACAGGGATATTAGAGAGCCGTTTGCAAGACATGGAAGGAAAGTGCTAGAAGTGTAAAGTAACATAATACAGCAATGAACAGTGTGCAATATTGTATCTTTTCTGACTATGACCAGATATGGCTTGTAGTAAAAGCATAAACCATTTGGGCCTCATTTTTGGTATTGAAGTAGTGGTTCCTCTTTTGGCAGATATTTTATATATTCAAACTAGTACTATTAGACTTTTTTAAACTTCTAAAATAACAGGAAATTAAAGCTAGTTTATAGAATATTAGTAATCTGATTTTTACACTTGTAGTATTTTTTTAACATGCTGCAACATAATGGAATTATTTGGGTTGGGTATGTGTAAGGTAACACCATAACTCTCTGGTATTAATTCCTGTGGGATAGTAAGGCTGAACAGTCAGAAAAGATTTACAGGATAGTAATTGGTTCAAAATTGGAACTTGATTCATACTGAGCTTTGTAATGAAGAGAATATAAAATGATTACCAAGCACACTTACAATGAAATAAGTTTCTATAGCAACATCAGATGCAATACAGAGTGCAGTTATGTTGACTGTTTTTAATAGAATTTCTCCCTCAAAAATATCAAATTTACACTGGCAGATTAAAATGCTATATTTTATTATAGCAACAGATAATATTGAAATCTTAATTGCTGTTTTTTCTGGTAAATTTTTGTTGTGTATTCCCCTTTTTCAATCATATCTCAAAGTTTTATACCTAAACTGAGAGCCGTTTGTGGTAGGGACTGTCTTAACTGAATGTAAGATGCTTAGTACAATGGGGCCTTGATCTTTGATTGCTGTTAGGTATTTCTTCAGTACAAATACATAGTTCAGTTCCAATTGTGGGGAGTTAAACTTGTTCTGATTTGAAAAGGAATATGATCTTGCAGTCAGTTTGAAGATTCCCATTAGTATGAGGCAACTGAAATGTATTTTTAGTGAACTGTACAGCTTTGTTTGATTGCTGATATAATGAATTAATATGGCTTTAAAAATGTTAATTACACACTATGCTTAATTACTTTTTTCTGAAATGTCAGGATATCCTTAAAGAGGGAAATATTCTTATTCACTAAACTGCTCAGTTTCGTTACTTAACATTTTAAAAATTTCAGATTAACTGCAATTTTTTGTCACAGATATTTTAATGAGCTACAGACCAGTGGAGTATTTCTAATACAGTATCTGTATAGTTTTAAAATTAGAGTAAAAGGAGTCTTCTAGGACCAAAATTGCATTTTAGCGTGCTTACATTGTTCCTTAACAAATTATCTTAATTTTATGCAATATGTAACTTTAAAAAAATTAATTTTGCTGGGGGTGGGTGGGTGGGAAATCATATAAATTTCTCATTATACTTAACTATTGGCTTCTGCTTGTTTGTAGTCTCCAATACATACCCAGTCTGTCTCTAATACCCTGATACTGCTAAACTTTGCACAGCCCAGGAATGAACATTTGTATGTGTTCAGTTGTTCAGCACAACTATGCACAATTATACTAAATATAATGCTGTTTGGTACTATATGACAAGTTTAACAAAAGACACAAGTGTATAATACAAAATATGCAGTGGTGTGTAATCTTCATAAAACATGGCAGGTCTTCAAGCTACATCTTCACATCAATCCCATTGACTGAACTTGATTTCAAAGGTGAGCAGAAGCCACTGAAAAGAGAAGAATAGTAAAATTTGAGAATAGGGTGACCAGATGTCCTGATTTTATAGGGAGAATCCTGATTTTTGGGTCTTTTTCTTCTATAGGCTCCTATTTATACACCACACACCCCCAACCTCTGTCCCAATTTGTCATATTTGCTGTGTGGTTACCCTATTTGAGAATGACAGGAGAAGATGAAAGGGAGAAGTTGTATGAGAGGTTAGAATAGCTAAAGGGAGAACTATTGACTGTACAAAGATAATAGCAGTGTGGCTGAGAGGAGCGGACTAGTCCAACAGGTCAAGTTACTTTTGTGTGGGAAGGAGATTTTCATAGACTAGAATGCCTTGTGAAATAGGCAGGTGGCGTTCAGTCTGTAGGATAGATGATTGTCATGCTGAAGGTAAACAAACACCATTTGCAAACTGCTTCATTTTTTTGGCAATATAAAAGCAGTTTAGCTGCCTTTGTTTAAATGAGAAGTGCAGCTTGTCAAATGCAGCATTCATTGGCAAATCTTAACAGTAGCTGTAACTTTTTCCAACTAGTTTTATCTGTGTTACCAGTAAATCTCTCAAACTAATGTGGGGAGGATGATCCAATTTAAAATGTTAGGAATTAAATGACTTATTTTCATCTGAAAACATTTCCATGCCACTTTTGTTGACCCAATGAACTAACTAGTCAAGAATATTTGCAGAACTACATCAGAATGATTGGTTTAGCTGGGATCTATTTGACATGTTTGCATAGACTTATTTTCCATAAAACTAGTTCGTCTTGTTTGTACAGTACCTTATTCACCGTTACAAAAAACTTTGAGAGAGCTGGTACTTCTTTCAAACTGGTATAAGTGTAGGGGGTTGCATGAAAGAAGGTATGACTTTGAGAGAGGGACAGGGCTGGTGCAAGGATATTTCACGCCCAAGGTGAAACTTCCATCTTGCGCGCCCCCTCCGGTCCCCTGGGAGCTGTGTGGGCAGCAGATCCCCACTGGCAATGTCAGTTTCAGCCTAGAGCAGTTTCACCTGCAGTGAGAAAGGGAGTCTGAGGGCCACAGATGTCAGTGTGCTGCGGGCGGCCCAGCCCAGGAACACTTAAAAATTTTGGGGGCACTGCTTTTGGAGCCCCAAAATCTTGGTGCCCTAGGCGACTGCCTAGTTTGCCTAATAGGTTGCATCGGCCCTGGAGTGGGAGGAGAGTAAAGGATCTATTGAAGGGTTGGGTAGAATGTAGGGAATAAGAGTAGGGTGAGAATTAATATCCTCTCTTTCAGAGAGGAGAATCTGCAATATCCATGTTAAATTCCCAGCTTTTGGGTAGCTGGGGACAGAATTAAGATGCAGTTTAAACTTTAAAATTACACTTAATTTTTTTTGATCAAATTACTGTGGAGTAGTCTAGGAAAAACTTCTAAATCTGTCAGAATCCACTTAATTGGATCACAGAAATGGTAGACTTTCTTAATTGGAGATTGTAAAGGGACATACTGCAGTGCATTCCGAGGATTTAAATAATGGATGAATGATGCTCACAAGTCTATTTAAATGATACATGTGGTTAATTGTAAATAGTACTAGTAAGCAAGGTTCCTACTTCCAAACATCAGCTGACACCTGTAAATATTCCATTGTAGTGCCGCCTTCTCATTTCAGGCTGACAAACAATTGCCTGCTCTGTACAGCTCTGATTTGGATTGTTTCCTTCTTCAGCTGTGTTTTTACACGGCTACAGCAAAAAATGTGGCTTGTTTATGCAAAAACAACAAAGAAAACCTTTTTCACTCCCTTGTAACTCAAAAGACTGCAGGCATTTTCTTCAGACTTCCCATCAAATCACTAAGCAGAGACTAAGGCTGTCAGCGGTCTCCAAACTTTTTTGATCATGTACTCCTAGCATAAAAATTTTTTTGAACACGCACTCCTCAGGGGGGAAGCCCTGCCCCCATCCACTCCATCCCACTTCCTGCCCCCAAATGCCCCACTCAGAACCCCTCCTCCTTGTCCCCTGACTGCTCCCTCCTTGTCCCCTAACTGCCCCCGTGGGGCTAGTCCCGCAGATGCGGCACTCGCTGGGGTACGCGCACCCCAGTTTGCAGACCACTGATCTGCACTACAGCAGGATCAAGGCTGCTGTGATTGATGCACTGTGGGTCGATTTATCAGGTCTAGTGAAGATCAGCTAAATCAACAGCAGAGTGCTCTCTGGTCAACTCCAGTACTCCACTGGGAACGAGAAGAGTAAGGTAAATCAGTGGGAGAGCGTCTCCTGTCGACCCAGTGCGGTATAGACACCACAGTAAGTCAACATAAGCTACGTTGACTCTAGCTATGTATTCACGTAGCTGGAGTAGCGTAACTTAGGTTGACTTACTGCAGTAGTGTAGACATAGTGCAGGTGTGGAAAAACATCAGTACAAAAGATGAATAGTTTAGAATTTGGAGCATGTGAAAAAGGAGACAGGGTGTAATAGAAACTTTCAATCTTAGCTGTAGAAACTGCTATAGTTATGAATAAGACAACTTTGCTACTGGATGTAGTTTGTTTAGTATTTTAAGAGAGAAAACTGAAGATAATGGATTTTTTTTGTATGAAGCAAAACTGAAATTAATTCATCTCAACTTGTGTCCCTACACTACAGTCTGATAAAATTGCATGAACAATTAATGCTGTTATGTAATCCAGTGCATTTGATGTTTGGGTGACATCAGACCTCTTTGGTCTCATATTTTCACAATGAGGAGTGGGAACTGTAACTCTTTTTAATTTAAAATTCTACTACTTCTGAGTTAAATCCCTGTGTCTCCTACAATTTGACTGAGTTTATAACTGGTTAGTGGCTTTGTTGGAAACGAATATGTTTGGAGCCAGGCACGCTGGCCTGGTCTACACTGACAGTTCTCGGGGAAACTTCCCACTAGTGTTAGGAACAATTGAAATACTCATTTGAATTGGCTGCTGACTAGAGCTGTGAGACTTTTCTGGGAGAAAGCAAAATTATTTTATTTCTATTACATTAAATATGTAGAAACAAACATCTTGAAAAGATTGGTAGGTGTCTGTCAACTAGTCTTTGCTGACTTCATCTCTGAAACAAGTTCTTTGGTTATAATGCAGTTGGAGTTTTTAAAAATTCCTGGGAAAATTTCCCAAGGCTAGACACAGCGTATTTTTTCTGCAAGGCTAGCAGTGCACCAGGGATCTTTGAAAATCTTCCGGAATCCACTGCTTACTGAGCTATGCCTGGAAATGTGGTATAGATATCTGGAGAACTTTGGAACTGATATGGCTGTAACAGTGTGGATTAACTGAACAGTTTGTGCTTTAACTGATCCTATAGAAGGATAAACTGGATAAAATGTCTATTGTAAACATGGCTTTGGATCTAGTTGAGACTGCCACTCTGCCATATTGCGACAGGTGCAGCCAGCATTGGCTCTCAGTGCAAAATGTAGTCCTTTTTCTGTCGAGGTCTTCAGAACTTTAGAATTTCACTCTCCTTCACCCCCTTTTCTGATTTGAAGTAAGCCAAGTTTAACCTTCGTGTTCCTTTGCAAAGCCCTTTCTCTTTTCCCAGCTTTTAAGGGGAGAAGGGTAAGCCAAGGGTTTGTAGGTATGTGCATACACTGAGTGTGTTTTTCCTCTTCCAGTTTATTGGGGGAGAGGTGGTTTGGATTTTGTACCCTTACTACTTGGTAAGGCTGATCAGTGCTTTGGATAAATGTGCTCCAATTTTTATATAAATTGAAAAAAAAGCCCTTAGGTAGATATTAAGAAAAAACTGTAAGGATAGTTAAATTCTGGAACAGACTTCTGAGGGAGGTTCTGGAATCCATATCCTTAAAGGCTTTTAAGAATAGGTTGGACAGATATCTCTCGGGTGATCTAGGTTTTGTTCGGTCAGCATTGTTGCATGGGGTGGACTAGATGACCTCTCAAGGTCACCCCTATATTGCTATAATTTTATTAAATGAACAAGAAAGGGCCCAAGAAGTGAAGAGAGACTCCTCATGTTCATCTTCCAAGGAGCAGGGTCAGCTGTCTTTCACAAGTAATTTATGACTTATACTCCCCAAATTTAACTAATTTCTGGTTAAGGAGCTGACAAGTATATGTTTAAAATAATACACTTCTTTCATACACTGATTGCCTCCACAACTTGTGCAAGAGCTATGAATGCCCAATAACTTCATATCACCCACTGTCATTCAAGAGCAGAAGATCCTCTGGGCTGGGATCCTTCTTCTGAGAGAGATTTCGTTAGCAGTGGTAGGAGATTGTGTGCCCCCTGAACAGCCTGAGATTTACAGTAAGCAAAGAGCATATTGTTACAACACCAGCTTTGCCTGAGGCTATGGAAAGCCAACCCCGGGCAAGACAGGTATTAGTAACGGCTGAGTAACCTAGAGGTACGTGCGTTGACTGTAAATGGAGCTTCCATGAAACTTCTTAAATAACTTTTTGAAAATTGAAGAAGGCCTTGTAGCTCAAAAGGAAATAAACACCCTACTGTCATCTTGGTGCTCTTTTGATATAGCTAAGATGTACAGGAGGGATATCTACTAGTTGATTAAATACATCAAGTGACATGAGAAAGGGGATACTGCAGGAAAACCCTCTTTATCTTTCAAGCAAGTATGACTACAGGCTGACCAATGTCGTTTCCCAAACAGAGAAGTTTTCAGTTCCCGCCAGTCTCGGTTGAGTGTGGTAGTGAGGGTCAGATTCTGGATTTATCATCATGGACCCAGATCTTGTAGAGCAATTTTCTCCCAGGGTGAGCATCTCTGTGTAGGCTTGGTCAAAGCGTCCCTCTCTGGACATGCAGGTAAGGGATTCAGTGCACGGCAAATGAAGTATCAAGTCCAGGGAATCTGAGTACTGCCCTTACTAGGGAATCCTCTGAGCTTTCCAAGCAACAGTTTTCTCTGTCAACCTCAATCTAATGGCAAGCATCCACAGGGCAAAAGAGAGAGAAGGAAATGAGAAGTAAGTACAGCAATCCATACCGATGGTCACTATCGTCCCGCAACTCACTGCAGGAAAAAAACCCAAAGCATTCCTAAAAAGATTCTACTACTCGGCAAAGCTAATCCAGGCAGAGGGGTCCTTCCAGTTTCAGTCTTCTGATGCTGATTCCTCCAAGGAGGGGCAGGTCTAAGAAGGAAGCACAAATCTGGATTTTTCAGTTACAGGAGTCCTTCAGTGTCATCCTGCAAGGAAGGGACAGGCTTTAGTATCAGAACAGGAAATGGGAGGGGAAAAGAAAGAAGAACTCTTCCAGTTAGAACTTTTCAAAGCTGTGCTTGAGGACCACTTCTAATTGAAATCTACTTCCTGAAGAAACTTCTAAGACTAAGAGGAGGAACTAGGTCGGAAGAATGACTGTACCACTCAGAAGTGTTCTCCTTCATATTCGAAACAGCTGTATATTGCCCTCAATACAGCCTTGATAGATGTGATCAAGGAGGAATGGGAATCCCCAGAAAAAAATCAAAAGACCAAGCAAGGTTGTTAAGCACTTCAAATTCCTGAAAAATCCCAGACTCAAGAGCAAATGTTTAATGTCCATTGTGGTGACAGTCAACAAAGTAGACTTTGTCATTATTTGAAAAACGGGAACTTCCTTTTCCCCATTTGTCAGTCTTGCTTGTAGTTGTCAGAGTGCACACTAGAAATCTCCAGTCATTTCTGCTGTCTCTGTATCATCACACTTCAGTTTAGGAGAGTCCAAATTCCTTGGAACCTAATAACTTCTAAGATGTTACTCATGGTTCAAGAATGGATTGCCCAGAGCCACAATGGACAGAATAGTACTTGCATCCAATGTCAAGTTCAATAGATGAAAGGCCCACACAGATGAATTCAATGCAGGGAATTTGGATGGAGTGGGAGAAGAGAAAGTATAAACAGATTTGCATTCAGGACAACTGTGCTATGAATTCAGAGCTCTCTTCCCATAGAGGAATATGTCCCATATGCTAATGGTGAGGGACAACACTACTACAGTTGCCTACATCAATAAACAAGGTCGGACAGTGTTGTCATCCCTGCCCAATGAAGCTCATATTTGACATTCTGGGTAGAGGAAGAACCTACAGTTCCTCAGAGCTCTAAATACTGGAGCAAAGAGGAAAATGGTTGCCAGCTGGTTAAGCAAAGAACAGCTACATCAAGCAGAGTGGAGTCTGAATCCAGAAGTTTCACTTTCTAGTGAGACATTTCAGGGTCCTTTCAAACCTGTTTACATCTGTAAGGTTCCCTCCTGAAAGAGACCCAAAAATAGTAAGCATGGGTGCTCCCTGAGGTGGCCAATAGCTGTCCTGTATGCCTTTACTTGTTTCCCTCCTGCTACTCAGAACTGACAAGACAAGGAGGGAGAGTGCACTGGTAATATTAGTGGCTCTGCATTGGTTGAGGCAGCTCTGGTTCTCCTGTCTTTCAACATGGTTCAGTCTGATCCCACTGTCCTCCCTTTTAAGACGGGATTTGCTTTCTATGGGACTGATGTATCAGAGTATAGATGACTGTGTGTCTTTTTACTGGTCTTGTAAGAGACATGGGATTTACAGAAGCTGTAATCTCCACTCTGCTGACCTCTAGAAAAACTTCCACAAAGTCTTTCTATTCTGTGGACCTGGTAGAAGTCCAAGTGGTGGTGCAAGAAACATTGTTTTTCTCTGAATGGCTAAAAATGAATGAGAAAAACTGATTTTATTAAACTGCATTTTTTAAATATAATTTTTTTTAAATAAAACCAAATTAATTTTGAAACTTGTATCCAATGTTAAGGTCTAAACTTATTATAATTTTACAATAATTTAAATTAAACATATTTAAGCAGTACATGCTTGATGCCAAAATATTAAAGTCAAACCATTGAACCTGGTAGAAGTTGCTAAGTATGCACCTGGAACCAGGGCTGGCTTCACATACCAGCGCTCCAAGCGCGTGCCTGGGGCGGCAAGGCACAGGGGGCAGCCTGAAGTTCGCCATCAGGGCGGCAGTCAGGCTGTCTTTGGTGACATGCTTGCGGGAGGTTTGCAGCTGCTGCGGATTCAGCGGCAGGGACAACGAGGCCGCATGACCCATGGACCTCCCGCAAAAACTCCACCAAATCCACGGTGCACCTCACACCTGCAGGCATGCCGCAGAACCTCCGCGCTTGGGGCAGCAAAAACCTTAGAGCCACCCCTGCCTGGAACCAGAGTTTACTGAAGTGCTAAACCAGCTTTGACAGCAGATGCCTCTTCTGCAAGTGCATAAAATATTTTCTTTTATTGAATAATTAGCTCATTCAAAGTTGAGAAACCAGGTGGAAGATGAAAAAGCAGAAAATCTTGTTTTCCTCTTCCAGTCTGTGAATAAAAATAAAGGTGAGAGAGGGTGAGATCTGCTAAGTCTAAAACCCTGATGGGATATGGTGACAATTCACTAACTACAGATATTTCCTTTGATTCATAAATCAGTTTTAAATACAAAATGTGTTTTTATAAACTTAGGTTTTTTCTGCTATTTTCAGCACCTTTAACGTACAGGCATGTTGTGTCTTGAACGAGGGTTCCGTTCCGCGGTTACCGCGTATAGCCAGACCCCCTTGACTTCAATGGCAGGTGAAATCGCGCCCCCTACAGGAAGTTTTTAAAAAATTCCCCTTCCCCTCTTTTTAGCCGGTAGGTTAAATATGCCTAAGACGTGACATGCCTGTACTTTTAGTTAAATAACAGTTAAACTGTGCATTTTGATTGAATTCCAACTTTTACCCAAATACAACTTGACACATATCATAATTTGTTTACTAGATTAATGTACTAATCATTTGCCATTTTCTAAGATAAAGTAAAACATCATTCAGATGCTTAAATTATGTTAAATTATATAATTGCTTAAATGTGTAAAGATAGTGTTATCCTGGTTAGTAAAAAGTTTTAAATTTAGTGTAAAGGGAAATCAACATGGCTTTTATAGTTAGTAACTGGTGAGAATCAATGTTCTTTAGGAAAATAAATGCAAAAAATTAAAATTTAAATAAAGATGTCCTGCTTCCTGATTTTAATTATGGTTAAAATTGGTGATTTAACTTACTTTGATTTTAATAAATTCACCCTGTTTTCTTCTGTTATCTGTTTGCAGATTTTAGAATTCTTACAGGAAGGTCTGATGAGGGATTTCATGGTTAACATTTTAACATTGGAACAAATGGCCGCACTATATAGCATACTTTCCTCTTTACTTCATTCTCCTAAGATTCATTAAGCGGCATCATGGGACCTCAGTTTTGTTGTTAATGCCCTGATTCTACATTTGTTTGAGCTCCTTGGGAAAGTATCCATGTATTTTGTCTCCAAGATAGTTTTCTTGGTAGCAGTTATTCCTACCTGGAGGGTATCAGAGGTAGGGGCCTGTAACGAAGTGGAACTGTTTTTAATGTTTCTTCTGAATACTCTGTGGGGGCCTCAGTTTCCCCTATGCATTTCTTAAGTCTCTAGGGTGGTGGGATACAGGTGTTTGATTATTGCAGAGCCCTAGAGGGCCAGTGTGATGGTGGAGAATGGCAGACACCCTGTCTCCTGGCAACTGATGGCCTGAGGCCCTCCCCTGCAAGGTGCCAACTGAAGGTGTTGGAGAGCAAAGGGCTCAGGTGACCTCCTGGCCTGGGAAAGAGACAAAGGGAGAGGAGGAGCTGGAGAGTTTCAGTTTGGAGCTGGCTGGGGAAATGGCTGGAGGTGCATACTTGAAGTCTGGCCTCCCTGCCCCCAGGATGGACCTGACTGTGGGATCCTGGTCTTTTACCTACAAGCTCTGTTTTAGACCCTGTTCCTGTCATTTAATAAACTCTCTGTTTTACTGGCTTGCTGAGAGTCACCTCTACCTGCAGAGTTGGGGTGCAGGGCCCTCTGGCTTCCCCAGAAGTCTGCTATGGGCAGATTCACTGCGGGAAGCACACAGTGGGGCAGGAAATGCTGAATGCTCCGAGGTCGGACCCAGGAAGGTGGAAGCTGTTGAAGCTTCTTGCCCTGAAGACAGTAGTCTCGGGGAGAGTAGGCTTCCCCAGAGTCCTGACTGGCTTTGTATGGAGCAGTTCCAGAGCATTGCCCGGTGAGTCCATGACAGGGCCTTCCTCTTGAGGAACACTACTGCACGTTTCACAATGATGTGGTTCTCTGAACAGACCTGGTCTTTAGCTCAAAAGTTATCTAGTTTTTTCCACAGACCAAGAAATGGTGCTTTCCTCTTTGTCCAAAACATCGCATCCAGCAGAGATGCTTGGACATACATTGAATAAGTTTACAGAGCCCTTAATATCTACATCAATCACACATAGGCTTTTCATGAGTCCAGTCCTTTAGATATTTTCTACTGTCAGGATGTAAAGAAAAACACTGAAATCTACTATTTCAGGTGGTTGAGATGGTGCATCCGTGAAACCTACAAATTAATCTGTCTCCAAAAACCAACACCCTAACCCACACTTGAAAATGGTGGTGGCCTCTGCAGGGTGGCCAGCTGGTTGTCCATTCATACTTTCTCAATTTTACAACTGCATGTTCAGGTATCTATGGGTATCATCTTCAATAGGGGGGTGCTACAAGTTATTCTCTCCCAGTAGAGGAGGAGGAATTTAAACACAACTATACTCATTTTAACTCCCCTCTTCCTCCCAAAGGGATGTTGCTATAAAAATTCCATCAGTTAACAGATGCATGTACCTTGTAGATGAAAGAGAGTAAGAACTTTATTCTGAGTTATAAGGCCTAGCAATATGATGAAACTGTTCCCCCACCCCACTTTCAAAGTTTGGAGGTGGATTTTTCATGTAAAATAAATTGGAAAATTAAGGCCTCGTACATCAAAAGAGCACAAGCCTTTTTGGGCAAGTCACATAACATAATACCTGTGCCAATTCAAATAAGAATATTCCTGTAGTAGTTATAAGTTCTGAACCTTCTAAATAGCTGTCTTTCCATGATCTGAAGGCAAGCAGAGTGTTGCTGAAACAAGTGTAAAGCGACAGCTGTTTTCCTCTCAACTTGAAGCCCCGCACTTTGAGGATGTGGTGTGATTTCACATCTTAATTGAGGGCATAGGTGTGCTGAATTTCTAGCATGGACCTCTTTCCTTAATTGTTCTGCATGTCTGCTAAAGGTAGGACTAGAAGAAAGTCTTCAGGAGAGATTGAGGTTAGATATTAGGAAAACTTTTATAGGGATAGTTAAGTTCTGGAATAGGCTTCTAAGGAAGGTTTTAGAATCCCCATTATTAGCGGTGTTTAAGAACAGATTGAACAAACACCTGTCAGGGATGGTCTAGTGGTATATTTAGTCCTGCCTTAGTAGAGGGGGCTTGACTAGATGAGCTCTTGAGGTCCCTTCCAGATTTACATTTGTGTGCTATGTTAGTTCTTGAAGTGAAATGGGTGTAAAGAGAAGGGTTTCAAAAACAATTTAAAATAGATTTCACTGTTGACTCTTGTAATATAGCCAGAGAACAATGATATGACAATCAGTCTTCCAGGACAGAAAAGAGACTCTAGGGGAGACAAATAGTCTCAACGTCTCCAGTCTGTTACATGGAAACTACTCCATGCCTTTAACTTTCTTTGCCAGTCTAATCCCTTTTATTTACCAAGGGTCATGGGGGATCCATTTCTTCTTCCAGAATAAATGTTAAGGTCCCAGAAGTTCAGACTGTGTATATAGACTGTATGAGCTGCTTCTTATACAGAACAATGACACAGAATAGTCTCCTATCTTTATGTTATAGGCACGATAAAAAAAACCTGTGAATTATTTGTATTGCCATAGTGCCTAGGAGACCAAGTTGCAGACAAGGATTCCATTGTGCTAGATGCTGTACAAACACAGAACAAAGACAATTCCTGCTCTGAAGAGCATACAGTCTTAAGTAGAAGACAAGAGGCAACAGATGAATGCAGACGTGACTGAGTACAAGTAGAGTGTGATATTTGTTGGCATGGTAGCTGTGGTCTCAGCACAGCAGCAACCAAACTTTTGTCAAGTTTTTTGTAGGCATCACAGTGAAGAAGAGATCTGAAGGAGTGAATCTGTGAATTTACAGGGAACTGCTCCCAAGCAGGTGGGGCAGAGTGTGAAAAAGCATGAAAGTGTTAAATTTTCAAACAAGCAATCTAGTTTCTATATGATTCTGTAGCAGGAGCAAATATTGATGAGTGCAGATAAGGAGCTCAAAGTGGCTCCAGAGTTCCCTACTGTAGAAATGGGCTAAGACACCTGGTGGCTAAAAATGTTTCCTGTGCTGTAATCTGTACCACACACAACTCTGCCTAGCAACAAGTATGTGGGAAAGCTGTTGCCAGAAAAGTTGGTGGGGGGAAGGAGACCTTTTCACCCCATCCATGGGAGCATCCCTTCTCAGAAGGAGCCCTGATGGAAACATGACTATGTAGAGGCTGGAGCCTAGATATTCTTTGTTTGTCATTAATCTTCATGTGAGATGTAGTGTAACCACAAGGGGTGGACATGATTCATATTTAGTAAAACTGAAAGACATGTAATAGATAAGCCTGCTTGGGGGTGGTGATATTAAATTGCTGAAAGCTTCTCACCTTTTGTTCACACAGCAGTGGTAACTTACTAAAGCCAAACTGATTCATATTTACAGTTGCTTTATAACTTAAGGTTTTTCTCACTACATTTGTTAACCGTTGTGTTGATCATCTTGCTACATACAGTGAACTTGTTCACTAATAGAATTTAGTTTCTCATAAAAAGTGTCTACATAACTCATTTTTGTTTTCATTGCTCTTTTTGCAGGCTGCTGACTTGAGTAAACCAATAGACAAAAGAATATACAAAGGAACGCAACCAACGTGTCATGACTTCAATCACTTAACAGCCACGGCAGAAAGTGTCTGTCTACTAGTGGGCTTCTCTGCAGGCCAGGTCCAACTCATAGACCCTATTAAGAAAGAAACTAGCAAATTATTTAATGAGGAAGTAAGTAGGAATCTTGATCTTTTTTGCATGCAAATGTCATATTTTAAGTTATTATGTAAGTAAACTCAAAGATTGACACTAAAAATATGTGAACTCTTCCACTATAAGGTGTGTTTTCACACAAAAGAACTGTATAGGTTTTGTCGAGACTAGTTATGGTTATATTGTAACTAGTTAGTTGATTGTCAGTTGACTGGAGTTAACTAGCATGAATGTAAATGCTGCTGTAGACACTCAATGAACATTTTGTTCCAGGTTGACAGACACAGAAACAAGCATTTGTGCACAGTAACACGTGGTTATTGAATGGCTTCACAACTAGCATAATTGCCAAATGACTTGAATTTAGAATTTGCAATTAATTCTAGCAATCAAAAGCTTTATTCTAGACAGCATGAAAGAAGAGGTCTAGCCTGGCTCAGTTTCCACCAATCCCAAGATGAGTATGCTAGGTTTGGAAGGCCTCTCCTTCTCCTCTTCCCCCCACACCGTAGAGGAGGGTCTTGAAAGCAGTCTCATTCCCAGTAGGGTGCTGCTTTAAACCTGTCTAGTTCCTCTTCACACTTCTAGGAGCAGCTACAACTAGACCAGGGAAATTCTCCTTACCCTTTCCTCTTCCACTTCCCCCATCTTCTCCCCTATTCCCCGTCTCACTGAGTAGAGAAAGTTCGAGTTTTTTGGGAATGCAACACTTAAAGGTGCTTTTTGGTTTAAAAAAAAAAATTTACAGCAGAGTGAAGCTTCACTATGATTTTGTCCATTCTAGAAAAAATGGGACCTATATTCATCACTGGTACAGCTGCATTGTTGAGAGTTGTAGTTTAGACAAGGTACAAGTGGCCTCTGAAATTTTATCACTGTCACATAAATTTTGTTTTGGCACAACAGCAAACTTCTGTGACCTTGTCGGCACTTGAATTCCCATTGATAAGGCTATGATTTAATCTCAGAGGTCACGACGGTCACGGATTCTGTGACTTCACCAGACCTGTGTGAGTTCAGGCTTCAGGAGGCCGAGGTGGAGCGGGACTGTGCACCTCTATCCTGCAACTAGGGCTGGCTGGACCCTACAGCCCAAGTCCCCCAGCTCTCTCTGGGGGCTGCAGCCAGAGCCATGCACCCCAGCTCTGTGTCATCCCAGATTTGTCAGGGACTCCAGCTGGAGCTGTATGCCCAGCCCCGCGGCTGCTGGGAACTGCAGCCGGGGCCGTGCACCCCAGCCCTGGGGCATCCCATGCTTGCAGGGCCGGCCTTAAGGAAAATGACACCCTGGATGAACTTGCATTTTGGTGCCTCAGCCCCAGTGGCTGAGGCCCGCTTCCCCCACCCATTGCCCCAGCCCTCATGGGTTCCCCACCTTCCCTCTCCTACAACCCCTGCACTGTGCCCCCTTTGCCCCAATGCCTGCTCCCCCTCCTGCATCCCAATCCCTACACTCCTAACCCTTGTACTGTGCCCTCTTCACCACAACCCTGCACTTCTGGGCCCCAATCCCTGCACCTCCCTCCTGAGCCCCTAACCTCTGCACTTTGTCTCCTTTATCCCAACCCATGCAGTGCCCCAGCACTCCCCTCCTGCACCCCTAACCCCTGCACTGTGCATACACCCTTCACCTCAACGCCTTCCCCCTCCTGTGCCCCTAATCTCTGCACTGTGCCCCCTTCACTCCTACCCTGGATGCAGGGAGCTCTGGTGTTTGTGTTGGGGGGACTGTGTGTGTGTGTGCGCGCGCATGTGTGCCCCTTAGGGAGGAGTGTGCCGTCTCTTCAAAAAAGTACTCCAGGTCAGGAGCCTGAACTAGGCTTGTTCAGACACAAGCAACTGCCAGTGGCTCTGGACCCAGTGAGGCAGCAGCACACGGATTTCCCCCGTCCCATCACCCCATCTTAGTGGAAATTGGGTACACAGGGGAGGGGGACATCCTGCCATCAGCCCCTTTCCCCTCTCAGCAGCAGGTCCAGTGGGAATCCAAACCCTACACGCAGTTCCCCCTTGACGACCCCAAAGGCCAGCCCTGTGTGCTTGGTGAGAGTTGCAGTCAGGGCCACATGCCCCAAGCCAGAGGCTTCTGCCAAGGGCTGCAGCTGGGGCCATGCACCCTTGCCTAGTGGTTGCACCCGCGGACCATGTGCTCCCCTCCCCCACCAGCTTTTCAGGGCTGTGTGCTGCCTGTCCTCCTCCTCCCCCAGCTATACCCTGGGCTGGGCAGGGCGTCAGTCAGGCCGTGCACCCCTGTCCCACAGCTGTGGCCAGTTCTGTAGTGGGAGCTATGTGCCCCCTTGCTGGGAACGCTGGAGTCCGGGTTGTGCCCCTGGCACTGTGGTGGGGGGGTCTCGGCCTATCAGTTCTTCCCCTGCCCCTTCCCCAAGGGGCTCCAGTTCTACCTCATACTTAGTCCTCCCCCCCATCCCCCCGGTTATTTTTTTAGTAGTCACAGACAGGTCATAGACTCTGTGAATTTTTGTTTATTGCCTGTGACCTGTTCATGACTTCTACTAAAAATAACCATGATAAAATCGTAGCTTAGCCATTGATTCAGAGGAAATGGTGATAACATCAATGGAGATTTCTTCCTGAAAACCTGCAGTGAAGACATGACCCATGTTGTCAAACCATGAGTAAGCCAACTCCATGACAAAGCCTGCATTCTACCTACATAGCTCCTTCTAAAAGGTGATGGTGCACTGGTGGTGAATTCCAGGTATATATGGCAATCACAGAATAAAAGTTGATAAATGCATTCAGACAGCTTGACGCTCTCCCCATTTCACAATAACTGGTTCCGTTAAAGTGAAGTGAATCACCCCTCATACCACTGAGGCAATTAACAAATGAGATAGTATTTGAAAAAAAAACTTACGGCAGAGGAGTTCACTTAATCCTAGCAGTAGCAGAGGTTGGAAATGCAGCTAATAGTGACAAGTTTGGTTGCCTGTGCTAGCCTTAAATCTTAAAATTGACACAATTAACCATGATTTTTTCAAGATGAAATGTTGTTGGCTGCAACTAGCAGTGTATCAAAGTGTAGACTTGTTTTCTAATCCTGGCAGTTTTAATTGTAATAGGTTCCTCAGCTGTTGCTGCCAAATCTGGGAGCCACCAAGGGGCAGACAAATTGACACCTTGACACACGCAAAAGTTAGGAAATGTTTGCATCCAGTTCAAAACTTGTCCAGGTTTGTATCTCTGGCAAAATACAGTTGTCACCCATGATTCGAAAGCACTTGGGTGAGTGGTCAAAATATGGCAACCTCCTTTTTTTAAAAAGAGGTAATCTTTTCTGTTTTAAAGCAGTCAAGATGGCAGATTCCTTCAGACAAATATCTGATAGCAAAGTAGCTTGCTGATATCCCAGATCTTTATACCCATGGTTGCCTAATGAAACAAGTTCAGTAAGATAAAATCAGTCCTATTACTTTATCAAAATATAAAATCATTGGAATATTCAAAAAGACTCCAGAGGGTATTACTCTTGGGGGAATTCTGTGCCAAAAAATTAAATTCTGCATGCAATATTTTAAAAAATCTGCATATTGTTAAAATAACACAATATAAACATACCAGTTTCAGTTATTTTGGTAACTTATTTCAAAATACCTGTCAGGAAGTATGTCTCTAATAAAACACACACACAAGATTCAGGAAATGTTTTTTGACAAATAGATTCCTTACTGGGCATAATAATTCAGAACTTTGAGTAATTCATTTAAACTACAATACAGAAATGTATTTCCACACCTCAGAAAAGCAGTGCAATGGCTTGGGGGAGTCAGGGGTAATGGAGGAGCTGAGGGAGGGGGAAGGAGCTTAGGAGTGAACTTGGAGGGTTGTAAGGTGTGGGTGGGAGAAATATGGAATGGTTTCTTTTTTTGGGATGCGGGGGTTGTTAAGGAGTTGGGGAGCCTCCCCATGCAGACCCTGGCTGAACCTGAGCCTCTCCCATTCGGTCAGGCACATCTGCCCTGTCTCCATGTGTCCCTGCACTGCTCTGTCCTCATATGGACCAGAGCCCCTGTCTTATGCAGCCCCGACTCAATGCTGTCATTTCACTAGCTACTGAGCCCACACCCCAGTCTGTTCCCCCCACCCCCACTAGCCCCTCTGAACCCAAATCTATGATCCCTCAGCACCCCTGTGTTCCTCACTCTGCCTCCTAACCTGGCTCCACTGGCTGGCTGCTGTAATGAATACAATTGGCTGCAAGCTGTTGTTGTTGGTCAGCCAGCTGTGCTGGGGCCACAGCGGCTTCTGGTGGGCAAAAGGTGGAACTGCAGCACTTCTTGGGCAGACTGTACTTCACGGGTTCTCAAACTTCTTAAGTTTGAGACCCCTTTTCACTGTGCTGTGCCGTGTCTGCTGCTGCCCCGAGTATGTCCGCCCAATTGCCGCTGAATTGAACTCTTCCAGTTTCAGTGGCATTTCAGCGGACCCACAGCATTTCTCTGTGTGTCTGCCGAAATGCCGCCGAATGCATCGGGAGCTCACGACCCTCCTGGAATCGTCCCTCGACCCCCAGGATGGGTCGCAACCCCCAGTTTGAGAACTGCTGCTGTACTTTCTACCATGGAGGGAAAAATTCCATGACAGACATTAATTCTGTGCATGCATAGTGGTGCAGAATTCCCCTAGGAGTAGACTATGGAACCTCTTGCTTCTGGTTGGCTGTTCAAATCCAGACCATTTTTGTAGTGATGGAAAACTTAGCCTTAATTGTATGTGAAATGAATTGGTGGTGATCTTATTTCCAGTGGACAAGTCTGTAATCCAATTACAGCACCCTCTGGTTGAGCAATTGAACTATTAACTATCAAGCTTGTGGTCTAGGCATTATTTTTGATTCTCTTGCCTCTTTTGACCTAACATTAAAGCCATGTCTGAAATCTTGCAGGTTCTCCTTGCACAACATCTCCAAGATCCAACTTCTCCTTTCTGTCCATACAATCAAACTTCTGAGCAAATTCTTCTTCTTCTCCAGCCTCCCGCCTGTAACCAGGCTTCCTTTCAAGTCTGTTAATGTGGCTGCTAGGATTATCTTCTTGCCTTACCTTGCCTTTCACCCTCTTAAGTCCGTCCACTGACTACTTAATTTACTGCATCAAATGCAGACTTTTCCTTCCTTTCAAAACCCTCCACAATTTAGCCTTACCCTACCTGTTCTACCTGTTGTTTTATACCACAGTCTCTATGCCAATTTTCTGTTTCTCCAATAAGCGCTGTGCCTTGTGAACTGGAAAAGCTTCCAGTCAAAAATCCATAAACCCATCACCTTATTCTCCAAGTTCCTCCTCCTCAAAACTCTGCTCTTAAAACTGCAACCTTGATGGTTAAGTAGGTGGCAAGTTGAGATTGCTTACTAAGATTTGTTCAGCTCCCATTTTTATTTCCTTTTGTCATCTGCATCTCCACTTCAATCTGCTGGTTTCTTATCCACCTATTATGTCTTGTCTTAGATTGTAAGCTTTTGCGGGCAGGAATTGTCATCTGTAGAAAACCTACCATTAATGTAGTTTTGGCCTTCAGGTGCTAGTGTAATATAAATGTTGAAGAATAATCAGCCTTGTAGGTTGGGTCTCTAGCCCACTGTTGAGCCATGTTAATAGAGCAACGTGAGAGAGCTTCCATTGTGCCATCTCAGTACTTTATTCCATGGCTAGAGGACAGATGTGGCTACAGCAGGCAGGATTTAGCATCCTAGCATCATACTTCTAGTAAAGGTAATTCTCTAACAAATATTTTGTTGGGGCCACAATAGAGGCATGATTGGCCAACAACAAACCAAATACCACAATTAAAATAGTGAGCACACAAGCTAACTCTTCAGTTCACACACAAACCAAGCAAAACTGCTGTTTGAAGATGCTTGTTATTTGAGAAGAAATTTGCTAGATTGTTACTGTTCTGAATCTTCAAATACAAAATGATTTAAACTCATCTTTTTGGTAGTCCATAAGGAACTGAATGGTAAGTACTTGGCATACAGATTTTGGCTTTCATCCTCAGGTTGACAGCAACAGAAGTGCTTCAAAGCATAGTTTGAAATGATCATTTAACTGCTGCTTTTCAGTGTGATAGAAATATACACAGAATGAATATAATTGTCTATTACCTCATCCTTCAATTCATTTTTTTTTCTGACAAATAGCTAAATGCACTCTATGGCCAGTCAGTCCCTGTATGTTTCCCTGAGAACTCCTTTTTTACTTACTGCAATCTTGACAGTTTTGACAATATCTCAACTGTTCTTTCAACCTACAAACTATGGCCCATAATACTTTCACTTATTTACTGCTGTTGCTTGTTTCTGCCCTAGATCACATTGGAGGTGTGGGTGGTCAGGTGGGCAGCGTGATGGATCAGCTCAGAGTTTACAAATATCTATTGGGCACCATGGCTGGACTAGCAGGCTCAAGCAGCCAGGTGAAATTTGCTAAGCAGCTTTCAATTTTTTCAGCACTTACAAGACACTGAAAATATCCTATATATGCATATTTAATACACATGGTCACTCATTGTCTCTCAATTTGTGGAAGTATTTAATATTTTAAAT
The DNA here is from genome assembly GCA_007922305.1 of Dermatemys mawii. Classification (NCBI taxonomy): domain Eukaryota; kingdom Metazoa; phylum Chordata; order Testudines; family Dermatemydidae; genus Dermatemys; species Dermatemys mawii. Next base: position 76,990,894 of record ML677332.1, read on the forward strand.
GAGATTGCTTGTTGTACGGATAGTGATCTATGGACTTCTATGTTTCTCTGATATGTGAAGGGTAACTTGGAAAAGGGATGCTCTGATTTAAATTCTCTGATCAGTACTTAACTATAAGCCATCAATTTTCCATCCGCCTCTGGGAATTTGGTTATTGCAAATCAGAGGAAGTAATCGCTGCATACACCTATAGTATATATCTTGGCACACATTCACTACAGACTTTAGTAACTCCAGAGTCTTCCAGTGGGCTCCTTTAAAATAAATAACTTTTTTTTTTTTTTTGAGGGCAAGTCTCATGTGTGGCTTTTGGGATTTAATCTGAACTCTGGTCTTAACTTTGTATTAGATATTCTGTTAGAAATCAAAACAGAGTCTAGGTGAGTAACTATGATTCACACAGATTGCATACTATATTTTAGACCCTATTCTTGGGCTCCTTAAGTAAACCTCTTGTTTTTGTTGAGCTAAATCTAAAAGTTAAATTGTGATCTATAACAAATTGCCCTACTTACTGAGGTAGATTTATTATTGAATAAAAATTGGACCAGAAAGAATAAACTTTCACAAAGCACCTTTTTCTGTCAACAGTAATTCCTCCTCTTCCTAACTGCCTATCTTAAGGTGGCTGGAGCTGCTTTTGCAAATAAAACCATTTTATAACTGTTGTGAGTTTGACAGTGTTCAAAATTCAGAAAAAAATTCTTTTAATAGATGTAAACTGTAAAACTCTCACTCTTCTGATGCATATCTTGTTCTTTGTTTTTCACAGAGACTAATAGACAAGTCCAGAGTAACCTGTGTAAAATGGGTACCAGGTTCAGAAAGCCTTTTCCTAGTTGCTCATTCCAGTGGAAATATGTACTTGTATAATGTGGAGCACACTTGTGGTACCACAGCCCCACACTACCAGCTACTTAAACAAGGAGAAAGTTTTGCAGTCCACACTTGCAAGAGTAAATCCACAAGAAATCCTCTACTTAAATGGACCGTAGGCGAGGGTGCCCTGAATGAATTTGCTTTTTCCCCCGATGGGAAATTTTTGGCATGCGTGAGCCAAGATGGTTTTCTCCGTGTGTTTAACTTTGATTCAGTGGAATTGCACGGTACAATGAAAAGCTACTTTGGGGGACTGCTGTGTGTGTGTTGGAGCCCAGATGGGAAATACATTGTAATAGGTGGAGAGGATGACTTGGTAACGGTTTGGTCTTTTGTGGATTGTCGAGTAATAGCTCGAGGCCACGGACATAAATCATGGGTTAGTGTTGTGGCATTTGACCCATATACCACTAGTGTAGAAGAGAGTGACCCAATGGAATTCAGTGGCAGTGATGAGGATTTCCAAGACCTTCATTTTGGTAGAGATCGAGCAAATAGTACACAATCTAGGTTATCAAAAAGGAACTCTACAGACAGTCGTCCAGTAAGTGTTACGTATAGGTTTGGTTCTGTAGGCCAAGACACACAACTCTGTTTGTGGGACCTTACAGAAGATATTCTCTTTCCTCACCAACCTCTCTCAAGAGCAAGGACACACACAAATGTTATGAATGCCACAAGTCCACCTGCAGGAAGTGGTGGAACTAATCCAGGAAGTAATGGAAACAGTATCACAACACCTGGAAACTCAGTACCCCCTCCTCTTCCACGGTCAAACAGCCTTCCACATTCTGCAGTCTCAAATGCTGGCAGTAAAAGCAGTGTCATGGATGGTGCCATTGCTGCTGGTGTTAGTAAGTTTGCAACCTTATCTCTACATGATCGGAAAGAAAGACATTATGAAAAAGATCACAAGAGAAATCATAGCATGGGACATATATCTAGCAAGAGCAGTGACAAACTGAACCTAGTTACTAAAACCAAAACGGACCCAGCTAAAACTTTGGGAACACCTCTCTGTCCCAGAATGGAAGATGTTCCCTTGTTAGAGCCTCTTATCTGTAAAAAGATAGCACATGAAAGACTGACTGTGTTAATTTTTCTTGAAGACTGTATAGTCACTGCTTGTCAGGAGGGATTTATTTGCACATGGGCAAGGCCTGGTAAAGTGGTAAGTTTTAATCCTTAATGCTGCATCAAAGAACTAGAACTTTGAATAGGTAGTTTTCTCAATATACCTGATTATTGGATATAAAATTTCTTTATGCTTAATGTAAAAAGGTTATTTCCTCAGAGCCATACTTTTGGATACTGCATGCCATATTTCTGAATGATTTGAAGTGTCTTGGTATATTTCATAGCTGCCTTCCAACCAGCGAAATACTGTATATTCAAAGTTTGCATTCCTATATTTTCAAACTTTTTTAGTATAAACACAAGATGGTGAAGAAAAAGATTTAAAAACTAGATTGTGTTCAATCACTAAAGTAACAATATTAGTCATTCACACATTTTCCTATGCTATTGTTTTTCCTGTGTTTTGAAATACTACTGCTTTGAGTCTACCATGAAATGCTAGCTTTTTTAGAATTTAGGTATCCCATCTGAAAACTTAAGTGTCTAACACTACCTTTTTATGGATTTCTGGAATATTAATAAATGTCAGTCAACTTGTGAGCAAACTTTTTAAAACTCTCTGCTGACCATATTGGGGAATAATTTGCTGTATCTTGCCTGAAATTGTGAATCAGTTCTAAATGCATAATACAGTACTAATGAGATTTTATGAACCTGTATAAAGATCTTGATTTTTATAGGGCTCATTATGAGAAGAATAATGGCCATGGTTTAAAAAAAATCTGCAGAAACTGCTTCATGTTTGGTCAATAGTGTCATTTTTACTTGTCAAATATGCAGGCAAAACTGAAAATTAGTAGGTTTCTTTCAGGCAATCACTTCTATCAATTTTAGGTAATGCATTTCTAGGGGTTTTACCCTTCCTTGTAAAAGCCTCTCAGTCTTGAATACAATATTTATTTTGTCCATTGCATGACATTTGTGTTCTTGTGTTTTGAATGAGCCTAAAACTAATTGTTGTCTTATAACCTCGAGCACCTACTATGTCAAGATAGCTTTGTTGAAATACAGTTCTGAGAAACAGTACCTAACCATAGAACCAGCAGGGGGAGCTTTCATTTAGTACTTGTGTAAAAATGCAGCATTTGTAGGCTATTGCATTCCTGGAGTCTTGGTCTTAAATTATTTGAATGTTTTCCTAATTGGACAATATAGATGTAGCTCCTTAATCCTAAACTACCTGATTCTCTAGAGTCATGTTTGTAGCTGGAGCAACCACTGGGTTCCAGAAAACTAAAAAACACCACAACTAACTTCAGATTTCTGCTGTAAGGAAGTCTCAAAATGAATGATCAGAATTATTCCTTTTTTTAAAAAATAAAAATAAAAAAATAGATTCTAGCTGCTTTGAAACCCCAAGCACATACTGCAAAAGCTCCTCCAGTCTGGTTCTCAAATCTGTCATACTATATGCATGCATTGAGAACCCCTTCCACTCAGCAACTGTGCACACTTAGTGGCTAGATCTACTAAGTCTGAACATAGTGAATCTTTCTTTTAGAGGTGGGGGAAAGAGCATTACTTTACCTTTAAAGATATTTAGGACATGAGAATAATTAACTCAAAATAGTGAAACTACATTACACTGGAATTACTTTAACTTCTGTGAATCAGAGCAAGTCACAAACATGAAAGTATCTTTAAACATGTGCGTCGGTGTCTCAGCTTTCTAGAGTAGAATATTGCCATTTTGCATAAATGTTAACCCAGATTGCTTGTGTATTACTAAACACTACCCCTTTGTTTTCTTTCTATGAACTTGTAAATTAGGCTTCCTTAAACTGCTGAGCATAACTTTTTGTGCATTGATGGTTTTGATTTAAAATACATCATCTCAAATATTTCAGAGATAGAGTATGCAGTACCCAAAATCAGGATTTATGTATTTGGCTAATATGGAAAACTTTAATTACAGGTAAGTCTTTTTCATTCTGAAGTTATCATGATCTTTCAAAATTAATATATTGCACACTGATGTAAATGCCATATTATTTAAGATGTATTTACTTCCCTAGAAAGATGTTTTTCAAATGGACTTGTTTCTCTGATTTCTTCATTTGCATTTACAGTGAGTTCACTCTGCTATTTAAACTAAGTTTTAGTGGCATGTTTACAGGAGTTTGGGGAAGTATCTGTGCCAGAAAGATAAGCATCCTTTGGTTTATAGGATAGAGCACTTACAATAATTTTATGCATATTTAATGAGTGGTCAAAGTATAAAAACACTGATGGTAACGTGTCACTTCTGGGTTATATACCCCACATTTCTATATTTCCAGTAGTTTTATCCTTGGCTAAGTCTGCCACTTGGGAGTTTAAAGCTGCCATGTTTTGTCTTCCTCCCATCATCGTGGTTCCTGCCAGTCCTGGAAGACTGCCCTCCTTACCATTTTTCGTGCTAAAAAAATTCTTCCACCACTGCCTCACAAACAGCCTCAGTTGAATGCCAACCATAACCAACCCAAAGAAAGATTGAACAGAAAATTAAACTAACCTTGCAGTAGAAAGCATCAGTGCCAGTGAGCCATCTTTTCCTTTCCCTCCCTTCTCATTTGCCTCCTTTTTGGAAGAGCCATCAAAGCACTTACTGTGCAGTCTGAAATGCAGTATACCATGTATTCTCCACTAATTTACAGAAAGCATTGATGACCAGTCATAGGGTGGTCTTCCTCATTTTAGACCAATTTAATCTCTTGTCCACAGTATTTGGTCTCTACTGGCTTTGGCTGAAAATCCAGAAATGGATCTTCAATGTTGATTTGGTAAGATCAGTATGATGCACTGCCATCCCAGCCCCAGACAGCCTACTTCAGTTTACCTATCATACCTTGAGCTTTCTTATTGGCTACATTGCTCTTGTAAAGTATGTGACCCAAACACACTTTTAAAATTATCATACTAACTCTTGGTCAAAAGCAGTGCAAGGGATTTACAAAATCAGTAAACAAATTGGGCTGGAGTGATGGGGAAGCATGCTTTACCTGTCTTAAAAATGAATAATGAACAAGTTTTCCTTTCAATCTGATCAATTCATTTGCGAATTTCACATACTCTTATTTTAGGAACTACAATCTTAGCCCACTCTTCTTGAGGGTTTGACTTTTGAGTGTTTGTTTTTTCCTCTCCTTAGTTGATTAACTGTCATCAAATTGCCCATGGGGATTTCTCCCTAGGTTAACCTAGATGGGGTCCTGATAATTTTAATCACATCCCTTAACTTGTCTGAAAACAACTTAATAGGAGAGAATTAGAAAAGTGAAATTGCATATGAATCACATTGCCAGTTACTTCAAGCCAAATTGCAAATACTACAGATACAGTAAAAATGCTTCGTATTTACTTGCAAAGGAATTTAATGATGATTCTTTTACTTTAAACTATTTTACTAGGCATGACTAGCTAATTACAATTACTAAAATATAATTACTTAGTTTATTTTGTATTGAAATAACTTATCTAAATGTTTGAATGATACTTAAATTTAACCTGCTTATCTTGTACAAACACTTTGTTTTAAATTTAAGGGAAACTTACCACTTATTTCTCTTTTCTGAGAGAGCTCAAGGTAAGATTGGACAAAACTACAAAGGAGAGTGAAATGGCAGTATATATCTGGCAGACTAAATACGTTACCATTTTGTGAAACAATGCTCATGAGATTTAGAATGTTTTTGATTCTTATTGTACATGAAAATCTTAAATTATAACATCCTTAAATCTTCCAACTAACTGCAGTTGTAGTATGGTATGTTTTAGTATGACTAATGTTTTTGGTAAAAGTACTTAAACATTCATGTATTATACTTTGAATGGGAAGACTCTGGCTACACATTAGTTCTTCCTCAGTGGAAAAGAGATTTTTTTCAATACAACTGAAGTTCAATTATTAGTATTTTGAAGTACTATCAGAATTATTTCCATGTGATAATGGTATCTGCGTAAATTCGACAGTAAAACTGAATCATGGCTATATGATTTCAGATTACCAAGGTGCAATCTGAAGCTTCCTGTAATGTGCATATAGTAGCAAATAATTGCACATATAGTACACCTTCATTAGCAGAGTGAATCTAAACTAATACACTGGTTTGATAATGTATAGCAAGGTGTGCACAATGGAGGTGTGGCAAAGTGACTTCAGTGAAGCCAGGAGAGATCGTAACCCTGTATAAAAGGTTTTATGGGTGAGATTTGTGGATTAGGAAACATGACTTTTACTAAATATTTGCAGAAATCTCATGTTTTGAAGTATCACCTTTTTCAAACTTGGTTATGTACTTGAAGAGACTGTGTATTCATCTGCCCCTTTGCAGCTTAAATCTACTAAATTGATACTGAAAAAAAATGTGGCCTGCTTGTGTTACAATAATGAATTTCATGTTAGTTAATTTACTGTGGCACAACTTAGGTGTAAAAATTAAAAACAAGATTTTTTTCCTGCATTTTTACCAATTCTGTATACTTGAGTTTGTTAAAGATTGATATGTTAGGTGATACTGTACAAAATTGTATTGACTATATCTTTAGTTCAAATCAAAAGAAAATTCATATGTATTTCCTTTTTACACTTCCATCTAATTTCTTGACAACTTGAATAAATTTCATAGAGCCTTTCTAACATGAAATATTGTTAAATTAACTGTTGCAATAATTAAGCTTTAAGTATTGTTGGTATATTTATAATTTTAAAAATTCAAGTTTGTTTCATACTGCTTATTTTTTAGCTATTCTGTTGTCACTGTTACAGCTGAAGAACCTTACTAAATACTTGACATTACAAAATTTGCTGGGGTTGTCCTCTGTATACTGACATTAAATAAAATGTGTGACTGAACTGTAAATGTAGATAATTTTCAATAGTCCTTTTCACATCTACGTTCTGATGCTGGGATGTAACAAGTTAAAGGTTTTTTTCTATATGCTGTACACACCTTGCTGAACAGATGGCAGCAGTGAAACTACTAGCTTTTTAGCTGCCATTTTATAATTTAAGGGATTAACTAAATCACGCAATTTTTAAGTAAATCTTTCAGAAATTGTTCTCAAATTGATATTATTAAATCAAATGTGGGGTTAGATCTATGTTGTAAAGTTCACATGTTTTCTTTAAAAGTCTTTAAATATCAGAACAATGAAATAAATTGTTTTAAATTCAGATTTAGTACTTCAGACATCGGTAAATTAGGCTGTCAATGTGTATCCATCAAGCAGCACTTGGAATGGAGAATTTTTGTCTTTGGACTCTACAGGAGCTCTTTCCCCTATGGATTTCATTTCAGCTGCTTCTCAGTCACAACCTTAATAGATCTTGAGGTTACTATACAAAACTGAGTTCACAACCCTAACTATGTGGCTCAAATGAGAGGAGAATTCAGGTGCTTTCAGCCTATAAATAATATCATAGGGCCAGAACAGTCCAAGTTTGACATTGACTTTGATAGTCAAGTTAGGCTGATGTAAAATGCTGCCCACTCACTTCCATCAGAGGTACATGGGGACAGCTCATCAAGGTTCTCCATCCCTTAAACCAGTCAACAAAGATGGTATTCAGGAGGTTGTTTCCCTGGGTAGGGCTTTTCTAACAGGGCTTTCAAATTCTCCTTATTTCATTGGCCTAAGTTCTAGAGTCATTGTTGGCCCTGGCAAGCAGAGATCAGTTTCCCTGGTGGTAAGATTCCTCTGTAGATTTCTGATGATGAGAAGCTACTTTCCCTATTATTGGATTTAAGCACTGGATGTTCTTCTGGCAGTTCAAGAAATAGTGACGTGAATGACCTTAATGTAACTGTGCCTGGTAGCACTTTTGAAACAATGTGCTGAGAGGCAAGGCGAAATCCGTCCTGACGGCTTGCTGTGGGAACATCTGATTATCAAATGCTATGTAATTGAGAATTGTTTGCTCAAACAAGTTCCACAGGAATTAGTGGAAACATGAAAGCAATCTGGCTTCCCCCTATTCTACAGTCATAATGGATACTTTGGTAAAAGATGTCTTCCAGTTGTAACCTGACTTTTACTTTCCTTTTTAAATATCTCTTGCACAAAAGTCCTTAAGGAAATAGTGTGATTGTGCTCTCGTCTGACTTGAGAGTTCAGATTTAGATGGTGCATCCATCTTCTCTATTTTCCATTCATTCACTCTTTTCAGATTGAGAGCTTGTATATTCTTGGCTGCTATAGTTTCTGTTCAAAGTTAAATTTGCCTGGTTTCTCTCAAGGCACATTTTTTACCTGTCCTGTAACATAAATCTTGCCAGAAATTCTAGCTTCAAAAAGCTGGAGAATGCTGCTCTCTGTACTTAAGTATTTGAGTCCTTTTTTCCTAAACTAGGTCCCATGCCTAGGTGGGGTTAGGATCCTGTCAGCAAAAGCATGTGTGCACTTCAGCAGGCTTTAAAGAAGATAAACAAGGCAGTTATACATTTTCATTGTACATAAGCTAATGAGGTATAATCTGCCTCTTTGACACAGGTGCCTATCATATCTAAACCAAAGTGTTAAGAGCCCTTAAGGTATGGTATACTTTAATCTCTGTGGATGTCTGAGGCAAAGAGGGTCTTTACATGGATTGTATATAGATAGTGGAATGTTAGTTGTCTGCTTTTTGTCACACAAGGATGGAAATACACTTCAGTAATGAAATATATACCTATACGCTAATATATAGCAGAAGTAAAATTGCATCTGAATCACTCATGTTGCTGCTGCACACATTTACAAGGTACGTTATCCTACTAGTACACAAACTATACTCAGGCATATGACGTTACTAGAGCGAAACAAGAAAAGGCAAGTAGCTACTTCAGCACCAAACATAATTCCATAAAGTGAATAAATATTAAAAAAACAAAACAAGCATTTTAAATAGAAATGACTGTAACATCAGCTTTCCTGTAACCTCTCTTTCCCCAGGCGCTCTCACTTCTTTTCAAGAAGTCTTTTGCTATACCATGGGTGTATGTTCATAAAGGATTTTCCCCTTTTTTTTAAAAAAAACAACATTTTAACACCAGTTCACTATTTGATCTTAAGACTCCATTAGGAATTATTTTAGTGTGATCTAGTAAAGAAATTCATATAGCTTGATGCCTCATTTTAACCTTTAAACACTTACCTGAGTAAGCTACTATTTGAGGTCTCATCTAAAAGTTTGTACCAGTTTAACTAAACTGTGGTCTTAAAAAATTTAAATCAATGCAACTCTGTGTGTGGATACTCTTATATTGGTTTGTCATCTTAAAACTTAGGAGGCACAAGCCTAGCTAGCAAGTTGAAAATTGAATGTAGTGTCCAAACAAGGCTTTATGCTGGTTTAGTTTTAATCATTTAAGACATGATTTACACTGCTGCAGCTTGGTGGTCTTTGTATAAACAAACCCTAATATATCAAGAATACCATATAGCACCTCGCTACCACCATATTCATTGTTTCACACTTTTCAGTTTCTCAGTGAAAAACACCAACTTGTCTGTTGTTCCCTCTTTGACTCTGATCAATTCATCTTCATATCAGAATATTTGTAATCCTATGGCAACTTTGATCGGCATTAAGCTTGCTCTTCATTTCATATTCACCAAGTATTAGCTGAAAGTCTGAATTTCAAAATCTATCAGGTCGGCTACTATAATCTGGAAATTTGGCATTACAATTTTTTGTTTTTATGCATCACTTCAGCCTCAAAAGGTATTTCAGAAGTTTTGCAAGTTTTTCATGAAGGTGAATTAAAAAAAAAAAAAAGTAAAATGCCTTCAGTAGTGAGAATTGTGGTACTGAGTGTTTTTTTAAAGGCAGTCTCTTTTCTGATTAGAAAATGCAAATATGGCTGGTTCATAATTTAATTGGAATACCCTTACTGAGGTCTAGTGCCTTTACTAGATTTGCAGGATAGGGAATGAAAAGCTAAATGATTTTAAAGTCTGATCATGTTCAATGAATATATTATGATTTCAGTCCTGCCCTCTTTATGAAATCACAGTATATATTCTGACTAGCATTTGGTAGGCTAAGGGACAGTTGCTGAAACAACATGAATTAGAGAGAGAACACTGCAAAATCCTCCACCAAAAAGACCTGTTTTAACAGTAGGAACAAGGGAAAATATACATGAACTCTGCACGTGTCCCCATCCTGGGCTTTCTGCAATTTTTGATGCATTCTATGATTTGAGATTCAGACATAATCTGTACAGGTAGACTTCCTCCCACACCCCAAAAATACCCAAAAAACAAAAACCGCAGTGGCAAAACTATGAACTTCTTTCTGCTTCACCTAATGTGAGTGGTGCAAGGTGTGAATTTCAAAGCTTAACAGAGGGTAACTTTTTTGTCCTTTTTGTAGGTTGTGGGTTTTTTAATTGGAAATTCCTGATTTGAGTGTCTCATGTCCTGTGAATGCTGTTCTAATTAAACATTTAATAAAGATAACTAAATTAATTTTTTGCATTATTTAAGATGTAGCAGTAACTTTTATTTTGCCCTTGCTGCACACTTCATATATTCTGTTCCTATGTATTAAGCTGAATACATAGCTTAATATAATTTATTTTGGTGCACACTACGCATTGTGTGCACAACATAGCAGATTGAAGTTGCTGTAGGAATCTGAATTTCTTTGCACTTTCCTGACTTTAACTTTGAAGTGGGCAACATTACTGTTGCATTAGCAGGATTTTTTTGTATTTAAGAATTACTTAAGTTTCTGTAATGTGTGTTCTGTCCCATCTTTTCTGATCTATCCAAGAGTTGTTCAGTTGCCGCAAGCCATTTCCCTCTTTATCTTCACTTCTTTCCTTCTTGAACATAAGTTTTCTTCATCAAAATTTGGTGATCATCCTCAGACCAAAATTCACATCCCTATTCAGTTGAAAGCGCCAAGGGACCATTATGATGATATGTAGGCTGACCTCCAATATAACACAGGTTAAAGAACTTCACCTAATAACTTCTGCATCAAACCCTTTATTTGTTTGAGATAGAGCATATCACTTCAAAAAATATCCAGTCTTGATTTAGACACTTCAAATTACAAATTTCAGTTTTGTTAAATGTAATCTGTGCTACTCATTTTCATTCTTGGTCTTAAAATGAATTATACTGAACTGTTACTCAGAACGTATTAGGTAGTATTAGCTGTTCACATTCAAAGTGCTGTACAAACATCTAGTCTTCATAGTCCATTGTGAAGTAGATAAGCAGTTTTCCTAACTATAGACGGGCACCTGAACCAGGCTGCATCTTGCTCCAAACTGCAGGAAATGTTTCAGAATAGGAATTAAAACTCAGGAGTGCCTATTGTCCAGTCCTGTATTCAAACCATTCAACCCTTTTTTTTCTGATGAGAGAAAAAGGTATTCATAGCCCAGGAGATAGGGATGAGGATCCACCTAGTCGGGATCTAATGACTCGAATGCTGAAGATCAGCATTGGTATGTGGTATCCCATAGAATCGCCCCCTTTTAAAGCACAGCTATATATAGCAAAACACAGGAAGTGACTGCATTTCAAATTAGGGTTCCCTAAACATTCACAAGGACTAGTGACTGTTTGTCATGGCACCTGGATACCATGGTCATGAGCCCATTTAATTTATGCTTTGCAATCATGGGATTACTAGCGTATGCACATCAGATCCCTGATTAATTTGTCATAAATGAGATTGGGAATATTGGTACCTATGGATGTTTAACTACAGAATATCCTTTTCCATTGCATTTTCAAAGTTACTTAGTATGGGTAATCTTTCAAGAAAATGTGAAATTGTTTTGGTGTCATGGGTAGAATTAACAGACTCCTGGAATGTGGTATGTGATAGCACTATAAACTCTGCATGTGATTCAGCATTCTGCTTTATACATCACACGATCACTATTTTTTAAAAAAGTGTCTTTTGGTAACTTTTTCAGAAGTGCCTAATGACTTAGATGCTGTTAAAAATTTTACCCTTTATGTACAGTTCCACTCCCTATGCATCCTCCTCTTTCCAGAGAAGGAAGACAAACCATACCATTCCTTCTTCCATGGAATGCTAAATTCTGAAATGTGCAACTTTGTAAGGCCTGAATATCACATTTGTATATTTCATGACTAAGCCATAATTCTACTTCACTGCATAAATTATATGAAAATCAATTATGCATTGCATAAACAACAAAATAAAACAATTGTAGATGCTACTTACGGAGGGCAGTCTAAGACGTAGCGTACCATTCCACCTTCCGTATACCTATTTTCTGCCATGAACCCCACCAATCCATGTGGATGCATCCCATGTCTGAATTGGTGGATCAGAGATTTTAAAGGGGAGGATGTTTACCTGAAATTAGCTTTTTTGTGACTCAGATCCACCAATTCAGAACCTCTTCCACTTCTGTTTGTGGTTTAAGAGGACAGGGATTTTTTTCTTCAGTAGGGTTCCTGAACACTTGGATCCAAGCAAGAAAGAGCTCCTATAGACTCTGAAGATGCCACTAATTCTACATTCCTATTGTTAGTTGCTTCTGATCTTGTCTAGCTTGATGGATCTGAGTCACAGGAACATAATTTAGAGGTAAGAAACAATTACTAAAAGTGGGGGTTTCTGGTGGGTTTTTTTAGCTATATAGCAAGGGAAAGTGAAGTCCTGTTAATCAGGGTACTTCAGGCGTAGCAGGTATTCAATTCTTCAGGCTATTGTCACTCTTTTTAATAACTAAATGACAAAGTGCAAGAAAACAAACCTGCCTTCTGGTGCAGATGTTTGTTTATAATCTGAAGGCTGGTGTGCAAATTGAAAGTCAACCATTACATTTCTTTTCAATGAATGACGCAGGGAAAAGCTTCTCGATCAACTGGCAGCCAAAGTACATAAGTGAAAAGCAGAAAATACACCCAAACTAGTTATCAACAAGAACTATATGTAGCTAAGAATGCTGCATAATTTTTAAGCTGCAAATCTGAAATATACACAAGCCACTATTGATCTGTTGTGCATTTCAATAAGGTAGTAAACTTATGAAAAAATTGATAGACTTACCTGAATCCAAACTTAAATGGTAATGTAAAACTTAATGTGAACACTTTGAGTCTCCCTCCCCACCACATTCACTTTTTTCCAGGCTTCTCATTCCCAGCTAACACACAGGAATATTTGTTAAAATATTTCTTAAACCGTTTACTATTTTTCATTGGCAGATGAGAACTTTGGATTCCTACCAGCAGTGTAAATATTAATGGAGGTTAACTAATTTCCTTTTTTTTCCTGATGGCAGAATAGACCTACTATCTGTAGTACCCATTTGCTATACAGTAGACTCTCGATTTATCCAGGATTGGGTTAACCAAGTTGTAGATTAACCAGGATGTCACAAAAAAAAATAAATAAATGTGTAACTAGCAGGGCCGACTCTGGCTTTGTTGCCACCCCAAGCACACAAAAAAACCCAAAACCCACCAGGGCGCAGGGCAGCCAGTGAACCAACACCCCCTCCCCCTGGCGCAGAGTGGCTGGTGAACCAACTTCCCTCCCCCCATATTTCCTATGGATGGTGATTATCTGGGATTTTATTAACCAGGATTAATTTTTTCCCTGTCATCCTGGATAATAGAGAGTCTACTGTATATTTAACCATTAGTTCAAAAGATTCTTACTGTTTGTGTAGAGTGGTATAAAAAGTGCCCAGAAATTGCCAGTGGTGTGGGAAAAATGCAAGGCAAACTAAGATCAAACATTTGCAATAAACTGAGTTGCAATATATATAAAAAGCATATATTATATGAGTTGCAATATATATAAAACATGTATATTAATCTGTCACCAAAACATTGTTTTGAACATTATTAAGCAGGGCAAATGAAATGTTTCATATAGGAATTTGGCAGATGATTTTTGAGGAATGAAGGTAATATGTTAGTAGTGAGTGCCTGGACATACAAACATCTGTACTAATAAATTTATCTGCTGCAGATTAATATTTTTAAGTTAATGTCAGGCTCTCTTGCTGGATTAATGTAAACTGCTTTGTTTGCAGGGTTTATTGTCATCCCAAAACCAGGCCAATTCTCCAAGTGGAACTGTAGTATAGCCATCACACTACTGCTAGCAAATCTTTGAACGCAGGACAAGAAGTAATGACATTGGAACCAGGAGCTGTTCTTCACGCAGGGAGCATCAGAAATTATAAAATGGCAGAGTGTAAACTTGGAATTATGTGAATCACATAATACTTTGCAAAAGAATAATGTAATGAGTTCTTAGTATGGCTAATATTTCTAAGTTGCTCATCCAAAGAAGAATTTCCTTTTAAAAAAGAAATTCTTCATTTGGTGTTGCAGTAAAAAAAAATTGTCCGCAGTTTTCTTTATACTTTTCAAGTTCAGTGTAATTTTATTTTATATATATATATATATATATATATATAATAAAAAATGTGTGTGTGTAAAATAAAGTATGTTTCTTAAATCCAAGTTAGTTCAATGGTTATATAAATTAGTACTTCACCATCATTTGTTTTTGCACTGATTTTTTTAACCAGAGATGGTTAGAAGACAGCCTGGAATGCACTCAAGGAAAAGGAAAGTCATTACTTTCTGGCTTAAAAATGTAATTCAGGAAGATGGATGCTGCAATCAGATTTTTTTAAAATAAAATTGTTTGCACTTAAATAGTTTAATGCTAGTAGAGAATTACTTTGAAATGGGTATTCAGACACCCAGAAAAGCTATGTTGTGGAGAAAAAGATATCCTTTGTATCTATGAAACATTTATTTTAATATTGTTTCCAATTGCAATCAGCTCTGTATTATATGTATAAATGTAATTCAGTGATTGGGAGGAAAATGGATCAGTACACTAGTAATTTTCATCATCTAAAAGATGTTTCTAATTCTGAAAATACATTAAACTATCTTGAATATGCAGTTTTGTTTACGTTGTTTTAAATTGGATCGATTTTGATGTAATCAATCTTTTGGAATTAAATGTTGGGTATAGAAATGCACTCTAATCCTTGTAGAGCATGTTCCTTTCTCAAAACCTTTCGCATCAGGAATACTTTCATATTATTTAATTAGATTAGGGAAATAAAATTAGAAATTTCCCCTGAACTTCTTCTTATTACAACTTGCCTCTGAATATGTTTTCCAGACATTAAACCCCAATATTTATGAAAATAGGAGCCCCAGATTTTTGCAGTTTAGTAATCTCTTCTGATGCCTTTAATATTGGCATTTTAGTGCAGTTTAATACTGTATTTCTCTAAAAATTAATGTTTTAACCTTAATTGTTGAATTGCATTTACTTTCAAGCTAATGTTTTTTTAATGTAGACAAATGACAATGTAGTAGATGCACACACTTTGATTTTTACAATCTAAAATTAGGTACTAAAATAGTGGAGGAGATTGGGACAACTTGCGCTAAAAAAATCAGATGTCCTCGCGCTCAATTTAAAATTTGAGGTAGAAACAAGAATTATGGAGGTAGATATATTCAAGTATTTTTATAATCTAGTGCTACTTGATAATGGTTGATACTAAATTGGTTTTTATTAGCAAAACAAAGGCCATTTCATCCATTCTAGTATTTTCTACAAGGGGATGAAAGGAATAAAGAATGTGCTACTCTGGATCAAAATCCAGTAGGAACGGGTGATTGAAATAATATGGTGGCATCTTCTTGCTTCCTCTGCCCTGCCAATGCCCCTTCAGACTCTGTTGTTGGGCTTCTTCTGAACTTTGAAGATGTGCAGCTACGAGGTGATATAAGCAACAGCTTTCTCAGCTCTGCTCCGGCATTCATATCTTTAAAAATGGAACTTTCCAAAAACCAATTTAATGTTGATACTAAAGGCATGATCTGGGCCTAAATTACCAAGAAACTTTATCCCCGGTTCCAACAACATCTTTGCATAAAATTTATAGTTGAAGAGAATTTTCTTTGATCACAAGATATTAATACTCTACTGTCATTTTAGAATAAACTACGTAATTATACATAGAATGATAGTTAGAAGGGACTATGAGGCTCATCTAGTCTAACCTGCCAAGAAAGTGGGTTTGTTGTATCTAAACCATGCAAGACAGATGGCTATCCAGCCTCCTTTTGAAAGCCTCTGAAGGGACTTCCACAATCTCCCTCAGCAATCTGTTTCATTGTCCTACTGTTAGGAAGTTTTTCCTGAGATTTAGTCTAAATCAGTTTGGAAAACTGAAGAAACTCAAACTGTAGCAAGCCTCACGTGGTTCTACATATCAGGTTTTTAAAATAATTAAAGCTTCACTCCTGCTCCCACTGAAGATAAACTTAGCTGTTTACTTAAATGGAAGAATAATCAGGCCTGTGATTTATGCAGTTCAGGTTTATTTAATCCTTGGATATAAACTAACCAGGTTGAAACTGTCAATTTTAACAATCATTAAAATTCTAATTTTACTTTTCTTATTTAAATGTTTCCAAATTTCATTTAGGTAAATATAGAAATGAGACACTTGGTTGCAATATATTTTAAATTCTTAAACAGATTTTTTTTAAGCATACAGTGGAGATAGACTGAGTATCCTATTCCCAAATGCTCTGAGCCAGTCACCTCCTGAGTTGTGTTCAGATCACTAACCAAATTAGATGGTAAGAACTTACTTTTTTAACAGCTGTTAACTGCTCTGTGTAAAATGGGCTGCTCTTTGGATAGCTGTCTTTATCATGACTAATGCTGATTGGCACCTGTGGTATAGAAACAAAGCACTGAATGGAAACCACCTTTCTGCCCATCTTCTGTAATAAGGGTCAAAAGTACTTTGTTTAGAAGAAACTCCTCTTTCCCCAAGTTTAGAAACTTTCATGGCTGCCACCAAAGTCATAAATTCTTTTGCCAAATAGACTTCATTTCTCAGTTCTGTTATTCCAGCACCCTTTACAAATCTGGAGGTAAGAAGTATAGTTGAAAATATAACCCTTTCCCTAAATATATTTTTATTGTGACCATGTTCTGTGAACATAAGTCAATCTGTCCTGTTTTCAAGCCATAAAACTCATACTTGAACAAAATTTTGATTACTTTGTCCCAAACCAAGCTTCAAGAAGCAAAGTAATTAGAATAAGCAGTTTAAATACTAGTGTTGGATATAAATTTTTGCAATTACTTGACCCAACAGAGCTAATTAAATGTAATTAAAAATTTATGTGAAGATTTTCCACTCAACACTGCATCACTGTTCTACTTGCCTGAGAATCTGAAAGTGAAATTGACTAGAAATCATAAAAGTGATAAACTAGGTAGTGTGACGGAGTCAGATGAGAAGGATATAGGAGAGTGCTGGAAGGCAGGTATATTAGTCTCAGGATGTGCAGGTCCCTGTTCCCTGGATAGCCGAACAAAGGCTACTTCAGGCCAATCAAGACACCTGGGGCCAATTAAGAACCTTCTAGAAAGGAGTAGAAACAGCTAGCCTGATTGGGACACCTGAAGCCAATCAGGGACTGGCTGAAACCAGATAAAAACCTCCCAGTTAGTCAGGTGGGCTGTGGGCATCAGGAGCTATGGAAGGAAGTGGTGCTGTTGGTGAGACTGAGTGGTGGACAACATATCATACGCAAGGAAGGAGGCCCTGAGGTAAGGGTGAAGTGGAGTTTGAAGAAGCGGGGACTGCTGTGGGGAAGTAGCCCAGGGAATTGTATTGTGTTTTGTGCCTAAAAGGTCAGCCATCTTAGCTGATACTATTAGGGTCCCTGGGCTGGAGCCTGGAGTAGAGGACGGGCCTGGGCTCCCCACTTTCTGCCTCCCCTAATTAGTTTCTGAGATTGGGAGACAACAGAGACTGTGCCAGAAAGGATAGCTTCTCCTCACTGGCTTGTGATGAAAATGGCTCAATAGGCTGTGACCTTGTGTCCAGAGAGAGAAGGGCTCCGTGGAGGGTCACAGTGAGCCGCTGAGGCTAGTAAAAATCCGCCAGGAAACGCAGGATCCACAAAGATAAGGACAGAGCTTTGTCACAGTAGTTTTAAATTGACATGCAAAAAAGTAAACAGCATAAATACACTCACTATTTAATTTGTCCTATTGCCCTATTCCAAGTGCTCTGGTATTCAGAAAATTCTACATCTGCATGCAGAGAACTAGTTTTAAACCTGAAATATTGAATATAGCTTGATGAAAGCAATTCTTCAGTGAAAGTGCGGTCACTTGAAAAGATCTACCTATTTAAGACTTTATTCAGCAAAACACTTATGAGCATACTTGAAGAGACTGGAGTATATGCTTAATTTTAAGCACATACTTGGGTAATCAATCCCTGCTCAACAAAGCACTTGTCACTCTCTTACCACAGAAGGAACCCAGTCCCGCATGCCTCATTCAGAATGATCCCAGGAAATATGCTGTTTTGGACAAGCTTAAAATAAAAACACCTGCCTTTTAACAAACCCCCTCCCCCTAAAGTTTTGCCAGATCAGCAATATTTGAACTTGGTAAGTAGATGGGGCAATTCTACAGTCAGATCATGTATGTTCAACCTGAAAATACACACCCATGAGTGTGGATAACTGATATACAACAAAGCAAAGTAAACCCTAAAATTGCACAATAAAAACAGTGAATATCCTATTTGGTTGGAAAATTTTGTATTTTGCATAAGTCATGTGATATAAACATATTTAAAATATTTCAATAGTGTACTGATCAGAACAAGACATTCCTAAAATTGTAGGAAACAAAAAATCCCAAAACTTTTCAACAGCAGAAAATACAGGCATCATTCCATATTGAACACAAGTCATTTTTTTGCACTCAAGCAAATTGAATGCTGCGTGAGAGGAAGTTATAGTATGGCTTGGCAAGGTTACTCTAAAATGGTATTGTGGGGCTCCATGTTTCTCAGTTAATTCACAATTTGCTTATTTTACAACTGAAGATTTTTCTAACTCCTATCCTGACACACTCAAGCTGGGTTCCCTAAATGTTAGCAACCTTCATAAAGGTTCTGCAGGCCCAAGTATTCCCTCATTAACTTAATGCAGTCCCCAGGGTTTACAGTGACATAATGGATCCTAATTGGAATTTCGTAAATAGTTCTGTTGATTCTCTAGAAACAGAATCCAGCTCCCATTGCTGGCTGTATTGGTTAAGGGATTGGAGGGTTTAAAAAGAGGTAAAAGTATATTGTATATGACAATCAAGATGCATATATTCAGATCCGAAGAGACTACACTTATATTTTCATACTTGGAAAGAGGTCACTTATGATAACTGGTATTCATGCCAAAGCTAGTGATTGCTACTTTGCCACATTGACATAGGTAGAAATGAGAATTTTGCATCTGAACAAAATGAACAAGGCTACACTTTTATATAGATGGGTCCTTTTTTTAAAAGGAGCTGCATTATTTATTTGTCAGAAGTAAAACTAATGGCTTGCACAACTCTCTATATGTTAATACAAAATTCCAGGTAGCCAAATGAAGGCAACTGCCATGCATATGAAATTAAATAAAACTGTTTTAAGATTAACTAAGAAATCAATGTTGTATAATTTTTATTAGTGCTGTAGATAACTAATAGCTAATAGATATCTAATTTGTTAGCTTTCTCAGTTGAAACTTTTGATGTTTGTAAAGCGCTGTATCTATTCATAACCAGCCTTTTGGGGTATGTACTACTTAAGCAGCTATTTTTCAGAAGGACATGCCTACTTTTTCTGGTGGTTATAGTCATGTAGGAGTTGTATATTTCATTTACTCTCTCCAGTAGGGTCACATTGGAATATCCTCTTCACATAAATGCCTACTTAACACAGAAATAATGGTGTCACAGGTGGTAGTGTTTCATTGTTAAACAATACTGATAAACTGACAGCATAAATTTGAAAATTTTCTAAAGCCTGATGTGATAAAATTAAGTTCTCAAGGTGACATACTTTAGAGAGTGATTTTCTCAAGTTAGTATTCTTGAAAGTCATCAGCCTCTAATTGGCTTTTTCAAATGGTTTCCTTGAATGTTTAGGGCAGTGGTTTTTGATCCTGTGGTCTGTGAACCCCTAGGGGTCTGCAGACTATGTCTAAGATTTCCAAAGGAGTCTGCACTTCCATTTGAAATTTTTTAGGAGACCACAAATGATAAAAGGTTGAAAACCATCGTGCAGGATGTCCTAACAAGTTAGTCTGTTTCAAAATGCACAATGTAAGTAACAAAAACCTGCTATGAGATAGTCATGAAAGCAGTTTGGTTTTTGGCATACTTCTCATTTGTAATAATGCTTAGCTGTGAGGTATAATAGTAAAACCCCATACAGATAATTTTCTGTAAATTTCCATGTTTTCTTTTGGAATTGGACTGTTGTTTGAAAGTAGGTGGTTTACCTGAATTATTTAGGATCAGCTTGAGAAAAAAATGCTCTTAAGAAAAATCTAGGAAACAATCAGATGAAATTAACTTTATCTCTGACACTAGTAGATTGTTGCTGCTGCTGTGAACTCTGATCTACAGTATGAGCTTGAAAGAACAGGACAGATATAAGACACTTAGAACCTGGAGAGATTGTTCTGTTCATGTCAAATGGTGATCAACTTCATTTTTCAATCTGATCTTCTAACGAGGAGCCTGTAGTGAAATTTTGCAGCAGATCAAATGTTCTGGGGACTTGCATCCATCACTCTACAGAACAAGACTGTCCAGTATATTCATCAAACAAGACAAGCTCATCAACTTTCAGAATGTTAATGCTCCTGTAGGGTTGGCCTGCTGCTACTCTAGTTTTTAGATAGGCTTCATTTCCTTGCTCCAAACGTATACCTAAAGCCTTGTATCTTTAATGGAGAACACAAGTACCTCTGACACTTCTGCTTTCTTTCAGTCTGGCTTGAATGCCTGACAGAAAGGTCGCGCCACTACTATACTATAGTAACTTGCAATACAAAAATCATTTTTGTGCTTTTTTTCCTCCTATTGCCTCACAACATTGAAGATTTGCCAAGAGTCTTGTATCTCTCAGGTCCTTCTTTGGAAAACCAATGTAAGAGCTTCCATCCCACAAAAGACATCTCATGGAACCTCTGTCCCAAATTTCTAAAGATAAGGAATAGTAGGCTGCTGTTGCACCACAAATATGGGTGTCTCCATCTTCCATTTCCTCAACACCAATGTTGTAGCCCTGTAAATACACAGCACAGGTTCTCATCCAGACAGGACTGGCGTCAGCTGTTTTGCTGGCCTCAGCGGCGAAGAAAAAAACAAAACCTTGTAGAACTGCCACCGAATCACTGTCAGTGGTTCAAAGCAGTGAAGCAGCCATGGCTGTCAAAAGCTGCAGAGTGCTGCCCTAATTACGGACGCCGTGCCACCCCTCAGTGTTCACCACTGTTCCCGCCCTTGGAGGAGCTGCTGCCAAAATGCCGCCAAGGGCAGCTAAAAGCTGCCCCGCAAATTGTGCTGCTCTAGGCGACCTTGTAGGCTGCCTAGTACTTGCGCCGGCCCTGCATCCAGCTGGCATTGACCTACTCTTGTTCAAACTCCCTAAATTATTGGTACTTTCTACTTACACATCTCTTTATCATCCTAAATCACTTCAACCCCTTTCTTCTTTTCCAATTTCCCAGTTTGTTGGGTTTTCATGTTTGTGAAAAGTGACAGATACACCACTGGCTTGGAGAGTGGACTATGGTGTTTGCAGTGCTGTCAACCAGCCCACAGATTCCCACTGCTGGGCCTTGCCCCTATCCTACAGGAAATGCCTCTAGCACTGAGAAAGTATTAACTCCGGGCTCTGACCTTTAAGACAGGGACACTTGTTGAATAAGAACTGGAGTAAGAAACATCTCACAGGCCACCAAACAGCCATGAAACGATGATGTGGGTAGTGATCAGGTCAGATTTAAACTGAGGGCCAAACAGTGGGACTCCATGTTCCATGACCAGTACCCTTAGCCATACACCCTGCCGTGCAATGAATTTGAGAGAACTTGCCTGTCAGAACATTTTAGACTTTGAAAACTGGCTTTCCATGATATCTAGCTCTTACAAGCATTTTCACCAGTAGATCTCAGAGAGCTTTACAAAGGAGGTATGTACCACATCCCCACTTTAAAGAGAGGGAAACTGATCCATAAGAGGGTAAAGGGAGTTGTTCAAGATCACCTACTAGACCAGCAGTAGAGCTGGGAACAGAACTCAGCTCTCCTGAGTCCTAATGCGGTGCTCTATGCACTGTGCCACATAATCTTAGATGACTTAGTAGATCTTTATTTTTTTAAATGTATCCCTGCCAAACTCTATTCTGACATCTCTGTAGTTACTAGAGAGAATGACATGTTCAGATTTTCACAAAAAATAAAATTAGTCACAGCATCTTATTTTCAAAGTGAGACTTGTTGATTTTATAACAGCCTAACTTTCAAATAGCAAATGGCTTGTGAAAAAAATTCTGGAGGTTAAGGTAAACTACAGCACTATTTTAGCTGTATGTAGACTGACTTGCTTAGGCCAAGTCTACATTACAAACTTCCATCGGTATAACTGTGTTGCTTAGGGGTGTGAAAAATCCACGCTCAAGTGATGTCTTGAGTTATACTGAGCTAACTGCTGAGTAGACAGTACTATGTTGATGGGAGAGCTTCTCCTGTTGACATAGCTACCGTCTCTTGCAGAGGTGGATTAACTATGCTGATAGGATAAATTTGCCCATCAGCATAGTAGCATCTTCATTAAAATGCTACAGTGACATAGAGACATGCAGACAAGCGCTGAGTCTGACTGGATTTAATTTAGCTTCACATTTAATGTCCTTTTATGAAAAAGGCTGAGTTTAGTTTGACTTACTTTTTTTCCTAATAAAAAAGTGACCAGCCATCTAGCACTAACAATGCCACTCTACTTCCTATAAGCAATAAGGCAACAAAGATTTAGGGTGACCAGAACACTCCTGACCACCAAACAACACTTAGCTAAGAATTAGTCACCTATACAAACCATTACGTTCTAAAACAATGTATACATTAACAAATGAGGCCGGTAAGGTCCATGCATTTCCTGGGCATTAGAACTGCACACTCGCTGTGAGGCCCACAGGCAACACCTAGATGAGAAGCCTACTGCCCCTGACATATGAGCTGTTGGGATTTCTACCAGGATGCTGTTCCTGGATCTTGACTAATGGCTCCATTGTTTGTATTGACCTTTGGCTAGTTGATGTCTGATAAAAGATGGAGAAAGAAGTCTTCACTAGTTTACATCTCTCCAGGGACTACTCTGCACCACAAAGGCTATAGTGTATGGTATAGCTATACAGTGGAGCCCCACTATAACGCAACAGATGGGATCCATAAAATCCCATCGCGCTAAATGCAGGGTTGCGTTATAGCGGGACCCCACTCCCCGGCAGGCCGGGGGCTACGCTTCTCTCCTTGCTGCCCAGTAGGGGAGAGAAGCTGCAGCCCCATGCCTGCCAGGGACAGAGAACTCCGGGGCTGCAGCCTGCAGCCCCGGAGTTCTCTGTGGAAGCTGCTGCCCACCCGCCTGCCGCGGTCAGGGGACATTGGTGCCTGCAGCCCCAGAGTCCCCTGTCCCGGCAGGCGCGGGGGCAGCGGCTTCCAGGGAAGCCTGCTGGGACAGGGGGACTCCGGGCTGCCAGAATCTCCCAGTCCCGGCAGCCCAGAGTCCCCCTGTCCCAGTAGGCGGGGAGCCGCGGCTTCCACAGAGAACTCCCGGGCTGCAGTCTGCAGCCCTGGAATTCTGTGTCCCTGCAGGTGGGGGCCGCAGCCTCTCTCCCCTGTGAGAAGCCGTAGCCCCCACCTGCAGTCCTGAGTTCTCTGTCCCTGGCGGGGGAGGCTGCAGCTTCTCTCCTCCCTGCCCAGCAGGGGAGAGAAGCCATGGCCCCCACAGCTGCCGGGGACAGAGAACACAGGACTTGGGAGCCACGGTATAACCGCGCTATAACCGAACTCGTGTTATAGTGGGGTGCGTTATACCAGGGCTCCACTGTATTTGCAAAGGCCCCTACTGGAGATGCACTGCCTACTCAGCAAAAGGGGCTCTTTTGGCAGTATAGTTAAACTGCTGCCCCAAACAACATAAACTATACTGGCAAAAGGAATCCGCTTGTCAGTATAAGATGTATGTACAGGAGGAAGGAAGGGTAGAGGGGCTTAACTATATTGATTAAGGGGTGGGATACTCCCCACCCCCACCCTCCTACCTGACATAACTATGCTGACAAAATGTTCTAGTGTAAACTGAGTCTGGGGTGTTCTCCCATCAATTCCAATGAGTGCTTCAGCAGTACCAACATGAAGTGACTTCAGTTTAACTGCTGTCCACTAAATTCTGAATAGCAGCTGTAAAACTGACTGGGCTCTTAATGGTTTCTCTCTGCTGCAGCCTGGAAAAGCTGTGAAGAGCAGCAGAGGCACTGGAGCTGTTTTTCAAAGAGGAAGACACCCATTAACTTTCCAAATGTGACCAGAGTAACTTTTAAATCATAAAGGCTAGAATCCTTTTTAATGAACAGCTCCAGTACAGAGGTACAGAAAATTAACTTAAGTCCCTCTGCATATATCAGGAAAAGCTTCCCACCTAGGGATATCCAGAACTTGAAAAATCTAGTCCCAACACAGCTATAATATATCTTCCATAGCTGAACTCCATTTAGTTTTGAAATTGTAAAGCCACTTTGTAACAGAGCTAATGGCTAAACTGACAATTTTCTTTCTTACTAGGATATTATGAAAGCTTTAAAAATCAAACACACAGAACTCTTAGCATTTTGGTGATTGTAGCAGAGGAATACTATTTAAGGTAATGACTATTTCTGAGTTTTGTTGGCTTCTGCAGCACAAAAAGCTGAAAACCTTATTAAATGGGTGCCTATAATTTGTTAAATGTGAAAAAATTGTCTAAATCCATATGCTGTTTCTTTACCACTATTTCAACCAACTAATGCAAAACCACCAGACGCAGTAACGCTTTTGATTAATACAAAAGCATGGTTTAAGAAAGAAAAGGACACAAATGATATAGATTTGCTTATGAATCAGATATGTAACTGTACAGCTATCTTTTGCATATACAAATTTCAAAAGTAATTAAAACTAATTTTACTAAAATCAGGTGTTTCTCAAATTATATCATAATCCATAAGATATTAACAAGACTTGAGCTTTGAAACTATCAACCTAATACAGGAGGTAATTATTTTCCAACACCGTCTACGGAACTAACATTTTCATCTGTTAAAAAGGTACAAAATGAACAGATAAAGTTTAACAAGTCTTAAATATCATAAACTATTTTGTATACAATATAAAACAATTACAAAATGTCATTCCTAGCACTCAAACTAAAATATCCTAAATTATCCACTGCTGTTTTTTTAAAAAAAAAAAATTAAAAAGTGAATTTGTTTAAAAGGATTCAAGTATAAAGTGCATTTTGAGCTGCCCAAATCGTACTTAGATAAATATTGATACCGTTCAGAAATAAAGTACCAAAGTGCTAATAGTCTTGTAGTGTTTTCCTGCAGCATTTCAGGGAAACAAAAGATAAGGCACTATTGCTTTTGGTGTACCTTTAACAATAATATAGAAAGCATGGTTAAATCTGTTTCACTGCATACTCATGCTTTTCCTTACATTCCAAATATTTGACAAGATGGTCAATATCCTCCACCTCTTCTCTCTATAGTGGGTAAGTGGTATTGTTTCATAGAAGACTTAAGTTCCTTCTGTTTTTCAGACTGTTGAAAAAATGGTAGAAGTTTGAAATATGGTCTGTAATACATTTATATTTATTTGCTCTGTATAAGTGAATAAGCAAGTTAGTTTACTACCTCATGATTTGTCCCAATACATTTAATAGGTTGTAATACAGGGACTTCACCATTTGTTGCAGGTGTGGTAAAAACAGAATGAAATGTATGACTAGGATAAGAAGTCAACTTGGTTACTCCAGAAACATTCAGTTTTGGCAATTCTATCGCAAAGGACGGTCCATGATGTCTTATTGGATTCTCCTGGGTTTTCCTAAGAGAGTGCTTTTAAAATAAAGATAGACGTTTCAATCTGCTGACAGTGACATTTTTCTTAAACTGGATAAAATAAAAAACAGAACTTTCGTCCCCCAAAAACCAACCCACCAAAGCTCCATTTCAACTGAATTCTTAAACATACATCCCTTAATGATGATTACTTATAAGTACCCACACATTTTCTTTTTGTGGTTTTCCCCAAGCATCTGTGTACAAACCCTATTTCAACCAACTCCCAACAGTTGAATTAGTGGAACAAATGGCTGTTCCTAGGAAAAAGGACTCATACTTTAAAGGTGACCTATAGAAGAAAATAGGGCTTGTGACTTTTTCTGTTGGTAATTTATGATGTGTGTTTATCCAAAAAAGGCTGAGTGTATGTCAACCGCAGAGACTTGAGGAGGAGCTCTGAGAAGCCTGACAGCTTCTCTGTTCCACCAACAGAAGGTGGTCCAATGAAAGATTAACTCACCTATCTTGTCTCTGTCAACAACAACAAAAATCTATCTTAAATTAGGAAGGTCAAGTCCTGTCTGAGTTGAAGGACCCAGAAATGTGGATTAGGAACATGGCATTGGGATGAAGGGATGGAGAAGTGGAATCATTTTGGAGTTAGTTTAGATAAACTTTTTTTTTGTTAAGTATAAACAGTCTACATATAAATCTCTTCTCTCAGCAGGCTTCATATCCTTGGCATCTAATGTTACCTTAGTTTTCCAGTTATCTAATCTATAGTCTTCCAGGAAAAACAGGGTAGACGAGACCAAAATTTCCAATGTACATGAATAGAAATTTAAAAAATTGTTGGTCCTTTATAATGTATACAGAAGGCAAAAAGGCACAAAGCTATCAGCAAGACTTACTACCACTTTCTAATTAAGGGACTATGGCAAACCTTTAGGCCCTGACTGCTGCCTTTCAATAGGATTTTGCACGTGCGGAGGTCTATGCCAGCAGATTCCTATTCAGGACTGGAGCCTTAGTTTACTACAGAAATAAAACCATGCAGTTCACCATTAAGTGACTTCTGTTTATGTATCTAAACTATACCTATCTGATTATATGTATCTAATATATATTTGCTTATATATCTAAATTAGATATTTCAAATAACCTTATTTAATAGGCTGCATGTTTTCCAGTTTGATTTAAATATTACCTGCCTATTACCATCCTTTGAAATACACCACAAATTGACAGATTCTTGTCCCACTATGTTTTCTGCTAATCTCATTTTTCTGTGCATGGTTACAGCTTGCTTCTCTGCTATTCTGAAAAGAGTGAACAAAAAGTCAAATAATACCCCTTCAGATGAAATCTGGAGTCCAGTGGGATAGTAAACACAAACTGCCATATGAATTTTACTTCAGTTGTTTTAATGCAATAAATAAAGAAAACTGCCGGTATATTTATTTGCAAGGTGATAGTAACCTAACAAATTCAGGGTTTACTTTAGACTAAGTTTCTTTCTCCACAGTCATTGCGCAATTCGGAATCTAACTTTAAAATCCTGTATTGAAAGTGTAAACTTACCTCAGCTCTCGAAAATAAGGATGCTGTAGTGCTTGGTGGGCACCAATTCTCTGATCAGGATCGTATTCTATCATCGCATACATAAGCGAGAGGCTCTTGGGGGAGATATTAGGCACAAGTGGAGATAGTCCTGTCCCTTTTTTAAAGGGGAAATCAAAACTCATAGCTCTTGACCTGTGTTAAACCCAGTAATAGAGCAAACACTTAACATTCATGTAAACTGCCTCTAAATATAAAACTTACTGAAAAATACCTAAAAGGCCAATCTAATCTGACTAGGGACAGTAATTAATTACTATGTTTTTGAAAAGGAAAGTAATTAAGAAGCACTCAAATGACAGAATTTCCTTCCTTATAAAATTATCACTGACTTACTAGTTGGTGCAGAGGTAAACTGCCAGGTGAGACCTAGAATATAGTTTTGATTCTCTCTCATCTGCCTGGGAGCATCACAAAGGAACTGCCTCTGGATAGGAAGAGAACCCATATCTGGCAACTGGCATGACGCAGCATTACATTTAGAGAGGAGGAAAGTTCCCTTAGCCACAAAGTTTGTGCAGCAATGGTTCAGCTGGTATAGGCTGCAGGACACAAATCCCTGATGTGGGTAAGAAAAAATGCTCAAGTTCCCTTGCCCTTCAACTTGAAATCTTATGTGATCAGAAAATTGCATTTAGGAATTACACTTAAGAAAGACTTAATATTAATTAATTTGTAAATATTTAAGGTATATGACAGACTATATTTAGATTTAAGTGTTCACAATAAAATAGCTGATTGTGAAAACTTCTAGATTATGTAGCAAATTTCACTTATTTAGATTAGTAAATATGGGAGTGTACTACGTACTTACTGTTTGAATTTATTAAGAATTTTCTTAGGCGGGGTGCCTAGAATATCATGGATTTTTGATATTTGGTCCAATTCATTAGATCCAGGAAAGAGAGGGTGGAAACTGAAAGATAAGAAATTAATCTGGCAATAATAAAAGTGATTTAAACTAGTTCAAATGGAATGACTGCCACTGTGTGATGCTCTGAAAACTGACAGACTGTTTTCAGACTGCATTTCACACTGATCAACAATAGGAGAGCAATGTGTTAGCTTACTGCCCATGCTTCTGGTGGGAATGAGCAAATCAGTTCAGACAAAAGAACAGTCTCTAACCACTGACCTGCCCCCACACCTACAATCTGCCAAAGAATGTCTAAACTGTTGTAAACATTCACCTGGAATATAGTTACTTGCAGACCTTTGAAGTTCATCTGTTTTTTATGGGGATGAAAGTGTGGCATTTTGTAAGAGAGTACTGTAGAGTTTGTTCATTTGGGGTCAGTTTTATTTTGTGGGAGAAAGGACACATTTGGTTTTTTTGCATGTCAACTGGCCTCTGCCCAACATAAAATTAGTTATTTCTACAGTTAGCAAGCAGCAAAAGCAGAAGGGCTGCCAGTTCATGTGGCTGGAGCAATAGCAGCTGTATGTTCTTGGTGAAGGAGGAGAGAGAAGCAAAAATGCTGCCACTGCTGATTGCATACCAAACAAGGAGGTGGCAGTATGGGAGGAGGACAGAGCAGAATTGTTACCATTGCTAGGGCACACAGGCCAAGTGGAGAAGAAGAGAAGGAGTGCAACACAGAACAGCTGCCTTTTCCAGAGCCCACAAGGATGTTCAGGAAATATTCACTGGCTTTTTAAACTATTTTCAGGAATTATTATTATAATGGAGATTACATAGACTCTCCCCAGTTCTATAATTTCTTGTACACTTACAGATCTCAATCGGCTGAATAAATTTTCTTATAGCTTTCCCAAAACTCATTTTTGCATAGTCAAACTGTAAGGTCTGTTTTTTTTCACAAAACAAGCCTGTAGAAAATGGGGTTTAAAAAACTTTTACAAATTAAACTGCAGAGTTGACTCCCATGTAATTGATTTCCTCTGAAGTTGCAAAAGAGTAAATCAGCAGAGGAGGCAAAAATATTAACATCTCAAAGGTACTATCAAAACTGAGGACTGCTATGCTCATGATAACAACAGTATGTTTACAATGCCCTTGAAGGTGTGACTGTAGCACAGGAAGGCATACCCCTACTAGCTTTAATTTATCTGACAAAGAGTCCTGTGGCACCTTAAAGACTAACTAAAATTTTTTCAGAGCATAAGCTTTCGTGGGCTAATACCCACTTCGTCGGATGCATGCAGTGGAAGTATCCAGGGGCAGGTATAAATAGGTAGGCAAGAACCAGGTGGGAGATAACAAGGTTAGTCCAATCAGGCTGAACCTTA
>ML677332.1:77021112-77076847 GCA_007922305.1 Dermatemys mawii
AACCTTGTTATCTCCCACCTGGTTCTTGCCTACCTATTTATACCTGCCCCTGGATACTTCCACTGCATGCATCCGACGAAGTGGGTATTAGCCCACGAAAGCTTATGCTCTGAAAAAATTTTAGTTAGTCTTTAAGGTGCCACAGGACTCTTTGTCACTTCTGCAATTCCAGACTAACACGGCTATCCCTCTGATTCTTTAATTTATCTAGCACTCGTAATAATAGTAGTGAAGACATGGCAGCATAGGCTAGCAGTCAGAGTACAAGCTGCCTGGAGAGCCTGGTATGTACCTGGGTTACTAGCCCATGCTGCCATGTTTACTCTACTGTTGTTATACCACACGTGCCAGCTAGATTACAAATAACATTAGTAGACTACGATCAAATCTCACTTGCAGTGTCATCTTAGAATCATAGAAATGAAGGGCTGAAAGAGACCTCGAAAGGTCATCAAATCCATCTCCCTGTGCTGAGACAAGACCAAGTAAACCAAGACCATCCCAGACTGGTGTTTGTTTAACCTGCTCTTGTAAACCTCCAGTGATGGGGATTCCACAACCTCCATTGGAAGCCTATTCCAGAACTTAATTACCCTAATAGTTAGAAAGTTATTCCTAATATTTAACCTTAATCTCCCTTGCTGAAAATTAACCTGGTTACTTCTTGTCCTACCCTCAGTGGACACCAACAACAATGAATCCCCATCCTTTTTATAACAGTCCTTAACAGAGCTGAAGACTGGTATCAGATGTTTCTCCGCCCACCCCCAACCAGTCTTGTTTCTCAAGACTAAACATGCCCAGTTTTTTTAACCTTTCCTCAGTCAGGCTTTCTAAACCTTTTATCATTTTTGTTGCTCTCCTCTGGATTGTCTCCAATTTGTCCACATCTCTCCTAAAGTGTGGTGCCCAGAACTAGACAAAGTACTCCAGCTAAGATCTCACAAGTGCTGAGGAGAGAGAGACAATTACCTCCCATGTCTTACATGTGACACTTCTGTTAATATACCACAGAATGAGGATAGCTTTTTTCACAATTGCATCACATTGTTGATGCACTATACTCCACTGATCCTTTTCAGCAGCACTACCACCTAAACAATTATTCCCCACTCTGTATTTGTGCATTTGATTCTTCCTTCCTAAGTGTAGTACTTTGCAATTATATTGAATTTTATCTTGTTGATTTCAGACCAATTTTCCATTTTGTAAAGGTCATTTTGAATTCTAATCCTCTACTCCAAAGGGCTTGTAATCCCTCCCATGTTAGTGTCAGCTGAAGATTTCATAAGCATACTCTCCACTCCATTATCCAAGTCATTAATGAAACTATTGAATAGTACCAGACTCAGGACTAACCTCTGCGGGCCACCCTTTGAGTATACCCCCAGTGAGCCATGCAGGACTCCGTGAGGAAAGGAAGAAAAAAAATCACTATTTCCCAAACTAAGAAATATTCAATCATGAAAAAGATTACAAACAATAAAACATTTAGGGGGAATTAACTATATAAAGGTATGTGACAGTCTTACTTTCTGTTAACCATCCAGCAACTTTATTGTTAATCTGCTCTTATATGTGTTTGGTGACAGACAAGACAGGATCTGTGCCTAATGTAACATCCAGACTAGAGGCATGAAAAAGTTTCAGAAAACCATGGAAAACAACATTTATGCCCTCAACATAATATTACTCATGCCATGTGCTGATTACATAATGAGGTGAGCCTCAGCTTGGAGTTTCTTTGACTCTTAAAACCAGACTCTTAATTTCTTTCTGCTTAGCACTGTACCTTGTGATTTCATAGAAAACGCAGCCAGAACTCCACATGTCCATTTTGTAGCTATAGTAGCCATCTGTAAGCAAGCACTCAGGTGCTCGATACCAGCGTGTAGAGATATATTCTGTATATGGCTGTTTGGAATATACACTCCTACAAGATCCAAAGTCTCCTAACTTCAGGGTATCCTGCTGCAAAAAACCCCCCAAACAAACAGAAAAACCCTTATGTTGTCCAATAAATTAGAAAATGGTCAAATATTGAAGCAAAGGCAAGAAAACTTCTGAAATACCTGAACCAGCCATTATAAATCTAATCATAGTTTGCTTTTGTTACTACTTTTAGGAGGGGTTTTAAGAAAAAAGAGGAGATTTGGAACGTCAAATTGCATGTCTGTGTTTAAATGTAATTAAAGCCTGTTCTCCAATGACACTGAATAGGCCTATCAATGAAACATATCTTAGCTATGGTAAATGTTTCATTATGGTAACAAATTGTAAAACTGTCATTTAAATTGTAAGTGCCTCTGAAATTTAAGGCCGTTTACATCCCATAATACACACTAGTATCTTTCTGTACATTTTCACAAAAAAATGTTGGAGATAACCTTTAATAGTAACACATATTAGCTAGTCTTGAAGGGAAGGTTGCAAAAAGTGACATGTTTAGATGAGGTTGTTTTCTTGGTGTCCTAATTTTTAATAGTCACATGATAAATATTTTTCTGTTTTTTCTTTGTATTAGTTCCTCTTCCTCCTTCTGGTTTCGTTCTGGGACACACTAAGGACTTTGAAACAGTAAAATCTATCCCATAAAAATAAATGAGCTGAATTCTGGCAACAAAACTACTAAACAACTCTGGAAAAACAGGCCTTCTGCCAGTATTTGATAGTTTTTAATATAGGAATCTTTCAAAAACAAAGCCAACTTAAGGTCTCCTTGTGAAGTTGCGTGAACAACTTCTGCCGACCGTAGGAGTTAAACATGGAGAGAGAGGGCTGAAGGATGAGTCCCAACACTTGTTTCAAAAGTGGCACAGAAAGGAAAAAGTCATTAATACATGAAAAAGTGAATTTGCTTTCAGACTTAGCTCAGATGTAAGATTTGCAGCTATAGAATAAGAGAATCCATTTACACTTTTAGCCAATAGCGACAGAAAACATTTGTTCATTCACTGTACAAGGAGGGGAGGGCACACAACTAAAGTTATATACCAAAGAGTCAACTCTCTATAACTATGAAAATTATACCTCACACTTACAAAGATATACATTTCACTGTTTATTCTGAGAAACTAGTGTACGTACTTACACTTTCAGTTAAGTAATATCATCTCACAAGATTACTTACCTTTATTAATATATTTTCTGGTTTCACATCTCTATGAAATATTCCATTTCTGCATCAATATAAAAATACAAAAAGAACTCAATGAAAGTATGAGCATATTAATTATGTTTCTAATTATTTGTGGGCAATATTTAATTCTAAGCAAATGGCATACTTCTTGCAAGGTTACTGCTGAATTTAGTGTCTTACCTGTGCATGTGATCAAGGGACTTGCATAATTGGTACATGTAGTTCATTATTTTTTTTTCAGGTAATGGCTTTCTCCTCCCTAGAATGTGGAACAGTCAAATGAAATTTCAAGTTGTACAAATGCTTTATATCAGTCAGTAAGTATGCAACAGAAGTAACATCTACTTTTCAGCTTCTGATAATGAATCCATATTCCCTTCTTCATGAATAGGAAGAATTTGATTAACATTTTTACACTTGTCATACAAAAACAATACCATTGCAATCAGCATTTCATTTGAACTGGGACATAAGATGAAAATAGACAAATTTCAGAATACACTAGAATAGTCTGACACGGGGTTGGCAAACATTTTGGCCCGAGAGCCACACTGGGCTTCAAAATTGTGCGGAGGGCTGGGTAGGGAAGGCCCCGCCCCCTATCCAACCCCCACCCAACTTCCCACTCCCTGACTGCCCCACTCAGAATCCTGACCCATCCAACCCCACTCCTTCCTTGTCCCCTGATCACCCCCTCCAGAGACCCCCACACACTCTAATTGTCCCCCCAGAGCCCCATCCCCTGCTCTCTGTTCCCTGACTGCCCCCTCCCAACACCCCCCACACCCTAATCAGCCCCCCCCCCAACTTGCTTATCTGCTCAGCCAGGCACGGGGCCCCGTGGCTTGCCATGCTCAGCCCCACACCCCGGGCCGGGAGCACAGGGCCCCACGGCTTGCTGCGGTCAGCCCGGCCTCTGGCTCGGGAGCACAGGGCTTGTCGTGCTCCACCCGGCACCCCAGGCCGGGTGGCTGGGGCTGTGCAACTTGCTGCACTCGGTCTGGCACCGGGGGCTGGGGCCAGGGCCAGGCCACTGGCCCCGCCCCCCAGCCCAAGCTCGTGGGCCAGATAAAAATGGCTGGCGGGCCACATATGGCCCATGGGGTATAGTTTGCCCACCTCTGGTCTGACAAGTATAGCTGTAAATTTGCTTATAAATTGGCAGCTTTGGTATTGCATGATTTTTCATAATGCAGAGAGGGATTCTGCTACAGATAACTTGTGAGAATTGTGAATGGTAAAGTAATATACCTATTTTTCCCCAATTGTATTATAGCAGAAATATTCCATTCCAAACATATTAGTAGGCCTCATTTCCTATGTAAGCACTAAGGTAATGATGCATAAGGTTCAAGGTTTAGAAGGGATATAATCCTGCACAAGTGCACTGCTCAAAGTGTCTTATTCCTCTTTTGATATGCAAATTACAGAACAACCTATTCACTTCAGTGGGTGTTACTGACATAGGCAAGACTTCTTACAAGAAAGACTACTCCATTTTTGTTTAGGGTCCTGAAGACATCTGATAATAATCTAGATTGTTTCCTTTACAGGCCCTCTTGAGGTTTTGAGCTTTGCTGTATTGCCTCTAAATAATGCTGTATTATTTATAATATCATTAGTACAAAGAGAAAATTAGCAAATTCCTTAGAAAACTTAGTGACTCTGGTTGAACAAGTTTTAAATTACTTCAAAGTTAGACTATATTTAACAATTCATTAACTAAAGCTAACTTTAGATTAGAATGCTAGTTAATTATATAGTCAAACAAGTTATTGCAACCTTTAGATTTTCTATCTGTACTCATTCTTTGCCATGTAGAGCTGTTTTCTACATAAAAATAAATGTTATACCTAAAAGAGTAAGACAATAAGAATTATTTTCTTTAATGACATTTGTATGGTCCCCATTACTACAGTATCTGAGCACTTACTCCCATTTGACAGATGATGAAACTGAAGCTTAGAGGTGAAATGGTTTTCTCAAGGTCACAAAAGAAGTCTACAGCTGAGCCAGCTACAGAACCAAGATTTCCAGATTTTGGTCCACTGCCTGCACCACAAGAAGATTCATCTTCTTGTTGGTAGAAGTGTCTGCTGTAACACAGTTTTGTTTAAAACTAACTTGCAACATTTTTTTTCAGAATTCTGCTGAGGATTTTAAAAAAAAAAATCAGATAGGGTCCTTTTTGCCTCTTTGATGTATATAAAGGCCTGAAAACTTTCCCTTGTTTGTTTTCTGCCTTTTTTTTTTTTTTTTACCATTAGGCATCAGGAACGTCAAATCTAGTCTTCCTTGATTTTGCTAGAGGGCCTGTTGTACCTCTGACCATGTATATTGTGAGC
Organism: Dermatemys mawii; assembly: GCA_007922305.1. Lineage (NCBI taxonomy): Eukaryota > Metazoa > Chordata > Testudines > Dermatemydidae > Dermatemys > Dermatemys mawii. Next base: position 77,026,597 of record ML677332.1, read on the forward strand.
ACACACACCTTATTTGAAATGGCTGTGGGGTGTCAAATCTTTGACATGTTTAAAATTCTAAAATGTTAATTACTGAAGGTAATATGTATTAATAAAAACAATTTTATACAGTATGACTGACTAAAGATTCCTTCCCCAATAAACTGATTGCTTTCATTCTTTTGGCCCTTGATGTTTCTAGTTTGATAAGTCTACCCTCAGTCAACTATTCACAAGTGCCTAAGTCATTCAGGAATACAAATCACACAAAGTGACAGGCATTTCTCAGAATTCCACATTAGTTCCCCAGTCACCATAACCCATGTAGATTAGACAACAATGCTTGCAACAGTGGTACATTTACATTTGGACTGTTAATAGTGCTGTCAGCAGTGGAGCTTAATTAGTGCTAGCAACAATGGGATTTTTTGAAAAACTTTCTTAGTGTAGACAAGGTTACAGAGTCTTCCACATCAGACAAACTCTGAATTACTAATGATAAAAACAGAACTTAAAAAAAATGTAGGCATCTTCATAACAAGGCACAAGCTCAACTGTTTTTGCCTTTGCAAGTCATCTTTCAGGACTGAACCAATGCTCTTCAGCTCTCAGAATTACAACATTATAAAAGCTTAACTCCATAAATAATTATGAATAGAATCACAACAGGAAAATGTTACCATGTATGTGGCTGCAATGTACTTGTATCCACGGAATCGTTTCCAGATCTTAAGAGATCTAACTTGCTTCCACTGAAGTCATTGGCAAAATTCCCATTGACTTCATTGGAATAGAGCTGGGGCCCTACTTTGCAGATAGTGAATGAAGGCGCTCTATGGCACTAAATGTTCTATTCAGAACATAACTTTGTAAGGAAATTATGTCATAATTCTTTCCCCGCTTGAGTACTTTTAAAGTCACTTTCAAACTAGTCCTAATCTATAACACAAATGTTTATATTTCTGTCAACCAGATTTTTTTCCGGGAAAAAAATAGGATTAATTTCCAAGACCAGTGCCATTAAAAAACTGAATAAATGCTGCTTTCCTAAACATTGCTGATCTCACACACTTGTTCCAATTAGAAATCTATTCTTAGCAAACCCATGCTTAAAAGTTTTCTTCATTCCAAAATTTTGTAGAGACCATCTGGTTCTAGACATTTGCTTCCCCTCTTTCATTGTCTCCACGGATTTAAAAAAAAGCCTTTTTGTAGTAGTTTTATGCCTTTTTCAAATTTTATTTTGCAGGGTTCATAATTTTATTCAGAAAATTAAAGCATAATTAACACTAAAGAGAGATTGTTTACCGGTTGTAATCCATATCTCTTCTGCACACCGAAACAGTCTGAGATGTTAACTAGTTTGTGTGGGTGCACAGCTGTGGAGGGCTGCTCTCTGACAAAGCATCAATAACATACTATGTACAGCAGAGTGATATACAGATTAGCCATATGTTCCTTCTGCTTCAGAACAGTGCAGTTACAAAAGGAGATCTTTTTATTTAGTTGCAGCTATCATTCAAGTAATATTCTCAAAGTTGTTGAATACTATACTTTTCAAAATTAAGGACTAATTTATTTTCCAGTCCAACTGTGTGTTGGGAGCTTAACAGTGAACATTTTCTAGGTTTTAAAATGGCAAGTCTCAAGTGTTGCTGGGTTTTGCAGGTGCCCTTTCTTTTTAGTGGCTCTGTTTGTGGCTATTGCTAGTTTAAAATCAGAATTTCCATCCATAGGAAATGTTGATATTTTGACACGTGTTTAATTGAGACAAAATTGAAATATTTTTTCCACAGAACAGAAAGTTCCAAAAAAATTCAATTTGAAAATGTAATTATGTTATCTTGCTGCTTCATGTGAAGCTGTAGATCAGGTGCCTCATACCCCATTCTCCTCTATGACCCAGGCTCCCCATAGTACATTTCCCATGATGCACTGCAGAAGTTAAACAAGAGATGAGACAGTGATGAATCATGGGAAATGAGCCCAGCCCATAAAGAAGAACACGGGCATGAGGTATCTAGCAGCTCAGATGGATGCAGTTCACTGTCAAACTGAATTCAACTGTAATGTTTCAATTTGAGTTGACCCAACCTAAAATGAAATATTTTGGTTTTCCTAACAGAAAATCAAAAATATCAGCAAACTTGGAATCTTCCTGAGGAAAATTTTGATTTTTTTAGAAACTGTTATCCATCAAAGTACCAGTTTAAATCCTGGTCCTTTATTCAGAAAATCCATCTCCCCTTCAAGGCATTCAAAGATAACTCCAGATGGCCACTAAAAAAATTAGAGAGCACACTTTTGAAAGGTGAGTTGTAAATGGATTTACAACTCTTTTTAGCAATGCTGATTTCTCTCCATTATCCAAACTACAACATTCAACTTTCACTTCCCTAACCAAACTAAGGGCTTGTCTAAACTTACAGCACTTTGGCTGCAATGCTGTAAAACTTAGGCCTGGTCTACACTGGGGCAGGGGGAGGGAATCGATCTAAGTTACGCAACTTCAGCTACAAAGTCGACATACTTAGATCTACTTACCATGCAGTCTTCACTTCGCTGACACTCCCCCATTGACTTCACCTGTGCTTCCCACTCTGGTGGAGTACCGGAGTCGATGGGAGAGTGCTCAACGGTCGATTTATCGTGTCTTCACTAGATGTGATAAATCAACCCCCGCTGGATCAATCACTCCAGAGGTAAGTGTAGACATGCCCTTAGTGAAGGCTCTACCGAAGGCAACCAGTGGGCTTCTCCTGTTGGTGTAGGTACTCTACCTCCCCGAAAGAAGGCAGCTATGTCAAAAAGAGAAGCCCTCCCACCGACATACTGCTGTCTACACTGGGGGGATTAGGATGGTATAACTATGTCGCTCAGGTGTATGGATTTTCCACATCCTTGAGTGATGTAGTTATAACGACATAAGTTGGTAGCACAGATCAAGCTTAAGTCAGGTATTCAAATCCACTCCCATTCACACACACTGCTAAGGAAGGAAGTTCAGAATACTAATCTTTCTATTATTTTCATTCTCGGTCTCCCAACATCCATCCAACTGCAGCTAACTAAATACTACTCTACTGAAATAGCTACCTTCTACCATAATTACTTATATGTTTCAGTTGTAGAACTGTTTTCCCTCCCTCAAAACTATATCAAATAGCTCTTCTGGCTCCCAGCAAGCTGGCTCCATTATTAAATAGGGTTCCAAGGAAGCTGTGATTGCATCATTTTGGTGACTAATGGGGTTGTATGTAGAGTGGGAGTCAGCAAGCCTGTGGGGATGAATGTTGTTGAAACCTTATTTCAGTAACACCTACTGGCCCTAGCCACTGTATTAGGCTCTGTACAAACACAGTGAGAGGTGGTCCCTATTCACAAAGCTTACCATCTAAATAGACTAGACAAGATAGAGGTTGGGAGAGGAAAGAAGCACAGAATTGCCAGAAGCCAAGCAGCAGATCAGTGTCCACTGGGAGCAGAATCCTGGACTCCAGTGCCCTACTGACAGAATCTAATGGCTTTTAAAGATTTTGTAACTGAGGAGCTCTGTGTCTTGTACCCCTACGTAAGGAAAACAGACTTATTGATGAAAGTACTGGAATTTTGTTAATTCCATTTGCCATAAATATTTAATATGGCAGTTTTATTTATTAAATTATAGGTGCGAGCTTCACAGTTAAGCTGAACAATAAGTGACACAGCACATGCTTCAGTCAGTTTTGAAGATCAAACCTAAACACAGGCATGTCGCGTCTTGCACAAGGGTTCCGTGCCACGGTTACTGCATAAAGCGGAAACCGCATATAGCTGAAACCCTTTGAGTTCAATGGCAGGCGAAATCGCCCACCCTACAGAAAGTTTTTAAAAAAATATTCCCTTTTTTTTTTGCTGACCACGTAAAGCAGAAATCACATAGGTTAAATGCGCCTAAGATGCGACATGCCTATTTTAATTTTTCAGAACTGAAGTAAGTAAATCAAATGTTTCCTGAAAGCAGAAAGTTCTGCTTACAATCCATCCAATTAATCCACTGTAGATGACAGCTCCTTACATTACTGACTTAGATTTATTAATGATACCACAAGTCTGAAGACTAGACTTATAATAAGGCAAGTATTTATGTTTTAATAACGAAGACACGAATTACTGCATGACTCAAATTTTACAATGACAAGCATAGTTAAACTACTTTTCAGCATTCTAATTTTAGCTTTTGATCTATGTATAGATAAGAAACAGGGTTATTCACCATTGCTACACGTGTGAAAGCATGGTCTCTTTGAAGCTAGTAGAAACTTTTCTCTAGATTGTAACTCAGCATGCAATACTCTTATTTGTTTATTTGGGTTTTATAGCACCACATATTATACCCTGGGCACGTTGGTTTCTCTAGTGACTATCTGAAATTTTGAAATCAATCTGCACATTAAACTTCAATAACTAGCCCCAGCCAGCAATCAGTATTCAGCTTTCCAAATGTCTATGTGGCCTAGTCTACATAGTGTTTGTACTGGCATAACTCTTGGTTAGGGATGCAATTTTTCTTTAAACTGATGTAGTTATACTAGAACAACCCCTTGTGTGGATGCACTTACTTAAATATAAAAGTGCCATAGACCAGTATAGCTTACTCCCTTTCTCTTACATAAATAAACTACGCCGATAGAAGCACCACTATAACTGTGTCTACAGTGAGCAGGTGGTCATATAATTAAAGCAGTACAACTTTTGTGTTTACACAGCTCTAAAAATAAATAACCAAAACACTGTAGCCCTCCTCCACTTCAATTTACTATCTTTAGTTACTGGCAAATCATCCTACTGTCTTTTCTTGGAAACTCCTCCCGTGGTCCTAATTCTTACACTGAAGAACAGCTGCTCTAGCATCAGAAGCTAAGAACTAATGTTTACAGAATATGAAGGAAGTTCCAGGTAGTAATGTGGCAGACTTCCTATATGGGGACAAGTTTAGCAGAAGCTGTAAAGGCTTGTATTACTCTATCATGAGCCTTTCTTGAATAGACTTACCTTGGTTTTCAAATTTTATTATGTTTCAACTGAAAGATTTGCTGCTTTCAAACAAAATACGCACAATTTTCTTACCATTAAACTGGTAAATTTTATAATGAAAATGTATAATGTAATGAAATACAAACTTTCCATGCTTTACAGTAAGGTTTGTTTCCCTGTTCCCTTTCAGGTTTGATCATGGATATTGATAGTGCCCTATAGAGTCACTACTCTGACTCATTTAAAAACAGATGTGCATACAAGTTTCTAAATTAAAAATGTCTATATAGTATAGAAAACAGCCATAAAAATAGTAGAAATTTCTCTAAAAACTGTACAATATACTCTTTAATTTCATACTATATAATCATTACATGAACAGCCAAGTGAAATGTATGATTAATGCCACTTTATGGTCTATGAAAGAGACTCAAACATGCTCTACATACCTCTTATTAGTTCATAAATATTCATGTCCATAAGTTCACATATTAGTGCAAGAGAGCCAGATTTTCTGTCACTGAAGAAACAAATAGTTTTTTTTCTGAGCAAGAAATAAAATTATATTTGCATTTGTACACAAATGTAGACAAAAAGTACTCCACTCAGCAAGAGTCAGTTTAATCATCAATAAAGCAATTTGTAGTTTTTAGTTTCAACAAACCTTTTCCTAGTGAAGCCTGTTCAAATTGATTTATAATTTTAATTTACAATAGCATTTTCCCAAACTCTTTGCATCCAGCTCTCCAGGCAGGAAGCCTCATTAGCCTTCCAAGTACTGTATGGATTTTACTCTAAGTAGGGCACAATAATACAGTCTGGAAGCTCCCAATAAAATAGTAATAGCAAGACATAATATAGTCATAAAGTATACACTAAAAATTGATAAGAGATACTAAAGCATTGCACCATATCTGAAAATATTTAATAGATGAGCTGGTCCCAATATTGTTCAGTCTGGCCAAAATAAGTCACATTTTTAAACAAGTATGTCACTTTCTAAATTCTACATTTTGACAGTGGCAGTTTTCTATGATAGTGGATTCCCTGTAACCTGAAGTCTTGAAATCATGATTTGAGGACTTCGGTAACTCAGTCAGAGGTTAGGAATCTATTACAGGAGTGGCTGGGTGAGGTTCTGTGGCCTGCAATGTGCAGATCAGACTAGCTCAGTGATCCCCAAACTTTTTACCTTACCCATGTCTGCACTCCCAGCCCCCAGAGATAGGAGTGGTGCCACGACTCTGGGGTGGGGAGTGGAATGTGGACAGGGGTAAGAGGGCTGAGGCCACAGCTGGAGTGGGGAGAGATGGTGAGCAGAGTCCTGGGTGTAGAGCCGATGGCCAGGGCCCCAGAGCCAGAAATCGCTCCTCATCTGGGGTCTGGCCCGGGCCCCAGCCGCACCCTCGGACATTCCTCCATGCCCCCTGATGCCTCACAGTTTGGGGACCTCTGGACTAGAAGATCATGATGGTTCTGGTCCCTTCTGACCTTAAGTCTATGAGTCTACATGGGGAATGACTGTCACAACGGTAATTGTTGTCTATCTGTGCTTTTTCATTTTGCTTGGCACTATGTATATAATAGGAGTTGTGAAATGATTAAAAGCAGGACTCAGCCTATTCCACAACTGTGACTTTCAAACATTTTACTTCAGAATCTGATATTTTGGTGTTTTTTAAAAAAAGGTTTAATCCTTGTGGTTGCAGAAAAACTTGTGAATATGAACAGAGTAAACTGATGCAGTGTTTCCTGTTTGACTCTGCAGGGAGCTGGAACATTTCCCTGAGAAGTATGACCTCTCTCTTTAATCTCAAATCCAGGGCCCCAGTGGACTTCATAATTCTGCTGCTGAATAACTTGATGTTTTTCTAAGATGCCATGGAATTCATCATGTTCCTGCAGCTGGCAATGGACATTTTGTTTTATGTCTCCTTGCCCTGGTGGGACCTGTCTACGGATGCCTCTTGCTCTCCAATATTCCTTTCCCAATAATTTGGTTACAGTGCATGCTCCCTGCACTGTTCAGCTGAGCCAGGCAAAAAGGAATTGGGGAACCAGAAATGGAGTCCATCTTGCAGCAAGAGAGTGGCTGGCAATCTGGGCTGCAGCTAGATCTAGGGAATTGGGAGACGGGCTACTAAAGCCAACTACTAGCTTCTCTCTTCTGGCATTTGTGGTGGGAAATAGGTTCTAAGCTAGGTTGTCTTGATAACACTGCAAGGGCTGACGCCCAAAGAATGGAAAAAGCCAGCCTGAAGAGCATAGCAAAAAATATCCTTGAAAATAATAATCAACAAATGTAATGCTTGATTATTTTCAGCAATGGACCATGGTGTGCAGTTGTATAGGGGTGAGGAGGATGAAGATAATTATACGGCAATAGAGTATGTCAGCTTTGCTACAGAATTTGGTCTTTCTTTGCAACAAAGTACCTGGAGCCTTGGAGGGCAGTAGGCATGAAGTCTCCTTTCCGCAAAACAAGAATATAAATTTATTAATTGGTTAAAATATCTCTTGTCCCAGGTCACCTGTTTTCCTATTTTGTTAGTATGGATTTTGTAGTTCTGATGTTTTTGCAGCACTATACGCTAAAGAAACTGAACAGTACAATTTGGAACTGTATCATATCTTTGCCTAACAAGAGGCATAAGGGCTTGGGAGAATCAGACGGATCTTCCAAAGATTTCCTTTTTGATGGAATGTATAATTGGTAAAATGCCTCCAAACTGTCTTTTGTCTCCAGAAGATACTGAAAATTTTGCAAACAGAGGATACAGGAAGTAGGGGAAATAAATACACTGTACTTACAAAACCACCTCGTGTAACATAAGGATATTAGGATGTGGATTCAGTCGCCTCAGTGCTTGTATTTCTCGCAGACTATTCACTTGCTCGATACTAATGTGTAATTTAGAAAAGAAGTGAGAGTGGAAAACTAGTTTACAATTTAGGAATTAGATTGTGACTAAGTCCCCACACAAGGAAGAAATAATCTCCCCTCCTCTTATGTCTTTATGCAAGCAACCCAAATCCAGGAATGCATAAGTGGTTGGGGAGTTAATTGCCTGGGACAAGATCGGGTGGGAAATGGGTAATATCCTGGCTCCACTTCCCCTGTTTGCTGACCAGACTGACTGACACAGGAGAGGAGGGGAGTAATTTACTCTTGGTGTAGACCAGAAGTAAATTACTACTCCTCAGCTGCAAGAAAGAAATCAGAGAGGAATTGTGACTCAGAAGTGCATTCAAGTCACAATAACTCCCACTGCTATTCCTGGATTGGTGCACCTTACAGCTGAAGACTGTGCTTACAGTCAAATCTAGCCCTGTGTAATCATTAGCCTTAAAACTCAATTTAAAATTAATAACCACTAGTGTGAAGAACACAGTATTTTACTAGCTAGTTAAAACATAGTATTTATGCATGTGACTCATGCCTGGGACTCAATTAACCATTAGAAGTCCAAGCTACAGAAACCCGTTGAGTGGAAAATCCATTTTATGGGGCTTCAATGGCCTTGCATGGACACTAGATATAGCAAATCACTACAGGATAAGCTTTTCCTTTCACAAGCTGATCAAGAGTTAACCAAATGCCAAAATCCTTATGTTTTAACATGAAACTAAAAATTATTCTGTACTAGCAAGATCAATTTATCTATTACCTATAGCTGTAAGTGAACATTCCAGTAAAAGTGTAACCTCTAGCCATTCATAACTATCATAGGGTCCAAGACCTCAGGGACCTTTAATGCATCATAGGGAGAATGTTCTCACAATCCCTCATAAATATGGGAATGGTGGACATCTAAGTGCAATGAGTTGAACACACAAAATTTTTAAATGTTATAACTAGTATTTATTTTTGTTCATTTGGTCTCAACTTTAGACACTTAGTTTTCTTTTTTAATAAGAAAAGAACCAAAACTAGAACATATCTCTGAAAATTAACATGATTGACTGGATATGTTTTTGGTCTCAGTGCTTAATGTTAGCATTTCTGAATGGTCCCAAATAAAATGTGGTATAAAATGTTTCTAATTTTAATTCAAAACATGACCACAGTAAAGTGATTTACACAATGAGGGTTATTTTCGGAACCAAAGTAGTACAATTTACATGTTTGTTTTAATCAATTTCAATATACATTAAAAAAAAGAAAATATATCATCAAAAGATACTACTTCTGATTCCTGTTATGTTAAGTAACATGAAATGTCCTGTATTTTATGATAAATATGCAGCATTTGTCAAAAGAGCGTAACTAGATCTAAACTGCCCATATGAATTTCCCAGATTAAAAAAATCAATTGCTGGAATCTGTTTTACAAAATACACTGCCAGTTTCAACTAGCTGTAAATAACAGTAATTTTACTTGGAGTACACTGTGCAAAACTGACAGACTCATCAATATTGGTTTACATGACAGAGCCAGCTATGTCACCATCTAATAATATTTAATCTTGATAAACAACTATAAACTGATCATAATTTCAGTGAGACATAATGGAAACCTGTTTTGTCTTAACAAAACAAACAAAAACACCCAAAACTCAGCATCAGCAAACTGGCATCTATCCCAAATAAACCTCATATATAGAGCTAATTAAACAAATTTTCGGTTTTTAATATTTCTAAAACTGATGAGCCAAGAAATGTGTGTGCGTATTCTGAACTTTCTGGACCAAATACTGGGTTGTAACCAAGCTGCACTCAGTGTAACTAAGGACGGAACCACATTTACATACAACTTGTTCCTCCAGCTGTCCAGACCCACTGAGTTTATGGCTCCACTGTACCAATGGACCAGCACAAAGTGGCTACAGTAAAAATTGTGTTGCTTCAGTGGCCTTGGCTGATTAATTTCTTTTTCCATTTAAAGGAAAAGGATGTGTTGGTAAACTCACTCTTCTTTAATCTCTGCAGATCTGATTTACTTCATAATCTGTGCAGCAACAGAGCACTGAATCAAACCTGAAATTTTTCAAAGCAGTAGATGCAACATCAATTGTTATTAAGTTACACTCTCTGAAATCAAATAGGAAATGAATGTGTCTGAGAGCTGAACTTGGCCCCTTGCGGTTGTGTACCTTGATATGGATGAGAATGCTGTGTGTAGGTATCCAGTAAATCCCATTTTGCCATTTTCCTAATAAGAAAGCGCTCTCCCTGTGACTTGCGTTGCCCACTATTAGAGGACACAATCAAATGTGGATAAAGGCAAACACAAAATATAAAGAGGAACAAAATCTATCCAGGGAGAGAAGATAACTACTGTTACACAATCCACAATAAAATACATTTTAAACTGACAATGGATAACAAAGGTGTTCTTTACACCACCTTCTTCTACTAATCCATTTATGGCAGGAAGAAAAATGACACAAGCATGTTCAGACATATTCTACTTTTCCTTTTTGGTAGGAATTAATTTACAAATGTAAAACCAAGACACAAAGTGCTGACAGGAACAAATATGCATTAAAGTAGACAGGACTGAATAAAGACCCCAGTCCTCCTCCCTCTCTAATCTTGGTCTCAATCCAGTTGACAAGCAGGTATAGAATTTGCTACAGTGAGTGACATCAGTGGGTCTAGTTGGTAGTAAGCACAATAACAAATAATAATTTGCTATATGATCAGGCCCTCAGTTCCCTTTTTCTAACATATGCCAACATATTTTTCAACACACGTGAACAAGTATTCAGAATCCTTCTATTCAGTCTTAAAGTTATATTTATTTCCCCAATAAATGTAAATAAAGTTTTCAGATTTTGGGCAACAGTATGATCAACAATACCTACCTTTCAAAATGCTGTTTCATTTGTTTCCATGCATAGCAATTTCCATCCCTAAGACTCTGTGTCTTCAGAACATCAGAAAATGTTCCCTCACCTATTTTACCAATTGGTTTATATTCTAAAAACAAAAATATTTAAATTTTAAAATCTAAAAATAAGTTTTGTTGTAAACAAAAAATATTTTTATATTTATCCTTAGTTGTTTTTCATTAAATTCTGTCTTTGCTGGGTGATATTCAATATTACGCTTTTGGTTGTGATTCACACGTCAATCATTTGGGTAAAAACTTAATTTAATTAGCGCAAATTGGGTTTTACTACCTCATCCTACTGATGCTCATATTATTGATCGTACAAAACATTAACACAATTCCAGAGCACAAACTATGACCTCCCTGCTCTGTGACAAGGTACCTCTGCACATACAGGAGGCCTTTTTTCTTTCATAGCTAGGGCCCTACCAATTTCACAGCTGTGAAAAACATGTCTCAGACTGTAAAATCAGCTCTCCTTCATAAAATCTGATCTCCCCTGCTGCTGGGAGCCCGAGGCTCTTAACTGCTAGTCTGGCCGTGCTGGGGAGGGACAGGAGTTGTCCTTCCCCTGCAGGGCCGCTCTTCGTGGGGAGATCAGACCCACGTCCACAAGCAGTGCAGAAATGAGGGTCAAATCCTGTCTTTGACCCAAACTATATTTCTCTTTTTTTCTTAGCTTCCTTTACATGTACTTGATTGGTCCTGCTCCAATAATACTGACTATTCCATCAGCCAGTTTTATTCATCCCCTCAAGTACCCTCATTACTTAGTGTCGCTCCAGATTCCATCCTTGGTAATCTCATCTGCACCTATAGGTTCAATAACCATCTCTACCAGTGAGCTGAAGGTAAACCAATTCATGTCAGTTTCATGCTGAAAGCTTATGAACAAGGACAGAAGCAGGCAGTGGAGTTATTCACAGAAAAGAATCCAAAATAGTAGAGACTAAGGGAGAGGTAAAGTAACAAAGCCCTCTTTCCTCCCTTACACCCTCATGCCTGACAGCAATCAAGGAGGCTGTAGGAGATTTAGCCCTGGTCTACACTACGAGATTAGATTACCCATAGGGTACTGTGGCACTGTAGCTAATGCTGCAGCAACATTGTAGTATAGACACTGCTAGACCATATTTTTCCATCACTACACTGAATTCATCCTCTTGAGAGGCAGTAGCTAGGTTGACAGAAGAATTCTTCTGTCTACCTAGTTGTGTCTATATGGCAGGGGTTCTCAAACTGTGGGTCGTGACCCCCTAAGGGGTCATGAGGTTATTACGGAGGGGTTGCAAGCTACCAGCCTCCAACCCCAAACCCTTCTTTGTCTCCAGTATTCATAATATTGTTAAATATTTAAAAAGTGTTATTAATATGTAAGGGAGGTCAAACTCATAGGCTTGCTGCGTGAAAGGAGTCACCAATACAAAAGTTTGAGAACCATTGCAGTATATTTGGACTTAGGTTGGCTTAATACAGACAGGTCTACACTTAAAATACTGCAGTGATACAGTTGCAGCAGTGCAGCTGCACCATGGTAACACTTCAGTGAAGATGCTACTATGACAAAGGAAGAGCTTCTCCTGTCAGCATAGTTAATCCACCTCTGTGAGAGGTGGTAGCAGAAGCACTCCCATTGACATAGTGATGTCCATACTGGGGGTTAGGCTAATATAATTGTGTTGCTTGGGATGTGGCGCTTTCATACCCTTGAGTGATGTAGTTAGGTCGACCTAAGTTTTAGTTATGGACCAGGCCACAGAGTAATAGAGACATACCCCTTCTCCTTGAAGCACCAAGGAGTCTTTGCAGGGGCAGAAGTGACTGAAAACTCTTTCTACCATCCAGAAGCTGGATGGTGGATCTTTATATTTCAGATATCTACCGGCAGCAACCCAGGTGTCATCTTCAGTTCTTTTTTTCTACTAGTCAACTTTCATATCCACTCTTGCAATGAATGCTTCTTCTCTCTTATTAATATCATTTAAAATGTGCCCTTTCCTCATTACCAAGGTTCTCTTTCACTTCTCATCTTTATTACTGTGACCTTCCCCTTTACAACCTTTCCTCTTTTCCAGTCTAATAGTGGCACTTTGGATAACATCATCGGTATCTCCTATCACTCTTATCATTTGCTCTTTAAGTTCCTTCTAAGACACTCCCTTCTCTTCCTTCATGCTGCGCTTATGTTTGAAACACTACTTCTCTACATTAGACCTTCACTTTCTATAAAGCCCAGTTCTTCCAGAAATCTATTCTTCCTTTTCATCACCAACACGTTCCCCCCCCCCCGCCCCGAACTGTTGTCTTTTATTATTTTCTTGTCTGATTTAGATGGTAAGATCTTCAGTGCAAGGCACAGGCAGGCCTGTTTATAAAATGGCAAGTACAATTTCTAATGCTATGTATTAATATAAACAATCCTTGCTCATTGAGTACTTTACAAGTCAGAAACAGAATCTCAAAAACCAATATCGGAAGGCACCAAAACCATCACAGCAATACCAAATCAGGAATAATATGCTTAGGTGGCAGAGTCCTGCTCAGAAGCCTGATTGCTAATATTTATTAACCCTTAACAACCATTGATTTAGCATGTTCAAACCTTAATATTGTAAAGAACATTCCCCAACAATCTTTTAAAAATAGAAAGATAAACTTCACTATGGCTGAGATAATTGATAGCATAGTGGGTGCATCCCCACAGTGTCAGAGCCAGTTTCTGTGTTAAACATATAAAAGCAGCGGTGTCCGTTTGCCACTAGCCACATGTGGCTAATAGGCTACTGAACTGTGGCTAATGCATGAGCATACCAGATTTCATGGTTATAGTAAAAGAAAAAGAATGCATAAGTGTTACACTGACATAATTTTGTTAGTAGCACCTATTAATAGTTGTGGTAATATTTACTTATTTTTGATATTAATAAAAAATAATTTGAAATGTCATTTGTAGTATGTTTTTTAATCCTTTTTTATAATGGGGCGAATAAGAAAAATTAAAAACCACAAGTGTGGCTAGCATCAAATTTCCATTGGACACCGCTGATATAAAGCATCTGCAGCAAAGTTTAGCAAGTTATTTACCTGTTCTTCAATGGTAACAATTGGCAATCTAGAGAGTTCTATATTACACAGTCCATTACTAGTTCTTACATGCAAATAGTTGATTTTATGGCACGATAAAAATCCAAATCAGGCCATCCTTAGAGATAAACTGGAAATAAAATATGAAGATTCTATCTATCAGCAATATGTGCTGAAGACTCAAAATACCTAAGCTAAAAAGTATACATAATACATTAAAAAAAAAACATCACCACAACAAAACAAAGCTTTCTGATTGATCCCATGACATCTACCTCTACTTGGCTCATGAACTTTTGTCTGGCTATAACCCACCAGAGTATTTTTCTCATGGAAGAATAGGCCTGGAGCACTGGACCAGGATGGAGTAATTTAAATCACTTTTTGTCTATCACGGATTTAAATCAGGTGAGGATTTGAAAGAAAAAAAGTGTGCTATTACAACTTGCATGATATATTTTAAATCTAACTAAGATATAATTTAAAAAAGCCACAGTGGTAGGGTATCATTCAATTTTTAAAGATTGTTGTAAGCAAAAACAAAATATTGAAGACTAACACTCTGATCCTGGAAAACACTTAAGCAGATACAAAACTTTACTCTTTTGAGGTTTGACCCTGCTCTCATTCAAGACAATGAAAAAGCTTCCACTGAAGTGAATGATGCAGGATCAAGCCCCTGTAAAGTCTCATTTATGTCAAAGGCACTACTCATGTTTAAAGTTACATGTGTGCATAAGTGTTTGCAAAAACAGGGACTAAAATTGTATTTTGATTAAAAAAATTCTCTTAGTGGCATAAAAATTGTCACTTCACAACAAAAATGCTTCAGTGTTAATGAAAAGTTATCCTTTTCAGTGCATTAACAAATACATTGTGAAGGTTTTTACATAAAAAATTAAGTCCAAAATTTTCAATAATAAACCCATACGTAGGCATCAGAGTGGGGTTTTCAAAAGCAACTAAGGCCTAGATCCACAAAAGGACTTAGGCACCTGACACTTTTGGTACCTAAATGTTAGACTTAGGTGCCTTTGAGATCTTCAAAACCTTAATTCAGCTGCTGCCAAATTCTAAAAACACCTAAAATCCTTAGGTGCCTAAATGTCTGATGTTCAAGTCTCATAGGTATCTAGAAATCTGCCAGTGAGGATGTGCACAACTACCTCAGTTCCTTAATTCCACTGTGTCCTGACTATTTTAGTGAGTGTTGGTAGCCCATTGGGAAGGGCACTGCCCAGGTTCTGAAAGACTTAGGGCTTGTCTTCACTAGCGCGGGGAGATATCGATCTTATGGCGATCGATTTATCGCGTCTCATCAAGACGCGATAAATCGATCACCAGCGGCGCCCTCGTCGACTCCGTAACTCCAGCTTACCAAAAGGTGCAAGTTGGAGTCAACGAGGGAGCGCCGCTGCCGTGAGGACGGCAGGTAAGTCGGCTGTAGATACGCCAATTTCAGCTACGTTATTAACGTAGCTGAAATTCCGTATCTACAGTCGATCCCCCGCCCTAGTGAGGACCAGCCCTAAGGCTCAGTTCCCTACTCTGCCTAATATGGAGAAGAAATTTGAATTTGTGTCACCCCATGCCCAGGAGTGTGCTCTTATCACTGGATCCTGGGGTATTGTGGGTATCAATCTCTCCTGGCAAAGCTGTTCCACTGTGTATAAAGACTGAAATATTCAATGGAGGAGGAGAAGTGGAACCTGAGTCACCCACATTCCAGATGAGTGCCCTAACACTGGGCTACATAGTCATTCTCTCTCTCTCTCTTAAGACCAGTGAATATTTAAGTAATTATACACAGCTTCAATGGAACAGCTTCAAGAAAGGGAGAGAGAGCTCCAGCCCCGATTTAGACATCTAAATCCCTAAGGGGCAAAGCCTATTCCAGACCCCTCTCCTCAGCATTTCCTACTAGCTAGTATAGGTGTCTCTCTGCTCAGTGTGCTGGCTTTTGTGGCTTCCATTCTTAGGCAATTAACTCTCTCCATGCACGGTATAAAGCAGGGGTCTCCAAACTACGGCCCGAGGGCTGGATCCGGCCCGCAGCTTCCATTTGTCCAGCCCCCCAATCAACAGGGGAGAAGCGAGCAGACAAAGGCTCCTGCAGCTGAGCAGACATGTTGAGCAAGCAAGGGAAGAGGCCGCTGGCAGCAGCTCGCATGTGGGAGCAGCTCAGCTGAACTGTGCTGAGACAGTGTCCCCGAAAAAGGAGAGCCAACTTAGGGGAGAGTCACTGCTGAAGCCAAGCAGGCCTTAGAGTAAAAATACAAGCCAGACGCTTAATTACATCTCCAATAAATGGAGTAAAGAAGATGGAAATAAAATTAAAAAGTAACGTGAAATGATTTTTAATGTATTGACAAATATTTTGTGTGATTTCACAGTGCCTGCATTGATTATACAGCTACTTTTATACCTGATTTAGAATTTAATGCAACACTGACACAGTAGTGTTGTTTGTTTTTTTTTACAATTTGCATATATTTATTTTTTTCCCCACAGTCACTTCGTCCCACAAAGGCACTTCAAAAATCTAATATGGCCCTCGTCTCAAAGTTTGGAGACCTCTGATACAGAGAGCCTAGGAACCTAAATCAGGACTGTGGATGCCATTGAATAGCAAGGTAACATGAAAGGTAGGTGCTGAGCATTGCAGCGCCTAAGCCGCTTTGACTCTAGTCCTAAGCAATTTGGGAGCACAAATCCCATTGACTTCAAACTGAAAGTCTTGATGGAGGAGAATAGCCTGGTCAAAGCATTTCTTTACTTGTGAAAGTTCATAACGTTGGAAGGTGGTGTTGGTTGCACACAGAGGGCTATTTGATTATCTGAGTTTATGATGGTGTCAAAGGAACGATGTTAGACAATGTAAACTTGATTTTTCAGTACAGATGAGCATTTTAAGTGTGAAACTTTCAGTAGGAAAAAATCTCTATAAAGCCTGAAATTCTACTAATTATTAGAACACAAGTACAAAACATCCACATTAGCAACTTAAGACTTTAAAATTGAAAGAAAATAAAGAACAAAAATGTTTTTTTTAATTTTTTTTTACTTCAATCATTTATTTAAAGATGTAAATCAAATTTTTATTTAAGTATTTTTATCCACAATGGTGAATACACTATCTAGAACAGAAAGGGCCTAATCCCTAATTAGGAATTGATTTCAGTAGTATCCATAACAAATAAGGCACTTTTTAGACATACAAGAAAGGATGTCTCTGTTTCAAGAAGTTCACCATTTCAGGATAGACAGAAAAGAAGACTAAAGTCAAAGAAGGAAAACAAAATGATTTCCTATACAAATCAACAAAATACACTGTAGGTAGCATGAGAGAAGTGGGTTTCTAAGAGCCAGAGGGTAGAAGTCTTGCAGATTCAGGGAAGTCTAACAATTCAGAGGTGTTAGACGTTGACAAATCTGCAGATGAGAGTGGGAAAACTGGTGGGGTAGAGATGCCATAACCATCAACAAGCGAGGATAAGTAGTGAAGGAGAGATTTAAATAGAGCCTTGTAGGGAGTGATCAACAGTTTCAAACATAACTGTGGAAGGAGAGCAAGTGTAGGAATTCAGAGGGGGAGTAATGTGATCAAATTGACAGCAAGGAAGATTACTTTAATGGCTGCAGTTTTAACTGGGAGACGACACAGAAGACTATTGCAGTAGTCAAGGAGTGAGGAACTAAACCAGAAGTTTGGGAGTGGAAATGGAAAGAAAAGGATGGAGAATGGAGATGATGAGGAGGAAAAACCTGTAGGATTCAGATATGGTCTGGATGTGTGGGCCAAGATAAAGGCATAAATTAAAAATAAAACCTATGTTCAGTGTAAATAATAAAGAGAATGGTGGTGGTGTCGACAGTGATAAAAAAATGAGGAAGAGGAGGTTTGTGAGGAAAGTTTAAGAGTTTGTTTTGGGCCATGTTCAGTTTAAATTGATAAGATAATGTATCTCTCTGACATTTCCTCTGGGATATTAGATGGGATGGTTTAGAAAGAGACAGGTCACTGGTACAGAGAAAGTTTTGAAAGTCATCAGCACAGAGTTGATATGTGAAACCATCTAAGGAGAAGATATTGTCTGGGGTCAGCCTGTAAAGTGAGATGATCAAAGAGCCAAGGGCAGAACCTGATGAAGGAATGAATAGACAGGTAGGAGAAAAACCAGAAGAGGACAGTATCTCAAAAGCCAATGAGGGCAAAAAATCAAGGAAAAGATGATCAACAGCATCAAAACCAACTGAGAGGTTGGGGGGCGGTCTTTTGGTGCTACTTTACTATTAGTAATCAGAGGGCAGGTCCTTCCCTCTGCTACTTATCTCCCTCATATATCTTTGCATAGTAGGATCTGGTCCCCCTCCCACCAACCCAAAGTCCAATATGCATATCCCATCCCCACCCCAATAGCAGGGCCCATTTATGTTCCAAATGGATCTGACACTGGAGTCTGGTCCTCCACCCAGGGTGCCCCACCCACACATAACAGAAGTGGTGCACAAGCCCCGCATGCATCCTCCCATAGCAAGACTTAGACACCCTCTTGTCCCCATCCTCACACTTGTATCTCCATTCTCCCTGCTCTCTGAACAGGACCCACTGACAAAATATGGCGATCCCGCTCCCACTTACACATCCTGTCTGCTGCACCCCGGAAACGCCTCCCGCTCCGTGTTTCCCTCTCTCTCCATACAGAAACTCTCTCTCCCCTTCCCCACAGAAGCCTCCCCTCCCCCGACGGGACCCTCCCCACAGCGGGAGGCCCGCTCCCGCACTCCCCCGAACACGGGGAGGCTCGCTCCCCTCATATCGCCACCAGGCCCCGTCCCTCTCCGCCCTTACTGTTCATCCTGCGGCTCCTCAGCGGTGTGGGGACGGGGAGGGAAAGGCTGAGGCCTTCTCTGCAGCGCCCACCCCTCCCGACAGAGCTGTCAGCGCGCCATGTTGTATCCCCGTCACCCTGGTAACCGCACAGACTCAGGATTCCAGCCCAGGAGCACGGCCGAGTCAGCGCCACCCTCCCACAATGCCGCGCAAGCGCAATGCAGTCTCCATCTGCTCCCGCGGCGCGAGTTTACGGGCTCTCCTGTCTTTACCCGGTTTCATAGTCGCGCAGTCGTAGTAGAGCTCGTTTGCAGGACGGGCCATTGACGACCCCCATTTGCGCAGGCGCAGCAACCTTCTCGCGTTTTCTCTTCTCCCCAACCGTCCTTGAGAAACGGTGCAGAGTAGCAAAAACAGAACCTTGTATCCCTCACGGCTCTACCTGCGCACGTGCAGTAAAGACTTCTTTTGCGCCTCAGTCCGTGACTGCTGGGCAAGCGCAGTAGGTATTTCTGTTCCCGGGTTTCGAACTCTGAGGGCCGGGCAGTTGCCCTGCCCCTGAGGAGGTTCCCTATAGGCGGGGTGGGGAAAGGGAGGAGGATTAGGTTAGGCTGACCCTATCTGGGCAGTCCCATGGTGAGGGGGCAAGGGGAAGGTCACACTGCTCAGCAGTGTCTAGTGCAAGTAGGGTAACTAGCCAGCAAATGTGAAAAACTGTGACGGAGTAGGGGGTACTAGGAGCCTTTATAAGAAAAAGACCCTAAAATCAGGCCATCTGGTCACCCTAAGTGCTGGGGTAGTCAACTATTTTTTGTCAAGGTCCAGATTTCTTGGTTAAGGAATAGTCAAGATCTAGACTTCAGAGGAGCCTTTTCTTCACACCACAATAACAACAATGATAATAAGTAAGGAAAAAGATTTCATGGTCATTTCAAGAGTGTCTGGGGTTCTGGATTTGACCCAGGGTCAACCTATTGACTACTCCTGGTGAAGTCCTTTGCTGAGGTAGATGCGGTCTAGGTGACTGTGTGATAATACAGTCGGGCCCTCACCACCATCTGGCTTGCTGTGCTCTTACACCAATGGGAACACTTTGAGTCACCTGTGTTGTGAACTACTTTCCTCCATGCTGCCTGTAGGCTGCTGTGTCTACAATAGGCTGTGATCCTGCACTGTTCGCTTGGGTCCCTGCATCCACACAAACTCCTATTATGTCTTTGGAGTGACTGCTGCAAGAGTGCTTGTCTCTCTCTCCACCGGAAGTTGGTCCAATAAAAGATGTGATTTCACCCACTTTGTCTCTGTAACACTTACATTTGCAATTGCCTGAGTAATCCCATTGCAGGAGCAGGACTGTAAATGCATCTTATGTGTTTCTGTAAAGCACTATGCTTGCCTGTGATAGTACAAATAAATATTTTTTTAAAATTTTAAATAATCAAAGCTATAGAAACAAACTTATAAAAAACATCCCCCACTCCCAGTGTAACTGTAAAATAGTATGTGAAAAATGGGGCTTACTGGGAGAATTCCATAGAAATTACATATATCTGAAATTGCAGCGTTAGCCCTTTAATACATTTTCTTGTAGAAGGTAGTGACTTAGGTTTGTATTTTTAACAGTAGTAACATCTCAGTATTGTGTTTTCACATAAACATTTATAAGTCTCACAAATTTGAAATATGAAGTTTTAATAGTTTTACAAGTTTTAAGGTAACAAGACCTATGGATGGGAGGAAGTGGTAGATGTGGTATATCATGACTTTAGTGAGGTTTTGATACTGTCTCACATGACCTCAGAAACAAACTAGGGAAATATAACCTAGATGGAGCTAATATAAGGTGAGTGCGTAATTGGTTGGTAAACTGTTCCCAGAGAATAGTTATCAGTGGTTCACAGTCAAGCTGCAAGGGCATATCAAATGGAGTCCTACAGGAATCAGTTCTGGGTCCATTTCTGTTCAATATCTTCATCAGTGATTTAGATAATGACATAGAAAGTACACTTATAATTTTTAATAATGAGTCTTTGTGGCACCTTAGAGAGACTAACAAATTTATTTGGGCATAAGCTTTTGTGGGCTATAACCAGCTTCATCAGATGAATGTAGTGTGAGCAGATGTCCTGATTTTATAGAGATAGTCCTTTTTTTTTCATATGGGTTCCTATTACCCCCCACCCCCATCCTGATTTTTCACACTTGCTGTCTGGTCACTCTAGATGCATGGAGTGAAAAATATAGCAGGCAGATATAAATATACAGGACATGAAAAGATGGAAGTTGCCTTACCAAGTAGGGGGTCAGTGCTAACGAGGCCAATTCAATCAGGATGGATGTGGTCCATTCCCAACAGTTCATAAGAAGAGGTGAATATCAACAGAGGGAAAAAGAACAGGAGTACTTGTGGCACCTTACGAACTAACAAATTTATTTCAGCATAAGGTTTTGTAGGCTATAGCCCACTTCATCGGATGCATAGAATGGAACACACAGAAGTAAGATGTACATATACACAGAAAACATGAAAAGGTGGAAGTTGCCATATCAATTCGAAGATACTATTTAATTTAGGCGAGCTATTATCAGCAGGAGAAAAAAACCTTTTGTAGTGATAATCAAGAAGGTTCTTTTTATGGATACAGACTAACAGGCTGCTACTCTGAAACAGAGGGAAAAACACTTTTTGTAGTGCTAATGAGGCCAATTCAATTAGGGTGAACAAATTGGAGAAAGTCCAGAGAAGAGCAACAAAAATGATTAAAGGTGTAGAAAAGATTGAAAGCACTGAGTTTGTTTAGGCTGAAGAAGAGAAGACTGAGGGCTGACATGATAACTTTCAAGTACATAAAAGGTTGTTTGTTACAAGGAGGAGGGAGATAAATGCTTCTCTTTAATGTCTGAGTATTAAGGAGCAAGAGAGGTTTAGGTTGGACATTAGGAAAAACTTCCTAACTGTCGAGGTAGACAAGCATTTTAATAAATTGCTTAGGGAGGTATGGAATCTCTGTCACTGGAGGTCTTTAACAGCATGTTAGACAAATACCTGCTAGGAATGGTCAAATACTTCGTTCTGCCTTGAGCACAGGGGACTGGACTGGCGGACTGAATTGTTGCTACAGTCACACAACATTTCTGGTCAATGAACAATTTTAGAAGTATATAATACTTCTGTATAGGTAGGTGCATATTTATTCAATAAATTAAATATAGCAACAGTGATTAGACCTAATGTGAGTACTACCTCCTCTTTTCAGAGTCATACTTAGGTAGTATGCTAAGCCTACAGCTGATCCTTACCACCACCTGTCATTCACCGTGAAACAACTACGGGTAAAAGTGGTGTGGGTTCAATCCACTTAGAAGTTCATCAGCTTTGACAGAGAATCTATAACATTAGGCAGAAAAATAGTGGATTTGATGCATGTACATTAAACAGAATTACCGGTTTACTAGCTTGGACTCCCCCTGTTGGTGGTACTTTTTCTTGTTTGATGACCTAAGTAGCAATCACATCTGAAAACGGCAAGATTTGCAGTAGGACTGACCATCTATATATAATATATTTATTTTACGTTAAAATAAACTTGTATGATTTAAAATAAACCCAAAAGTTATAGAAAGAAAATAATACACGTGACTCATATTTTACCAATGCAATATTTGTTTAACAAAGCAGTATGTAAAATATATGGGAATTAAAAATAAATACTATTAAAATAAATGGCAGAATATATATTTTGATTTAATGAAATAAAACGGGAGTCACTTTTGAAAAGCTATTCGTGGAGGTACAACTTACTGGCTATGACTCTAGCCTGCAATGCATGAGACCTGTGGCTGTTTGTACCTTAGAGGTACTGCTCTCGCATATTCATGGCCCTCATTCAAAACCCTTTGAACGGGCTTGTTCAATCGCTGGCTCAAACATGCTTATTGAGCCTGCCAGATCTGGATCCCGAGAACTCGCTGTCGGAGTGGAAACTGAGTACGTTGTTTTGGGAACAGGCAATGTTTAGCTCGACTACAGTAAAGGGTGATGGTAGTCTAAAAGTGCTAGTAGTTTCTCTGTTATTCTTATGAGGATCAGTGGAAACTCCGTAACACGAACTGGCCGGTTAGCTCAGTTGGTTAGAGCGTGGTGCTAATAACGCCAAGGTCGCGGGTTCGATCCCCGTACGGGCCATAAAACACGTTTTTTACTTTTTGTATTACGTTGACTCTCCATTAATATGTTTTAATATGAGCGTGTTAATTTGCGTTTTTATCCATTAACATTAAAATGTTGTTATAAAAGAATGACTGCGATTATTTTACTTTCAATCAGATACCAAAAAGGAGAGGTTTAAACTACTTCTCCATCAAACTTTTTAAAGATCTCTACCCTGATAATGCAGTATCGTAGTTTTTAAATAGAACATTTGCCTGAGAATTTTATGGATCTACAGTTACATTATCTGTATCTATTATGTGTATCCATTATACCTGCATCTATGTGCACATTCATATTTTTCTTTTAATATGTTTTTGTTATAGCACTTTATTTGGTGTAATACAAAATAATAGTTTTAAAATATATATTCAGCAAAAGAGTACAATACAGCACATTTAGGTGATCTGAGAAGTAACTTGTAGATGTAAAATAATCCCTTCTCAAATTTCAAAGAGTCTCTTTTTCTCAATGCTTTAGAACATTTAAAAGTATACTCTGAAAACTGGTTACAAAAATTATTGTCATGCAGAGAAAACTGCCCTACTTCAACTTAAAAAATTGAAGAAAACATTCCTAATGAAATGGTTAACAATCAGGGCAGACACAGAGTGCTGCTCATTGTAGAATGATGCATGTACCTAATTCCATAGATGTGAGGGTAAACACGTGCACACGTCGTTGCAGGATCAGAACCAAAATGTTAAAACAGTGATGTAATACCTCTCTGGGCAAAGCTGATTTGGAATTTCCATTCAAACACTTTAATCGAGGGATTATATCTTGTGTGTTTCAGAAAACAGGCTGGCATTTGGTTTGGATACAATTTATTTTACAGAAAAAAAGGCTTGAGATCTTCCCCCACCACTTATTTTTACTTTTAAAAGCATTGTAATCAGTTTCAGATGCTTTTTGGCTGTACCACAGTGTATCAAATCTGTTTATACAGACGTACTGACACCCTGTGAATTTCATTGTATTGAATTCTACTTGCGGGGTGTTGTACTGCATTGGATTAAACTCTATTGTGTAGAATCGCACTGGACTACTGTTGAATGAATGTATACCGAATTCAACTGTATTACACTACACAGCACCATCGCACAGGAAATCGCTTTCGAAAGTATCTTGTCCCTGCTGGGCCGCAGTCGTCCATATGGCCACGCCCCTTCCATGATGACGTGTACACGCCGCAGCGACGGCCCCTATTGGCTCCCGCGTTGCCGGTTCCTCCAGGTTCGCTCCGCACTTTTAAGACCTGGGGGCCGAATGCGTCTCCCACCCCCCGACAGCTGCCAAGATGGCGGCGCCCGGAGATGGGGGCGGAGAGAGCGCGGCAGCGTCTCCTGCTGAGGAAGAGCCCCCCGGACCGGCCGCCGCCCGCGGGGCTCTCCGCAGCGCGGCGGCCGGGGAGAGGGTTGGGCTGCTGGGGCCTGGGTATCCCCTCGGGGCGGTCGCGGCCACGAGTGACTTGCTGAGTCCGCTGGAGCCTGAGGAGGGAGGGGGGCTGCTGGGCTCCCTGGAGTCTGGATGCCCCACCGAGGTGGGATTGGAGGTGCTGAGGGTGACCGAGGAGTTGGGCCTGGCTGCCAGCTCCTCTGCTGTCGGCACCACCCTCTACCTGGAGCCGGGTGGGAGCCTGGTGCAGGGGGCTGAGCTGAGCGCCGACGAGCAGCTGGTGGCGACCACCGAGAACCAGACAGTTGGGCTGCCGGGGAATTTCCCTGTGGAGAGGAGGCAGGCCGAGCCGCTGGCTCAGCCTTCCGGCCAGCAGGCCACAGCGACGCCCCTGGCCCCCGAGGAGCTGCAGAGGGTCATCGAACAAGTGAGCAGGGCCCAGAAGCAGCCTCCACCGCCCCTTCTTCCCTCCTCCGGAGCTGGCATTGAGTCCTTATTGTTGCCTTCTCTCCGAGGTGGGGCGTGCTCGCTACCCCAGGACAATAGTCTCCGGCCGCCAGCGTCCGAGTTTAGCAGATCCCCACAGGGCTGTAGCCTGACTGCTGCCTCCGGGCCCCAGCCGATGACCAGTATCATGCACAATGCGGCACAGCAGTTGCAGAATGTGGCCCAGCAAGTCGCCCTTCAGCAGGGCAAAGGTATCGGTACCACCAGGTGCCTTGTACACAAGGTAAGTGAAGGAGAAGAGGAGATGTCTTTGGAAAGACAAGGGCCAAGTGAATGGAAAAGTGATCGCCAATATAGAATTGGGCCTGGGCATTGCTGAATATTGAATAGTCATGGTCCTTTCTCAGTGATGAAACTGTGCTGAGTGCCATTGCACTAGTTCCACTGCTGACCTTAATTTCCTGATCAGTTTAACCTGCTTTTTCCAGTTCCCTATTTGTAAGACTGGTGTTGGGAGTAGCTACATTTCTAACAAGGTAGAATGTATACAATTGAATGGAGGTGACAGGTACTGGTCAGCGTGACCTATGTTCTAGTCTGCAAAATAAGCATACTTGTTCAATGTGACTTGGAAGAGGTACTTTTCACTGACTAGGCCAAGGTAACTCATCAGTCTAGTGTATCTAGCAACTGAGTGTTTGGGGTACTTAGTTCGTGTTAGCTCATTGATCTATGGAGATTTTTTTTATTACAATGGCTGCCTGCTAAACTTAAGCTTTTAAAGCTTTTTCTATTGTAACTTTTGTTTTCATGCACTTTTTAACTTTCCCATATATTTTCTTTTTGGGCTAAGATTTTCCATGCTTGGTTCTTGCCCAACAGTAACTTTTTTTTTTAAAGTGAGTAACAACCATTGAGCTATTTGTATTATGGATGACTGTTTTAAAAAACAGAAAAATCTCTGTTCACACTCTTGTTATAATAGAAACATTTGAAATTAGAAGTTTGGGCTGAATTTAGACTGTCAGTTCTTTGGAACTATAGTTTTTTTTTGCTCTGTTCTTTCTTATAGTACTTAGCACAATGGGATCCTGGTCCATGATTAGTGTTTCTGGATATCACTGTTATACAAATAATAATAATAAATGAACCTTTGAGGAATAGGGTGGGAATTATTTGACAAAACTAGAAGCAATTAACTTGTAGACTCTCTTTTAAATGGAGAGCTGTGCATTTAGGCCTTGATCTAGCAAAGCACTTAAGTGTGTGTTAACACAGCATCAGAGGGATTATTTGTGTGCTGCTTGTTTGGTGTGTGCTTGTTGTTTGGCATGTGCTTAAATGCTTTGGTGGATGGTTTGCAGCTAGAGAAGTGGACACTTTTCAAGTAAGAAATAGACAGGCTTTGACTATTCCTCAGTCCCTTACTAATCCTGTGGTGTGATTTTTATTTTTTTTTTTTAAAAAAACTAAGACAATAAATGAATAGAGTGGAGTGAGAAAGACAGACAGGAGGTGATAGGCTGGAGGTCTGTGTTGCTTATATCATCTTAAGGCTTTTTTGAACTGTGCATTTATTAGAGCATAACTGTGGCCTAATACTTGGCCTGTAAAATTAATAGACAGAAGTTGTCCTGTGGGTGAGATTGCTTGTTCAGTTTACAAATTTGCAGCATAGGTCTAGAGCTTGCAACTAAATCTGCACAGGTCAACCACATTGACTTCAACAGGACTTGACCAAAAGATCCATTTGCAGAAATTATTCCTTAGTTTTTAGCAACTAAATTCATAGTTGATAGACATTAAAAATAAAACTATGATGTGATATACAAAGTAAACTGAAATTTCTTATCTAAGCAACAAATGCAACTGTATCATAATTTAGTAGCTGGAAGGAAGGAAATATGTACCTTGAGGGCTGTACAAAAACTGGATATATCAAGTTTCTTCATGTTTCACTTTACGGTCTTATACACAAAGATGTAAAATCTTGATAAATAATATTCTACTTTTACATTCTCAACTTTTTTTCCCCTAAAGCAATTGGAAGCCATTTGTGTTCAAGTGCAGCCGGGGCAGATGAAGGAAAATGGAAAGCCAGTGCCACCTCTTTCTGAAGTCCAGTCCAAAGATGTAACACCAAATCAGCCAGTTTGTAGGAATTCTGGTCTGTCTAGACTTAATATTATTAATCCCCAGATTATTAGGATACAGCCTGTAACGGGAACTGAGCAGCAACAATTTTTCTTGCATAATTCTTCTGAGCCTCCAGTTCAGCTACTTGTGCAGAGACCATTAGCCCCTGATGGACCAGTGTCAGTGGGTAAGATTCCCTCACACCAGACACTGAATGGACAAAAAACTACATGTGCCACAGTGTCTGCTACAGAGCCTCGAAATGTTACGTTGGTGGCAGCCAGTTCAGCAAATACTCTTATCTCGAGCCTTGAGAAAAAGCAAAAAGAAGAACTAAAGTTAAAAAAGTCTTTGAAAGTGAAGACTCGTTCTGGACGGATTTCACGCCCTCCAAAATATAAAGCAAAAGATTATAAATTCATTAAAACAGAGGATTTGGCCGATGGTCATCAGTCTGATTCTGATGACTATTCTGAACTAAGCATAGACGATGACGATGAGGGGAAAGCAAAGGGAATGGATGCATTATTCAATCATCTGAATTATAACCTAAAGCCCAAAATGTTTAAATGTCAGACTTGTGAAAAATCCTACATAGGAAAAGGAGGCTTAGCACGACATTATAAACTTAATCCAGGTCATGGACAACCGGAGTTTTCACAGCAAAAAGTCTCTATGAATAAAACCAACAGAAATGTGTTTCTGGATATTACTGGAGGAGCAGATGAAGAAACTGAGAGTGTGACACTCTCGCAACCAATTGCTGTCACTTTAAATAATGAAAACTCACTAGCTATTGGTTTGGAAGAAACTGCTTCTTCACAGAGTGAGCAACAGGTAAAGTAATAGTATGCTTTCTGCATAATATGCAGTTTCATAAACGATATAAAGGCACTTTCATGCCAACATTATTGAAATTTTAGAACCTTATTCAGCACTAATTCATATACTGAATTCCTATTGCTGGCAATGGGAATTCTTTACATAGATTGAAGATAGTGGGCTATATGCATGGCCAAAAGAGAATAGGAATGAATTAGGAAAAGTTGCTATCCACTTGTCTGAAACTTCAATAAATATGTATGACCATTAGTTAAGTTTTTTTTAAAAAAATAAAAAATAGTGACCTTCAGAGGAAGAATAAGACTTAGACTCTGGAACTAACTTCACTTATTTCTCAGCATTCACATAAAGGAAAACACTGCAATTCATGTATATTTCATTTTAAAAAACTTTTTTTTTTTTTTTAAAAAAACAACTTTATGTATTCATGAGTCAATTTGATCCATCACTGAAATACAGCCTCTGCTGGGTTGAAACTCAGCTATGAGTGGACAGCTATGCTACACAGTGTTGGAAGTGACTGCAATTGAAACTATAGAGGAAAATCTAGGATAGTTGGAATACAATTCCCTGAGTTAGAAGAATTAGTTTCAGTTGGAGAGGTTCTAAGAAACTGGTTTTAAACTGTCCATTTTACAGTAAAGTGTATTTGTCAATAGAAATGAATGGTCTTTGTAACCTTGCTGCAAAAGAAAGTTTCCACTGTAAACAACGGAGATATAATTTTATCACAACTGCCTTTTCAAGAAGACTGTTCTTTTGGATGCTAGTGTTATTTGTTGCGGGTTTTTGTGAATGTGATGTTGCTTTCAGAAGTGTGAATGTGGGTAGCCTGAGACATAACAAGGTTAGCAGATAATTACAAACAAAAAGCAGAGTTCTCTACAACTTGGAGAGGAAAAAGAACAGAGAGCTCCATGAAGTCAACTGACTCATTATGTAGATCTAATTTGCATGTGCAGTATTTGTATGTTGTGGTGATGGGGACTTAAGAAAAACCTAAAAATGGTCTTTTGAATTTATTTTAGCATAAAATCTTTAGGACTGTTCATTTGCTGAATATAGTGCTGCAGAAAATCTGAAATCTCTGTATGACAAATATGAGCCACACAAAATTTCCCCTTGGTAACTGAATGACTTACTAGTCTATAAATTGACTTAATTATTGTGGCTGCTTGAGTAACCAGACTAAATACTACTTTTCTTTTCTTTTCCTTTTTTTAGTGCCAAATAACTATATTTTTGGCCATAAGCCATTGTCAGTTATGATTTTTGTCAGGAAACATTAAGAGGATTATCAATACAGGTAGACTATGGAGGAAGAGTAGCACCAGTGAGACTCATTTCAGGTTAAAAACTTCAGTCGCAGTTGAATGAATTTGGTAATTTGCATCTAGTTGATAGGTAAAACTGCATTACATTTGGGAAGCCTGCAAAGAAGGGGGCTATTGGAGCATAAGCAGGAAGTGTTGAAGGTTAGAACTAAGATGCATTCATAGAACTGAGGCCATTTGAATTATTATGACATGAATATGATCAGGCAGTTTATAAATACAGTATCTTCAAATAGTAATTAATCTTTGGGACATTAGTTTTAATATTCTAGGTAGCTGGGGGACAAAAATCAGAGAGGTAGCTGTGTTAGTCTGGAATTGCAGAAATGACAGAGTCCTGTGGCACCTGAAAGACTAACTAAAGTATTGAGGCATAAGCTTTTGTGGGCTAATACCCACTTTTGTCAGGGGACAAAGTGTCTTTCAGTGAGAGATTCTTGGCCTCTGTTTTGCCAACTTTTTTCTATGATCGCTTTGGCTACTTGTGAAAAATTACATTTTTGTGACTTCTTTTGGTGTAGTGAATATTGTATATCCACTGTTTACTTTTGCTTAATAGCTTGACTTTTTGTATTGAGACAATTTTAAAAAATGATCTGGAACAAGGGATAAACAGTGAGGTGGCAAAATTTGCAGATAATACAAAACTGCTGAAGATAGTTAAGTCCAAAGCAGACTGCGAAGAGTTATAAAGGGATCTCACAAAACTGGGTGACTGGGCAACAAAATGGCAGATGAAATTCGATGTTGATAAATGAAGTAATGCACATTGGAAAACATAATCCCAACTATACACATAAAATGATGGGGGTCGGTCCTCCATTAAGTATTATCACTAATCTTGGAGTCACTGTGGGTAGTTCTCTGAAAACATCCAATGAATGTGCAGCGGCAGTCAAACGGAATGTTGATAATCATTAAGAAAAGGATAAGATAATAAGACAGAAAATATCATTGCCTCTGTATAAATCCATGGTATGCCCGCAACTTGAATATTGTATGCAGATATGGTTGCCCCATCTCAAAAAAGATGTACGGGAATTGGAAAAGTCTCAGAAAGAGGCAACAAAAATGATTAGGGGCATGGAACAGCTTTGATATGAGGAGAGATTAATAAGACTGGGACTTTTTAGCCTGGAAAAGAGACAATTGGGAGGGGGGTATGATAGAGGTATATAAAATCTGGATTGGTGTGGAGAAAGTAAGTAAGGAAGTGTTACTCCTTCTCATAACACAAGAACTAGGGGTCACCAAATGAAATTAATAGGCAGCAGTTTTAAAAGAAACAGGAAGTATTTCTTCACACAACACACAATTTAACCTGTGGAGCTCTTTGCCAGAGGATGTTGCAAAGGCTGAGACTATAACAGGGTTCAAAAATGAACGTGATAAATTCATGGAGGATAGGTCCATAAATGGCTAACAAACAGGATGGGCAGGGAGGGTGTCCTAGCCTCTGTTTGCCAGAAGCTGGGAATGGGCAACAGGATGGATTACCTGATGATTACCTGTTCTGTTCATTCCTTCTGGGGCAACTGGGGTTGGCCACTGTAGGAAGACAGGATACTGGGATAGATGGACCTTTGGTTTGACCCAGTATGGGTGTTCCAATGTTCCTGAAAATAGAGAAACATAAGATTCAGGATAGCCTGAACTTGGTGACCTCCTGGGCTCACTGCAGAAACTGTTTTTGATAGGATTTTTGGGGAAAGCTGAAGGTATGTTTCTGGAATAGTGGATAGTTTATTTGGTATTCTGGCTGGCTGAGTTAATTTGTGTCCTTTCATTTGATTGTCTAATGCTGCTGCTGCATTGAGTCTGTTGTTCATATGAGCTTAATACTGCTCAGCATAGGTGCTGACTCCATGGGGTGCTCCAGGCTGGAGCATCCACGGGGAAAAATTAGTGAGTGCTCTGCATTCACCAGCAGTCAAGCTCCCCCGAGCGTGCCACATCCCCATCTCTCCCCCTCCCTCCCAGTGCTTCCCATTCTCTCCTCCTCCTCCCCACAACTGCTTAACACCTGTTTGGCAGTGCTTAGAATTTTCCAGGAGGGAGGGGGAGAACCGGGAACGTGGCATGCTCAGGAGAGGAGGCGGGGAAGGGGGTGGAATGCGGATGAGAAAGGGGCAGGGACTTTGGGGATGGAGTGGAATGGGGGTGGAGCAGGGGTGGTTTAGGAGTGGGACCGGGACAGAGGGATGGGGGTTAAGCACTCTCAGGGCAGAGGGGAAGTTGGTGCCTATACTGTTGAGTGGTCATATGATATTGTAAAACTAACCATCAAGGCAACTAGAGCTTTTTATTTAGATCTACTATACTATTGTTTAAATCTAAATAATATAAAACCATTTTATTATCTTTTATTTTAAGACACCCTCTTTGAATCAAGTAGGTCTTTGACAAGACCATAGGCTACTCTTGTTTATGATCAAATTCCCTTTGTTCTGTGCATTATACTTAAATTAATGGATCAGCAGGAGAACTAACATTACAAATAGTGACAACAATTTCGGAAGCAACTATGTCGCTAGACTCTTCCTGATTTAATCCGGCAAATATTCATGCAGCTATACTTGCTCATATCTAACAATATTGAAATTGCATAGTAAATGAAACTACTGTATATACTTGTTCATAAGCCTAATTTTTTTAGTAAAAAAGGGAAGCATCAGAGAAGGGGGTTGGCTTATGAACAGGTATAGAGAAGAAGTGGCGGGGCACAGTCCCTCCCCCCAACAGAGGGGGCAAGGAGAAGCAGCACAGCGAGCAGAGCCAGAAGGGAAAAGGCGGAGCCAGAGTCTCTCCACTTCTGGCCATGCTGCTCTTCCTTCAGCCTCCGAAGCAGCTGCAGCTTGCAAGCTGTGGCCACGCTGCCCAGTCCGCCTGCCAGATGGCACTGTGGCCGTGCCACCCGGTCTTGCCAGCTGGAGCAGATTGCGGCTGTGCTATTCAGCATGCTGGAGCAGCTATGGTCAGGGCTGGCTCTACCTTTTTTGCTGTCCCAAGTGCCCCCCCCAAAAAAGCCGCCTGAACTGCCAGCCCTGGCTCTGGTTAGGCCAGAGACATCCTCCCCTGGCCCGCCAAGTCTAAGATAGGATAGGGGTGGTCACAGGGATTACTCCCTTGGTCCCCACCTTCTCCCCCGCCAAAAAAATTTCCCCACCACTTGCTGTCCCAGCCTGTTAGGGTAAGTAGCTGGTGGGCGGGACACTTTTGTTTATTTAGGTTTACCTCCATGCTTGCGGACAGTCATCGTAAACAAACCATGTTGGTCTGCCTGTGGCTTATCCTGATGGCCCCAGAGCCAAAGTTTGCCAACCCCTGAATTATAGGGTCGGCTTATGAATGGGTCATAAAAAATTTTCATTTTTACTTATCCATCTTGGGGGGACGGGGAGGGTCAGCTTATAAACAAACTGGCTTATGATCAAGTATATACGGTAACTTGAAGTTAAGAACATAATGGCCATACTGGGTCAGACCACTGGTCCATCTAGCCCTGTATCCTCTTTTCTGACAGGCCAGTGCCAGGTGCTTCACAGGGAATGAACAGAACAGGCAATCAAGTGATTGCTCTGTTGTCCATTCCCAGCTTCAGGCAAAGAGAGGCTAGGGATACTCAGAGCACTGGTTGAATAATTTCTCGAAATATTTTAAACTGAGATTTTCTCAGAAGCATATTGAGGGAGGGAGAGTGTTTTAATGATTATTGTATTTTTTTTTTTTAAATAAAGACTGGTAAGTTTGCAGCAGACAGACCTTTGTTGGCAGCACAACAGAATGTGACTGATTTAGTACATTGGGGACCTGGAATTCCAAATGGACCTGGAAGACCCAGACGACCTAAAAGACGTGGCCGACCGAGGATGACTAGAAGATCGGTGTGTTCAGGAAGACTTAGTAGACCTGCTCGTTCCCCATCTAAGTCGCTTAATAATGTGTCAACAGAACACATCCTATTTAGAAGAAAAGCTGGACTAAAAGAGGTACGGTTCCCTTCTGCAATTATTTCATATGTATCTCTTTTTTTCCCTGCTTGTTGCCAAAATCTGATAAATTTAATCAAAACGTAGTGAGGATGTGCTCTCCAAGGAGCTGCTGTATGTTTGACATACAGCTAGACATGTATGTGCATACATGAGGAGGCCTGGGGGTTATGTAAGTACCAAAGTGAAATTTTAAATAAGTTTTTAAGCAAAACATATACATCAAGTTATTGGTAAAAGAGAGATTTTTTTAGAAACCAGCCCTGTGGATAATTGTTATTGGCCTCTTAGTAATTTGATGCACTCTTGGCTCTGTTATGGGGAAACATAATTAGTAGTGCCATTGCTACTATGTGTGTCTATTAATATATAAAAATTATGTATTATAAAAGAGTCCATCTTATTCTAAAAATCCTTTTCTTACAGTTTAAGTAATTGTCATGTTTTTTCTGAGCTTCCTGCACATCACTGTGGATTGAGCTTGTGGTTGTACTTATTTGCTTAATTCATTAAGGTCTACTTTTCTTTTCATACGAGTACACAATTGTTACTGAGACTGATCATTAACTGCTTGTGTGGAAAGAATGGACCATACTTTTCTTAAGTTTTCTGGTCAAACCTTTAAATTCAGATTTATTCTTAAAGCCACTTAATTTTATTGATCCTGTAAAGGAAGGTGAATTGATCCTTACCACGTGCCATTTCTTTGATAGTGACTATTGGGTCCTATAATGGAGAACTGAGAGTTTACATTATGAATTAAGGGATGACTAGCATATATTGGCTTTCTTCCCCCTAAAGAGACTATTTTGGTCTTTACCAGCTAATCCAACAATGTGACAATGAAGACTTAAAGGAGCTGGCTCTTCCCCGTCTGACAAAGCTTGTTACGGTGTATGAATTTCTACTGATGAAGGTGAGCTTTTCTCAGCATGAACATATTTTAAATTATTGGAGATTTTATGTTTCGTGTACACCATGAAAACTTTTCTGGAAATTAATCTTGGTTCCATATATTAGACATATGAAGGCTGAAGACATTTTAGAGTTCACCTTTGAGTCTCATGTAGTCAAAGGTTGATTGTTTGCCAGATTATACTCTTAATTTTTGCTGCCTGCTTCGTCAGTGCTATTTTTGACGATTCCACAATCCTTTCTTTTCTGGACTGATTGATAAGGTTAATAAAATGAGGATTGAAAAAAGTGCTAAGCAAAGCAAATCTATATGTTGCTGATTTAATTAATTATATTTCATACTTAATGTTCTTGCTTATTTCTATCTAGGTTGAAAAAGGTTACCCAGCAAAAGCCTTTTTTCCAGATGTTTATAGAGAATTTGAAGAGTTACATAATATGGTAAAGAAAATGTCTCAAGACCATTTCAGTAATTCTGATTTTCTAAGTTATCAGCAGCCTGTGGAAATAAAAGATCCCAAGGTAAGAGGACACATTTTGGAGGGTTTTTTTAGGGAATGTTCAGCAATGTTTTTCTCTCTTGCTAAGTATTACATAGCATAAGTGAACAGAAAAAGAACATCGTGGTAGGAGAAAATGAAGATAGTGTAAACTGAAGAGCACATGCCAAAAGATTAAAAAATATTTCTCTTTTGGAATTTGATCAGTAATAGAAAATATTTGATTAAACTACAGCCTTAGTTGATAGCTGACTACAAAATGCAAATCAAAACCCCAGGTGATTAGAGTAGTGTGAAGCTATGCTTTGCTGCCAGGGGTACTTTGGTGACTCAACATAATCTCTGATGGATAGTAGCATTAACAGAATCCCATCCTATCTTTGGCTAGAAAGGAAGTGGCCATGACATGAGGCCCTTGGGGATGAGCTAAAATAAGTGATTCTCTGTCAGATACTCAAATACCAAAGAGCCCCCCGCAGACAAATCCATTATTTGCTAAAGTTTATTTTCTAGTAAACATTACAGTTTAAAGAGACCCTATAATTGAACCATTTGAAAATTTATATATTTTTAATTTTTCAATGAAAGTATAAATTCAGCAAGTTTGTTAACAGAACATAATCAAACTGAGGCATGTAACACAACAAAGATTATTTATTTAATAGCTTTTCAGTTTTTAATGCTTGTTTGTGGAGATCATAATACAAATTTGTGTTGGTGTAAGGAGTTCAATTTTTCCAGACACTACTCCACTTCTTAGCATTGTGGGAGAGAGACAGTTATATTGGAATCTCTCATTTCTTACAGTTCCTGATGCTTGGGATGAAATGACTGTCTAAGTAATGGTGTATCACTGTTGAATTTTCAGTAGTGAATAACACAATATTTTATACATACTACTGCTAGAAAAACTTTTAAATTGCAGACAACATGATCAGTATTTTACAAGATGCAAAAGATGGTCTTTGCTCCAAGGATCTTAATTTGAGTGAGATTGAGAGAAGACAGGACAAACTGGAAAATCCAGGGGAGGAAGGGAAGAGAGGAAATTGTATATCACAGATAGAGTAATCCTAGGTAAAAATGAAATATATTATGCAGTTTTAGCATTGATTAATCAAATATTTGTTTTTCAGAATAAAATCATGGCAGAATCCTAATATATACCAAAAGTTTGCCTTGTATTACTATTACATGTGTTCATCTGACTTCATCTCATGTAACTACTCAATCATAATATTCCCTCTATGGAGAAATGAAATTGCACCAATTGAAAGGGACACTGTCAAGGTTGGTAGGCCCAAAATTTGACCTACCTTTTTTGCTTCTCTTTGCAAAGTCCATGTATAATAATTTTTTATTTTTTTAAACATATGCTGTAATGTGCTTTATTTAAAAAAAAAAGTCCAACATTCATGATAAACCCTATACTAACAAATGAATGTGTGCACAAAATAGAGCAAAAATTGGTAAGAGAATGTGTTCTGAGTCTGAAGATACAAATGAGATTAAAAAAAAAGACTGAGAACTTCTTCTTTAAGTCATGAACAACCTTTACAGTGTCCTTTGTTAAACTCTGCTGTTCAGTAACTTACTCTGGAATTGAGTCATATCCACTACATTCCTAATTCTTGCTATAAGCTTACCTTCTTTTTTACTTTTAGCTGTTATATAGGAGATGCTTAATTTGAATGAAGGCTAACTGTAGAAGTTCTTGTAGTCTAAAATAGCTTGAGAAGCTGTATATATGTTTTCAATGATAGGGTGGACCCCAGGGTTGAATGTCTTTCTAGCTCAGTTTTAGAAACATATTTGACCATATAAGTATTGAAAATTTGGTGTAGGAGAAACTACACTTACATTTTGTTTTCCCTAATTATTTTACAGGTTGCTGAATCACTAGGAATTACAGAGAAGCTTCTTGGAAAACAAAAGATACAAGCTATAGACTCTTCAACACAATGTGTAATTAAAACAGTTGGTGAGCAGATGTTTACAGAGATTTCAGCAGAAAAACGAGCAAATGAGGTACAGAATAATTGTGAATTTAATATTGTGATGGAGTCAGACCAGACGGTTATAGGAGAGTGCTGGAAGGCAGGTATATTAGTCTCAGGATGTGCAGGTCCCTGTTCCCTGGATAGCCAAACAAAGGCTATTCCAGGCCAATCAAGACACCTGGGGCCAATTAAGAACCTTCTAGAAAGGAGTAGAAACAGCTAGCCTAATTGGGACACCTGAAGCCAATCAGGGACTGGCTGAAACCAGATAAAAACCTCCCAGTTAGTCAGGTGGGGGTGGGTGTCAGGAGCTGAGAGAGGAAGTTGTGCTGTTGGTGAGACTGAGTGTTGGACAACAGATCATACAGAAGGAAGGAGGCCCTGAGGTAAGGGTGAAGTGGGGTTTGAAGAAGCGGAGACTGCTGTGGGGAAGTAGCCCAGGGAATTGTATTGTGCTTTGTGCCTAAAAGGTCAGCCATCTTAGCTGATACTATTAGGGTCCCTGGGCTGGAGTCCGGAGTAGGGGGCGGGCCCGGGCTCCCCCCTTTTCCATCTTCCATACTGGCCTTTGATGAAGGTGACTCTTGCCCATTATACTGAGAAAGGGAGGTCACTCTGGGGCCTAGATGAGTTTCTGAGGCCCCTCAATCTGCCAGGAAGTGCAGGACCCACAAGTACAAACTTGGAGCTTTGTCACAATATATAAACAAGTTAAAGCCGCTTAAAATATGGTAATATAATTTATTTCTTGAATAGTCACAACACTGTTACCTGACTTCTATTAAAGTGATGTTTCTAGATGTAACTGAGTTTTCTGAGTCAGTAACACTGAAGTAGCGGATTGGAGGGTCTTTCTTTAAGAGATATCAAAATTAGCTAGTAAGAGCTTTGCTTTTCAGTGTGTCTGCCCTCACTCCCTCCTTAAGGATGTGCTACTCCAAGGGACTGTGTTCACCTTGCCCCCATGCCCAGCTTCATCTGTGGGACTTGGCGGGGGTGGGCTTTAGCACTCTCCCTGATCCAGTGTTGGGCTCTGAGCTTCAGCCCCCACTTCCACTAATGGGGAGGGGCTCTGGCCCAGGGCAGTGGTACTTCAGCAGGGCTGGCCTTACCAGAAGCCGTGGTCAAGAGAGAGAGTGGAGTGAACTTGGGGTGCAAGGCTGTGGAAGGGAGCTTGGGGCAATGGGGGTGGGTAGCAAGGTCTGGGGATAGTGGGGGACCAGAGGAATCCGTGGGCAGCCAGGGGACACAGCAAAAGAAATGCTACATAAATAAATTGCAATGATTTGGACATGTATGTGCATATTTATTTGTTTTTCTTAATTAAGTATTTTAGGAAAATTTGTCAGTGGCCACCAGTTCATGGGCGCACTTTGAGACCGCCAAACATTTCTGTTGAGAACCTCTGGTCTAAAAGCAGGATCTGGCAGGCTGATATGAAGTGGCAGGCTGTTGGAAGAGAACAGTATCTTGGGTTGGAAAAGGTGGGCTGGCCAGCATGCAAATTTAAGTAGTGGGGGAAGAAGTGAGTGCTGCAGCTAATGAGGTGGCTAACAGCGGTGAGTGAAACCAGCACATTTTGTTTCTGAGAGGATCAGATTAGCATATTTAATCTGTTGCCTGTGGCTGTAGCAGTGAGCAGATCATTTCCTCTCCTCTGCAGCCTTAGTTCAGGCTGGGTCTACTCTGTAGTGTAGAGTTGGGTTGATGTAAGGGTTAGTGTTTGTCTTCCTAATATTATGCCAGTATCTACACTAGAATGCTGCTTCCACTCAAGTGGCCTGCTACACCAACATAACAGCTCCACCTTCACAAGAGGCGTAGCACTTCTGTTGGTGTAGTTAGGGTGATGTAGTATTGGTGCAGATACTGTTACTTGCATCACCTCTTGGCTGTCATTCTGTCAGCAGCACCTGCTTACAACTTGGAGTCACTGCTGGTAGTCTTGGTTCTGTGAAATTGAGCCTGGCCAATTTGTCTTCCACTGTGAGCCTTGCCCAGTGCTGAGCTCCCAGTGTTCTCAGAGCACTGCTCTGAGTCAGAGACAGTAACAGCCATGAAATGGACAAGAATGTCAATTTCACTGCTGGTAGGCTCCATGCTGTGAAATTGAACCAGTTGGATTCACAGCTGGGGCTGTTACCCTGAGGTCAGGGCTCCAGCCGTGAGCCCCACATGGCTGTCAGTGTGCCATGCTTAGATGTCAGTGACCTGCAATGCCTCACTTTAGTCAGTGCAAGCACTCCCAGTGAAGATGTGCTCCACTGACAGGAGGGCAATGTGGACACCAACAGCAGACTGAATTGCCATGGTGGCCATAGGTCGACCTAAACTAAGTCGACCTAATTTTGTAGTGTCGACGAGCCCTCAGAGCTGCATTTAGAGAGGAGTGATGGCAACATCATCTTCCCTTTTTTCTGCTTGTGTTTAAACTTGTGACCCTTGTCAACCTTCCCATCCCCACTCTCACTTCTCATGTCAGGGAGTTCACTGCCCTTTACTGAAGCTCGAGGGGGGAGATTTTCTTCTCTAGTTAGGTACTCCTTGTATGTGAGCTGTCCCAGATCTTATTAGTGAGACTTCTCTCAGACCCATCCCTCAAATTGTGAAGCAGGATCAGGTTTATTAAAACAGACATCAAAACAGAAAGACAAGAAAACATCTTTAAAAAGTTCTAGATTGTTTAGAATTTTTTAAGGGCCTTCTAGCTTTGAAAAACTTTTGTAGATGTGAGTAATGTTTCATTTAATATTGGAAAAGATCACAAATTGTCTGTTTCTGCAAGTGATATCAAACCTGCTAGTTTTTGTATTGACAGATTTCATATGAAGAACTGTTGCCATCAGCTAAGAGGACCAGAGTAGAAGGCATATTGGAGAGTGTGAAGGATGTTTATGCTAGCCAAAATGGAGAAGAGGAAAAGAGCTGGAACTTGTCTACGCGGACCACAAAAGATGGTAACATTTAACTTCTAACTTTCTGATACTTTAGAAATATTTTTTACCGTTATTCATATGGGCAATAGCATAATTCTATTCTAAGAATCCAACACTACTTGATGAAGGGAAAACTAAACAACATTTTAAAAGTAATTTTCTACAAACATCTTTCTGAGAGTCCAAAATCATATTATTGTACAATATGCTGTAACTTTTTTTTTTCAACTGTTCAGGTTTTAATCCACTAAACGGGGTGCCTGTACGCTCTGAAGACAGAGGTATTACTCCTTGTACAACTGGAAATGCAAAGCATACTAGGGAGCAACATAAATCATCTGATTTAGAAGCTAGAACGAACTCTGCAAATTCAGATATCTTTCAGTCCATGAAAATGAGAATAGAATGTTCTCAACCCATAAGTATACAGGGACCAGATACTACAAGTAACACATCTCCTCTATGTCCTGAAATATTGTTGCATGCTGAGGCAGATAGCTCACCAGAAGAATTTGTTCAAACACACTTTGTAAACGAGAACACAGAAGGTAGACTGTCAAGTTCTGAATTTTGTAACTGCGTGGTATCAGAAGATGTGATTGATAATCAGAGCACCAACTTGTCAATGAATGAAGAAACTGATCATAATGCAAAATATCAGAAACTTCAAGATGAAGAAAACCAGAGTTACACTATTACCAATGAACAGTCTGAACAACTTAATGATGGTGATATTGCTGATCAGATGCAGCAGCTTGAAAAAGTCTTTTCAACAAGCATTGTGCCAGTAGACCATTCATACAAGACTCAAACTGACCCACATCAGAATCCTGTACAGGAAACCTCTATATTCACTCAGGAGAATCTTGAAAGTCCAATTAAAAACTTGAATGAATTCTCTTGTGGGCTAGAGGAACAAGATGCTGGACAACATGAGCTAGAGAATGCGGTTACTGTAAGTGAAACTGTAGCTTTTGAGATTACTGATGAGAGCCATGAATTTTTGTCTCAGGGACACGAACAGATCTTTATTCAGACTGCAGATGGGCTTATTCTTTCTCATCCAGGTACTGCTGTTCTGTCTCAAGCAGAAGGTATTGTGATTGTTACTAATGCTGATGGTACTACAATGCACATTCGCACCCCTGAGGGGATTCCTTTGGAAACTGTGGAAGCACTACTGGCAATGGAAGCAGATGGCCAAAGTGAAGATATTTTGCTCTCGCAAAGTGAAGTGGAGCCATAAATATAAAAACCTGTTTTATTTATACATGATTTCTTCTGAAAGACTGATCACATTAAATGTATATTTTTCTAATGTGAATATTGAAATTAACTTATTTGTAAACATTTCTATGACTTGTACTTTTTTATAAATTATGTTTATATTAGAAGTATTGCAACCAAAAATTCTAAAGAATTAAGTCATTCAACTTGTGCTCTTAATTGAGTGTGTGTGTGAGGGGATGTGTATTGATACCTGTCAACCCTAGTTTTGATGCACTATTACCATTTTTTGTTATGTAGTAGTTTTACTCTTTGACCAACAGAAATGCAATATAATGTGTTGCACTACCCATTGTCAGTGATATGCTGTATACTGGCAACCTGTATATAGGAAAAATAAAAACATTAAAGGGAGCTGTATTTTCTACATATTAGAGGTTTTACCTTACCTGTATTAGAGCATTTGATTTTAATTGCAGTTACTTGAATATTCAAGTTAACTTATTTTATTAGTGCACATGACTTGTCACGCAAATGTATAAATGGAAAAATAACTTATCAGCATTTCAGTATTCAAAGCAAACTTTGATTTTTCGAAGGTGATACTGTGAAAAGTGACAGTATAAACTCTCAGCTCAGCATAGGCTACTATCCACTCTTGACTTCTGTAAGATAGCAGGCAAAGATACCAGTCCTGTAGAACCCCAAAGCATATCTAATTCCTACTAACGTTCTGAACAGTATATGAGCAGATTTGTTTAAGATGCAAGGTAAAGTCAAATAGTGCTGATGCTGTATGACAACCAATTGTGAAAAGAATGAGGAGTACGTGTGGCACCTTAGAGATTAACAAATTTATTTGAGCATAAGCTTTCATGGCTAAAACCCTCTTCATCAGATGCATGGAATGGAAGATACAGTAAGAAGATGTACGTACTGTGACAAAGCTCCAAGTCTGTAGTTTTGTGAGTCCTGCGCTTCCTGGCAGATTTAGGGGCCTCAGAAACTCATCTAGGCCCCAGAGTGACCTCCCTTTCTCAGTATAATTGGCAAGAGTCACCGCCTAGTGAGTTACCTTCATCACAGGCCAGTATGGAAGATGGAAAAGGGGGGAGCCCGGGCCCGCCCCCTACTCCGGACTCCAGCCCAGGGACCCTAATAGTATCAGCTAAGATGGCTGACCTTTTAGGCACAAAACAATTCCCTGGGCTACTTCCCCACAGCAGTCTCCGCTTCTTCAAACTCCACTTCACCCTTACCTCAGGGCCTCCTTCCTTCTGTATGATCTGTTGTCCAACACTCAGTCTCACCAACAGCATAACTTCCTTCCACAGCTCCTGACACCCACACCCCACCTGACTAACTGGGAGGTTTTTATCTGGTTTCAGCCAGTCCCTGATTGGCTTCAGGTGTCCCAATTAGGCTAGCTGTTTCTACTCCTTTCTAGAAGGTTCTTAATTGGCCCCAGGTGTCTTGATTGGCCTGGAGTAGCCTTTGTTTGGCTATCCAGGGACCTGCACATCCTGAGACTAATATACCTGCCTTCCAGCACTCTCCTATATCCTTCTGGTCTGACTCCGTCACAGTACACACACACATACAGAAAACATGAAAAGATGGGAGTTGTGATACCAACTCTGAAACTAATCAATTAAGGTGAACTATTATCACCAGGACGAAAAAAAACCTTTTGTAGTGATAATCAGGATGGCCCATTTCAAACAGTTCACAAAAAGGTGTGAGTAACAGTAGGGGAAGACTTAGCAGGGGGAAATAGTTTTCAGTTTGTCTAATGACCCAGCCACACCCAGCCTCTATTCAAGCCTAATTTAATGGGGTCCAGTTTGCAAATCAATTCCAGTTCTGTGGTTTCTTGTTGGAGTCTTTCAACGTTTTTTTT
The DNA here is from genome assembly GCA_007922305.1 of Dermatemys mawii. Classification (NCBI taxonomy): domain Eukaryota; kingdom Metazoa; phylum Chordata; order Testudines; family Dermatemydidae; genus Dermatemys; species Dermatemys mawii. Next base: position 77,069,182 of record ML677332.1, read on the forward strand.
GTTGAAGAATTGCTACTTTTTTAGGTCTGTTAGGCCATGGTTACACTGGCACTTTATAGCACTATAAAGCCCCTACGAGCGCTATAACCTACTCTCCGTCCACACTGGCAAGGCACTAATAGCGCTATAACCGCGGAGTTATAGCGCTATTATAAATCCACCTCCTCATGGGGAATAAGGGCTGTAGCGCACCTGCTGTAGCGCTACAGGAAGAATGTGGACACCCACTGCGTATTAATTGGCCTCCAGCCTGTCCCATAATTCCCGTTCGAGCCACTCTGGTCATCACTTGCAAACTCTTTTGTCCTGTCCTCAGGTGACCACACGTCAGACCCGCCCTTTAAAGTTCCAGGGAAATTTGAAAATCCCCTTCCTGTTTGCTCCAGCCAAGCGTGGCGTGCTCTCAGGGAACCCTTGCAAGTGATCATTCTCATTGATCAGATTGATTGCGTGGCGTGGTCTCAGGGAATCCTTGCAGGTGATCATTCTCATTGATCTGATTGATTGCGTGGCGTGGTCTCAGGGAATCGTTGCAGGTGATCATTCAGATTGATCATCATGACTCCACGTGCCATGCCTCCTCGCAATAGGCGATCCCCAGCATGGAGCAATAGTGAGGTGCTGGACCTCATCAGCTGCTGGGGGGAAGAGGCTGTTCAGTCTCAGCTGCGGTCTAGCCGCAGGAATTTTGACACCTATGGGCAGATATCACGGGCCTTGGCAGAAAGAGGCCATGAGCGGGACACTCTGCAGTGCCGTGTTAAGGTAAAGGAGCTTAGGAATGCGTATCGCAAAGCCCGCGAGGCAAACGGCCGCTCCGGGGCAGCCCCGGTGACTTGCAGATTTTATAAGGAGCTGCACGCGATACTTGGTGGTGATCCCACGGTCACTCCATCGACCACCACGGACACTTCCCAGCCCACCAGTGAAGGGGGGGGTGAGGAGGAGGACGAAGAGCAGGAGGATGAAGAAGAGGAGGAGGAGGAGGACGAGGCAGCAGCGATCCAGGGCACGGAGGAGTCCCTGGACGCATGCAGCCAGGAGCTCTTCTCAACCCAGGAGGGCAGCCAGCCACAGCGTCCGGCGGTTGCAGGGGCCAGCTCAGCAGCGGATTGTGGAGGTAAAGCTGCTTTTCTATGGGGAAGGCTGGCAGCTTGGGGTGGAAAGGGATGAGGGGGGCATTCCACCTGGTGCTCTGTTCAAGCCAAGAGGAGGGCAGGGGGGCATGCAGCCAGGAGCTCTCCTCTAAAGCCAGGAGGAGGGCGGACAGCCACAGCGTCCGGCAGTTGCAGGGGCCAGCTCAGCAGTGCATTGCGGCGGTAAAGCTGCTTTTCTATGGGGAAGGCAGGCAGCTTGGGGTGGAAGGGGATGCTTGCATGCTTGCCTACATGTGGAATAGTGCACTGATGTAGTCTATCACCTCGCGGTAGTCATCATCAGTAATCTCTTCAAAGGTCTCAAAAAGAGCACTTGCAATGCGCCTGCGCAGGTTTCCCGGGAGAGCCAGCGTGGTCCCCGTCCCAGTCACGGTCACTAGTCCCTGCCACTGTGCTACAATGGGTGGGGGGAGCATTGCTGCACATAGGCACGCTGCATATGGCCCTGGGCGGAAGCCGCATCTTAATAAAATCCCTTCCCTTTGCTCCTCAGTGACTCGAAGCAACGAGATATCTTCCAGGACAAACACCTACGGAGAATGTTGGAACAGTGTTCAGAGTAGGGCTCCTGCCACTTCCCGGCACTCCACCCCCCCCGCCCCCCGCCACAGCTTTTCAGGGCAGGGAAGAAATCCTTCCCCCTGCCTGCTGCTCACACTGTGGCTCCTGCAACGTACCGGCACTCCCCACCCCCTCCCCCGGCACAGCTTTTCAGGGCAGGGAAAAAATCATTTCCCTTGCCTCTGGAGTCCACTCACCATGGCAGGGGCTCCGTTGCTGTATCTGTGCTGTCTGCGGGACAGGCAAACGGGGAATGTGGGGGAATGATAGGCATGTCTGCTCTTTACAAGGGAACCACTGTGAAATGTATCTTTTTATTTTAGAAGGGTCGTCCTTCACCCCTTCGCCATCGCTCTTATCAACAGCTGAGAGGCTCAGGCGACTGAGGAAGCGGCCACGAAGGAGCAAAGAGGATCTTGTACAGCAAGTAATGCAACAGGCTGTAACGGAGAATCGAGTTGCACAGAGGTGGAGGGAGAATGAGAGCAAGTTGAGGGAGAAGGCGCGGAAGGAGAACGCGATTCACCGCCGGAAAAGCACCGACAAGCTGCTCTCATTACTGCAGCTTCAATTGCAGAGTATGCAGCGGCTTGTCACCCTTCAGGAGCAGAAGCTCCGCACCCACCACCCCAATTATCGTTTGCCCCAACTCCCTTCCCCTTCCTTGCCTCTGTACCCTCCAGGCCAGTATCATCAGCCAAATGGTTATCACCATCCACAGCTGCCTCCAACCCCTCTGTCTTCACCGGACAACCCCCAGACCCCAGACCATTATCCACTGCAGTCTACCCCTAATAACATGCCTTACTGGCCACCGCAAATGGGGTTCGGGGGACATGGCCACTTTGAGGGCACTGGAGACTCAGAGACCCGGACATACTCCGATCTCTGACTGACCCCACGACACCCCCATTGCACCTCCCCGCCTTCCCCCTCACATGCATCACAATATTTTCTTTCAGCAACCGAAGTACCTGTTCAATAAATGAATTGTCTTCTTAATAAATGGGTTTTTTTTATTAAGTGTACATACATTATTACAGGCTACAGAAAAGCAAATGCCTGTTCCTGTTAAAAGAATGCTCCCTCCCTCCCTCCCTCCCTCTGCACCTCACTTCAGAACTGGCTTTCAGCCTCAAAATGCTCCCTCAAGGTTTCCCTGATCCTAACAGCCTCGCGCTGGTCCCCTCCATGAACCCTGCTCTCTGGCTGGGCATATGTGGCCTCCAGGCGTTGAACCTCAGAGGACCATGCCTGAGTGAAGCCTTCGCCCTTCCGCTCACAAAGATTATGTAGGGCACAGCATGCGGAAATAACCGCGGAGATACTACCCTCGGCCAAATCTAGCCTCCCATAAAGACAACGCCAGCGCGCCTTCAGACGCCCAAAAGCACACTCCACAGTCATTCGACAACGGCTAAGCCTGTAGTTGAACCTTTCCTGACTGCTGTCCAGGCTCCCTGTGTACGGTTTCATGAGCCAGGGCATTAAAGGGTAAGCAGGGTCACCAAGAATCACTATGGGCATTTCCACTTCCCCCACGGGGATCCTCTGGTCTGGGAAAAAAGTCCCGGCTTGCAGCTTCATGAACAGGCCGGTGTTGCGGAAGATGCGTGCGTCATGCACCTTTCCAGACCAGCCAGCGTTAATGTCAGTAAAACGCCCACGGTGATCCACAAGCGCCTGGAGAACCATGGAGAAGTACCCCTTTCGGTTAACGTACTCCTCAGCTAGGTGGGCGGGCGCGAGAATGGGTATATGGGTCCCATCTATCGCCCCACCACAGTTAGGGAAACCCATTTCTTCAAAGCCAGCCACGATGTCATGCACGTTATCCAGAGTCACGATTTTTCGTAGCAGGATGCGATTGATGGCCCTGCACACTTGCATCAGCACAACTCCAACGGTCGACTTTCCAACCCCAAACTGGTTGGCCACCGATCGGTAGCTGTCTGGGGTAGCCAGCTTCCAGATCGCGATAGCCACCCGCTTCTCCACCGGGAGGGCAGCTCTCAGTCTGGTGTCCTTGCGCCGCAGGGCAGGGGCGAGTTCAGCACACAGTCCCATGAAAGTGGCTTTTCTCATTCGAAAGTTTTGCAGCCACTGCTCGTCGTCCCAGACTTGCATGACGATGCGATCCCACCACTCTGTGCTCGTTTCCCGTGCCCAGAAGCGGCGTTCAACAGCCGTGAGCATGTCCGTTAATGAGACAAGCAGCTTTGTGTCGAATGCATTCACCGCTTCGATCTCGTCTTCAGAATCATCACTGTCATCCTGCATGTCAAGGAATAACTCCACTGCACACAGAGATGTGCTGGCGACAGTCGTCAGCATGTCCCTCAGCAGTTCTGGATTCATTGCAGCACTCGACAATGGAAGACGGAGCGTGCCTTGCTGAAACCCTTGAAAGATGGCGCCGGAGGTGGAAGGAAACACACGGATTGCTGGGATATGCCAAAAAGCATCATGGGTAGTTCAAACAGGATATAGAATGCCCCGCAAGTGACGCCCCCCCTCCCACAAGCCATTGCGCCAGATCAGGAAGAGGTGTACTGTGGGATACCTGCCCTAATGCGCTGCTCTTAATGCCGTATTAACTGCCGCAAATGTGGCCATGCTATAGCGCTGGAGCAGCTCAGTGTGGACATACAATAGCGCTATTATTATTGCTGTATAAGGCGAGCGCTATAAGCAATCGCGCTATAATTTTGTAAGTGTAACCATACCCTTAGAGTGACCAGAGAGATTGAAGTGTTCTCCTGTTGGTTTTTGAATGTTATGATTCCTAATGTCAGATTTGTGTCCATTTATTCTTTTGCTTAGAGACTGTCCGATTTGGCCAATGTATATGGCAGAGGGGCATTGCTGGCACATGATGGCATATTATCACATTGGTAGATGTGCAGGTGAATGAGCCCCTGATGGTGTGCCTGATGTGATTAGGTCCTATGATGGCATCACTTGAATAGATATGTGGAGAGTTGGCACTAGGCTTTGTTGCAAGGATAGGTTCCTGGGTTAGTGTGTGTGTTTGTGTTGGCTTCAGGTTGGGGGCTGTCTCCCAAGATCTGTGAGTGCGGGATTGACCTTCAGGACAAGTTGCAGATCTTTAATGACATGCTGGAGAGATTTTAGTTGGGGGCTGAAGGTGATGGCTAGTGGCGTTCTGTTACTCTCTTTGTTGGGGATGTCCTGCAGTAGGTGACTTCTGGGTACTCTTCTGGCTCTGTCAATCTGTTTCTTCACTTCAACAGGTGAGTATTGTAGTTTTAAGAACGCTGGATAGAGATTTTGTTGGTGTTTGTCTTTGAGGGATTGGAGCAAATGCGATTGTATCTTAGAGCTTGGCTGTAGACAGTGGATTGTGTGATGTGTCCTGGATGGAAGCTGGAGACACGTAGGTAAGTATAGGGGTCAGTAGGTTTCTGGTATAGGGTGGTGGTTGTGTGACATTGCTTATAAGCTCTTTAGTGTCCAGGAAGTGGATAATGGGATGCTTATCTAAGTGCCCCAAATGTGGCCATTCAATGTGGCATTAAGAGCAGCACATTAGGGCAGGTATCCCAGCATTCAGCTGGGTGCAACGTGCTTTTTAAACGAGGGGCTGAGGGGGGACGCGTTGTTTGTATGCGGAGGGAGAGACACAGTGGTTTTTCCGTTCTTCTGAAAGCCTGTCGGGGAGCCTCCGTTCACAGAAGGCTTTGTTTTCACACAGGCTCCCTCCTTAAATATTTGCATTGCTTATCTGCGGAGTTAAGAGAGAAACTCTAAAGAGGTACTTCCGCATTACTCCAGCCGAGTTCAAAACAAAGGGAAGAGACGTCAAGTGCCTTAAATGGCTCTAGGCATCTCCAGAGATCACTTGTAGCGCAGTGGGTGTCCACATTCTTGCTGTAGCGCTACAGCCCTTATTCCCCATGCGGAGTTGGATTACGAGGAGCGCTATAACTCTGTGGTTATAGCGCTCTACGTGCCTTGCCAGTGTGGACGGGGAGGAGGTTATAGCGCTCGTGGGGGCTTTATAGTGCTATAAAGTGCCAGTGTAACCAAGCCCTAAAATTGTGAGGTGTTCAGATACTACAGCGAAGGAGATACTATAAAGTACCTGAGATAATTGCTTTATATCAACCAAGACGAGGAGTGACAAATGAAACAGAGGGGAAAAAACGAATTTTAATAACCATATAAAAATACAACATAATTAATCTTGAAGTTTCTTGCTGCTTCAGTGTCCCATGAGTATCATTAGAAGTAGGCTGAAATGCTATACTTGTCTATGTCCTGTTTCCAGCAACATGCTTTCTAGCAGTAGTTTGCTGCTGTTCTCAATATAGGGCTGGTACAACCAGGACGATAAATAAACCACCATAAGATTCTGGTCAGCAGTGTGAGCAATCTCTTGCACAATAGTTTGCTTAAGTTGTAGTTCCTTCTTGTACATTTCAGTGAGTTTGAAAGAAACCTCATCTGAAATAGATTGAACATTTACACACATTTCTAATCATATTTAAACAACTCTGAAAGAGTAGTATCAATACTTGTCCTACACTATTTTTAAAAAAATAGCTATTACAGTATACAAACTTCTGTAATTACCTCCTATTCTTTTGTAAGTTAGCCATCCTGATCTTTACAGGAATAAACAATACTCCTCTTCATTGCAATATTAAATGCCAAATTTATTGCTCATATGTTGGATATATTTCTACCACACAGATGCTTTTTCAGTATAAAATCCCCTTTTATTTCTACATCTCAACAGCAGTGTCTTAGAACCAGCTATAAAAATGATACTATTTAAAGCCATTTCTTTAAAGGGGCATGGTTTAAAAATGCAAAGGTTTTATAATACTCTGAATAAAAATTCTGCATAAATGTTCTGGATACCTTGATATTTTGGGGTAACTAAACCATAATCTGCATACTATAGTAATCCAAATAGTGCAAGTACATGAGCACCAGGAAGTAATGCTGAGCTGTTTAACTAACTACACTATTTGTGAATGAAGAATAAATGGGGAAAATAGTTCGAAACTGAAATGTTTGTCTAATGTATGGAGTTACTAGTAATGCTGGTAGATTTTTAAAAATATCCTTTTCTGGCTATTGTCTCTTGAATTGTTGGACCTAGTAAGCGAACAAAATATTTGACAATAAGGATTCACAGCTGCATTCACCCAAAATTCTCATCAAATTCAGCCACAATTGTAGGTAAAATTATCACAACCACATTTCTTTGGACTTTTTCAATAACAGAGGATCTGTTTCCTTTCCCCAGCCAGTCTTCTGGTTGGCAGAAATCAAGAGATGAGAATCCTACTATTCTAGGGCAGGGAACTGAGAAGGGGGGACACATTGCACAAAAGAACTACTTCCACTTAATCAGAGAAACAAATCTGTTGCCATCCAGTTTCTGGGGTCCAAGAGTTGTAAAAATGCAGTAATACTGCTTGTCAGACAGATGCACTTCAAGCCTGTTAAGTTTTCTTAGGTTGTTAAAGAACTGGCAGGGCAGAGAAGGCCTCACCTACACTCTGTCACCAAATGAATGCTGGAAGAATCTGCATTCCCTATTTTTGGTGATAGAGAGCGATGAGCCGCCTTCTTCCTCAGTCTGGTCATCCTCTGGATTAGAGCCTTTTTAAAACTCTGTGTGTCTGACAATTAACTGAGGTGGGACTATCATCTCCCACCTAATAAGCCCCATTCTACAAACTGGACTATAGAATAGGACTTAATGCTTCCAGACTGCAGATATTTTTGCTCTTTGTATAGGGAGAAGCTACTGCAGCTTTGACACTTCTAGCAGCTACAGATGCTTGTTTTAACTAGATCTGCCTGTATGTCTTAACACTGTAATTATGTGTGAATTGCTTTAACCTCAGTCAGTGGTTCACAAAGTTATTGGATTATGTCCTCCTTCTTTGTGGCTATAGTTATTTGTACAC
>ML677332.1:77076947-77125295 GCA_007922305.1 Dermatemys mawii
AGCTCTGAAGGCAGCACTGTGCTAGCAGCAGTGCAGAAGTAAAGGTGGCAATATGAAAAGTGATATGTCAATATCACTTTCCATGGCAGATTTCGTGCACCAGTGTTGCCCTTACTTTTGCCTCACCAAGGGGCTGACAGCCAGAGCTGCTGCCATCTTCAGGTGAGGGACTGGGGGGAAGGGGAGGCAGGAGAGCGGGAGGCTGGGGATGGGGGCAAAGGGAAAAGAAGAGCCCCGGTGGTGTGGTTCCATCTAGCCCCTTTGTCCCCTCCTCCCAGGTGTGCACAGCCCTTCTGCACGAGCCCCAGCTACCTGGGGCTAACAGCCAGGGCTCTTAAAAAAACCAAAAAAACACAGGAAAAAACCTCACAACTCACACCTCCCTACAGGGGTGCATCCCATAGTTTGAGAACCACTGCTTTAAGTTAACTGATACAGTAACTTAACTATTGCTTACTCAATTAGAAAGACACTCACTCATTACATAAGGTAAACTAGGTAAACTCATTACATAAGGTAAAGTTACAATCTTATTTGGATAAAAGTTACCAGGGCATATTTTTCCATTCTTCTACATTACTATTTGAATTTCAAACAACACCAAATGTCTTTTTTTTTTAAATGCTCCTCACTGGGAAATACTAATGGATAACTTACAAGTAAACAATATTTTACTTACAGAAGTATGTAGTGGGCCAAGTGTGAAAGAGTGGTGTCCTGCAATCTTCATTTTCATAATGGTATTTTTCTAAGTCACAAATTCCTTTAGTAGTTGAGCACAGTTTTTCCATTTTCAGTTGTATTTTTGACTGAGAATGATGAGAGTTTCAAGTTAATAATCATTTGGGTATTTTATGCTACCAACATCTTACAAGTATTAACTATTAATGAAGTTCAAAAACACTTTATGTAACTACCTCAACCAGATTCATGAAATCTCTAATTCACGTTTATGGCTGGAAACAATAGCTATTAGAGGGACTAACATAGAGATTTCATGTGAAAACCTGGTGTTTCAGACATTGCTTGTACAGTTTGTTTAATTCTATTTTGAACATTTCCCTATCTTTAGTCTTTTTTTAAATCCTAAATCCAAGTTTACCACACAAAAAGTTGATAAAGCTATATCTCAATATTCTTGTTTTCCCCCCTTTATAACAATTTAGTGCTGGTGAATGAGGCTGGATTGACAGTGAAAGTTGCTCTTTCCTACAGAACAGGTACAGCACAGGCACTGAAAGTGAAAGCTTCCCCATCAACGTCCCCAGCATTAACCCAGTAGGACCACCTCTAGGTATGGAAAAAAACTGTTCAGTCTCTATGCCATTTAAATCTTTTTCTCCCTCTGAAGACTACCAATAACTAGGATAGTCAGTGCTTACTGCAGTGTGGGCACTTTTCCATAATAGTAGTCTTTGAAGTATTAGAAAGGTAGAAGGGAATTAACTCTTGTGCATTATTTAAGGTAACAACTGATAGATCTAACAGATCTCAAAATGTAACTGTAAATAGAGAATCATCATCTAGCAGGTCTGTTTCTGGCGGTGTCCTGCAGGGCTAGGTTCTTAACCTTATGCTATTTAACATTTTTATCAATGTCCTGGAAGAAAACACAAAATCATCACTGATAAAGTTTGCAGATGACATAAAAATTGGAGGAGTACTACATAATGAAGAGGACAGGTCACTGATTCAGAGTGATCTGGATTGGTTGGTAAACTGGGCTTAAGCACACTATGCCTTTTAACATGGCTAAATGTATATACATCTAGAAACAAAGTATGTGGGCCATACTTACAGGATGGGGGAAGCAGACTGAAAAAGTCTTGGAGGTGGTAGAGGATGATCAGCTGAATGTGACCACTTGGTTTGACACTGTGGCCGAAAGAGCTAATGTGACCCTGGGATACATAAACAGGGGAATCTCAAATAGGAGTAGAAAGGTTATTTTATCTCTGTATTTGGCACTGCTGTGACCACTGGTGGCATACTGTGTCCTGTTCTGATGCACATAATTCAAGAATGATGTTGATAATTGGAGGAGGTTCAGAGAAGAGCTACAAAAATAATTAGAGGATTAGAAAACCATGTCTTATAGTGACTGAGCTCCTTGAGTCGATTTGTTTAGCTTAACAAAGAGATGGTTAAAGGGTAACTTGATTATTGTCTGTGCCTACACAGTGAATTAATATTTAACAAGGGCACTTCAATCTAACAGAGAAAGGTATAACATGATCCAGTGACTGGAATCTGAAGCTAGACAACTTCAGACTGGAAATAGGGTGTAAAATTTTAATAGTGAGAGTAATTAACCACTGGAACATTTTATCAAGAGTCTGGTGGATTTTCCATCACTAACAATTTTTAAATCAAGATTGTATGTCTTGCTAAAAGATATGCTCTAAGTCAGGACTTATTTTGGGGAAATTCTATGGCCCGTATTATACAGGAGATAGATGATCACAATGGTCGCTCCTGGCTTTGAAATCTATGAAACCATTAATAAAATCATTGAGGCTGGTATTAGCATCTTACAGTAAAGAATTTAGGAGCATCATGGTCATGCTGTAAACTCCTGAATATATGGTACATATGATTACAAACAGTGGAAAATAGAGTATGTATATATGCATTGTTGAATCCAGGGGTAAACAAACTATGGCCTGTGGGCTCCTCCTAACTGACCCCTGAGCTCTGGCTGGGGAGGCTGCTCCAGCCCCTCCCCTACTACCCCTCTCGCAGCCTCAGTGTGCAGCGCTCTGAAGGGGTGCAGCTGTGCTCTCCAGCGATCAGTCACGGCAGCATGTCTGGTGGCGTGGTAAGGGGGCTAGGGCCGGGTCGTTGGATAAGGAGCAGAGAGTCTCAGGGGAGCCGTCGGGACGGGGGGTTGGATAGGAAGTGGGAGTCCCAGAGGGCCTGTCAGGGGGTGGGGGTGTGGCTAGGGGTCAGGGAGTAGGAGGACTGAATAGGGGTTGGGGTCCTGGATGGGGGGATGGTTAGGGTGGGGGGTCTCCGGAGGGGGAGATCAGGGGACAAGGAGCGGGAGGGGAGGAGGGGGGTTGGATAGGTAGAGGGCAGGAAGTGGGTGGGGGTCAGACAGGGGGCGGGGCCAGGCTGTTTGGGGAGGCATAGCCTTCTCTACCCAGCCCTCCACACAATTTTGAACCCCAATGTAGCCTTCGAGCCAAAAAGTTTGCCCACCCCTGGTCTAATATACCACAAGATGCTTAGACTTTAATTGCACAACAGGAATGACAACTTATATAAGTGGATTTAATGGGCTAAATCAGAGGTTTGTAGCCTTTCAGAAGTGGTGTGCCGAGTCTTTATATGAACTCTAATTTAAGGTTTCATGTGCCAGTAATACATTTTAACGTTTTTAGAAGGTCTTTACAAGTCTATAATATATAACTAAACTGTTGCATGTAAAGTTAATAAGGTTTTTAAAATGTTTAAGAAGCTTCATTTAAAATTAAATTAAAATACAGACCCCCTGGACTGGTGGCCAGGATTCAGGCAGTGAGAGTGCCACTGAAAATCAGCTCACATGCCGCCTTTGGCATGCGTCCCATAGGTTGACTATCTGTGGGCTAAATCATGACAGTAACTCAAACTAAGAAACAGAAGTATTACTTTTACTTTCTCCAGAGAACCAGACTTGATGGGGAATCTGGAGTATTTTTCTCCTTATTCCAATAACTGGAATTTTCTCCAGTTTGCACAGAACTACTCAATGTAACATCATAACAATATGATTTTAATAAGCACTTGTTTTTATAGCTAAGCGATATTAAAGTTATTCTAATTAAGAAATAAAATTCAGAGTAAGTTAACAATGAGGTTCATGAAATTTTATGTACATATTTTCTTTTGATTGTATTACTTTCTCTCTATTTTTAATTTAGATTATTATACCATTCTGAAGGTATGAACTACTATTACAATAGGAACGTCACTTATCTTCACCTGTAATGACTATTTCCAAAATTACTGGGGTGACAATTCTTAAAAGTGTGTCCACTCGTTACGTAAGTCAGATAACAAATATCTACTCTGTTCCCTAAAGAGATGGGAGCTGTAACAAAGAACTGCATTTAGGAAGATTGGAAACTGAATTATGTCCACTCAAACAAAATACAGTTCTCAGATTGTGTTTACACTGCTAACGGAGGTGTGACTACAACATGTGGACATACCCATGCTAACTTTATCTAGCGTGAGTAATAATAGCAATGAGGCTGTAGCTGCATGGGATTGGGTATGCCTATACATGTTGCAATCACACCTCTAATTGCTGAGTAGACATATGCTTATTGATACCACATCATATTAAGTCTGAACTGTTCTATCCTGTTTCTAACTTGATGCCTGTTACGTTTTGAACATGTGGAAAGTTTAGGATTAGAAAGAATGGACAATAGATATAATATTGGCATTGTAGTATTTTGCATAATTTTTTTAAAATCATACTTTGAAAAGGGGAATAGAGGGGGAGCCAGGAGAGGGATGTAAAATCAACTTTTACATTTTCAAATCAATCTAATACATAGTACACAGTACTTTTAACCATTCACATCTAAAGTTAGTGTAGTTCTCTGAATGAAAGCCTTATGAAATTTAAATCTAAATAATTTAAAATTATTCATTAGTGGACAAACACATTTGTCAACAATGGCTTCATCAGGTTAGGGAGTATACAGTTTGAAAGATCAACGAACCAACCATGTTTTCCAACGTCCCAAGCAATTCTGCACAGAACATGTCAAGTTCTTCATTATAGTCTGGAGACAGCTTTCCACAGTCAGAGACAATGTTGTCACATTCTATCTCCAGCTTATCATCTTTAAATCTAAACAAAAGCATATATTAGTGCAAATACCTGTGCACAGCTTTACTCGTGTAGACTGTACGAATTTAAAATCTATGCTATCCTCTACACCAGTAGTCTTCAAAGTGGGGTGCGCAAGACCCTGGTGCAGCCACCGATCTCGCCCGGGAGACCGCCGAATAGACCAGCAGTCTATTTTTGTCCCGCAGAAAGCGGAAGCTTTCAATTTGGTGGCATTTCGGTGGACATACCCCAGCGGGCCGTGAGTGGACGCTGGACCGTGGAAAGGGACCGCGGCCAGAAATCTTTGAAGAACACTGCTCTACACTACTAACAAAAGGCTTGAGCCTACAAGTCTTTTCTCACATGAGTAGTACAAAGGAATTGCTGTACAGAATTAGATGAGTGATTTAGCTAGTTCAGTGTTCAGCTGTGGCTAGTACTAAATGGCTCAGAGGAAAGTACAAGAACCCTACATTAGGCAATTAAGGAAAAGCCTGTCCATCAGGAAAAGGAAAGTTTCTTCCTAATGCCCATTAGTTACAGGTTGTCTTATGTCCTGAGGCAGGAATTATGTCCCATCCAAAGTTATTGGCTTTTTAAAATCTTTACTATGATAATTTAGGATATTTTTGTTATTCATGTAAATGGCCAATCCCTTTTTTAATCCTGCAAAGCTCTTGACTTCAGTGATATCTTGTAACATTGACTTTAGTGTCAGGAAAAACTCACCCAAATAAGGGTTTGTAGGATCAAACCCTCATTTTGTAATTTAGCATTTTAAATATTTAATATTTGTTTATTATTTGTATGTATAAAAACATTTTGCTGCAAATACATCTCTTATGAGGTTATCCAATTTTTACCTTAAACAGCCTTATCCAAATTCCAACCTTTTTATTTTACACAATTACAAAATGCTACTGCTATAGAATATCTAACCTATCCACTCTGTTGTTTTTTTGTAAAGCTGCCTAAACAGGAAAACAAACTAGTTTCTCAGTAAAGATGACCTCTACATTGTCATTATTTGCAGCTCTCTTAACATACTCACTGTGTGCCAATTTTCAAGTTTACAATTTTGTTTGCAATTGTAAATCCATTATTATTCAGGGTCTCCCATTTCATCATTAAATTATGCCAGTCTGCTGCATTATCTTTAATTTTTCTTGCACTGACAGATAAGACAGGTCTTTTGGGAGCAACAGCTGCAGGACTCTTTGCTACTTAAAAAAAAAGAGAGAAAAATGTAAACCCTTAAAAATCTACAATAACAGATCAATGCACTGTTTTATTTGTCATTACAGTTCTATGTGGCTGCATGTAGTACTTTCCTTGCTGTTCTGTTCCTGAATGTAGTTTACAGGCATTCTACTACATTTAATCATAAATCAAGTTTCTAGCCTGTCAACCTTTTACCATCAGTGTAAAATAACCACATTCTTAGGGTATTGAAAAAAATAAACTGCAGGTTGAGGTAGTCCATTAGAACACCTAACTATTGCTGTAAAACCCCTAATAAGCAATCTTATATTATTTTGCCAATACAAGTAAAACTATATTTTCTGAAGTCAAATTTGAATGTAGCACTTCTTGGCAAGAAGTCACCAACTCTGTTAGGATCCAGTCCTTCTCATGTAGTGGTCTCTATCATAAATATTTCAGAAGGTTTACCCAGGGCAGGAAGCACTCTGTGAAATCCTGGCACTACTGCAGGCAATGGGAGTTTTGTCATTGACTTCAATAAGGCCAACATGTCACCTTATAGTTTTACAGGATTTTAATGACAATGCAAGGCTTTGATCTTGCAAACATTTATGTACACGATTAATTTTACACAGGTGCGCATCAACAGAACATTGATTCAATGGGACTATTCATCTATATAGTTACTCATATTTGCAATCATTGCAGATTCAAATGATAACCTAATTTCTGTCTTCAACTGTTCATCACATAAACAGGAATCAGAGAGGTAGCCGTGTTAGTCTGGAATTGCAGAAGTGACAAAGAGTCCTGTGGCACCTGAGAGACTAACTAAAGTATTGAAACATAAGCTTTCGTGGGCTAATACCCACTTTGTCGGATGGGTATTAGCCCACGAAAGCTTATGCTTCAATACTTTACTTCAAGGTGTCACAGGGCTCTTTGTCACATCACATGAACAGTTTCTGGATATTAGGAAAACAAGCTAAGATTTCAGAGGTGGTGCCTCTAGTAATAATAATGTTATTTAAACATACACTTAGTGTGACTGTACATACAATTGATGCTGATTCTCTATATAGCTAAATTACTTTTCATCTGGGGATCTCAAAGTGCTTCAGGAATATTAAACTAACAATCCTGGCACTTCACTAACACTCATTAATGCTAATTTGTTAAAATATAATATTAACAGCCAAGGAAGTTGGGGGGGAGACACTTTCAGAAGACCCCTCATTTCTGAAGACTGTGCTTTCAGTGCGGTCAGACACCTGGCCACCCCGTTGAACGTTACGCCCAGGAGGGGTCCCGTCCCCTTAGCTTCACGGTGCTGCGCAGGCTGACGGCTCCGCGGGATCGAGGCCCCACAGCCGCAGCCCGCCCTGGCTGATTTCCTTCGCCTTTGAAAATGGAACGATAATAACGGAATCCAACTAACGGACTGCGCGTGCGCTCGGAGGGGAAACGGCGAGGGGGGGGGAGCAGAACTGGGCTTACAATGAGAAGGCAGCGCCCCTGTGCGACCAGGGCAACCCGACCCCAGACGCAGGAGACAGACACCCCCTCCTCCCATGGGCCCCGGGCCTCGCTCACCTGCCATGCCTCGAGCCCCGCCGTGATAGGGCCCCCGGCCGGGCCCCGCCCCGCCTCCCCTCGGAAGTGCGCTCACGTCCGGCCCCGCCCGCCCCCGGCCCAGCAGCCGTAGGTCAGCCGCGCCCGGTGCAGCGGCTTAGTCTTCCCTCGCCAGGGGCCTCGGAGCGGCAGCCCCTGCCCGGCTGGGAGACATGAGGGCCCCGGCCCCTTGCTGAGGTGAGTCAGGCAGCTGCCGCTCAGGGCTCCACCCCTTCTCCCAGCCGCCCCCTTTCCTCTTCCTCTGCCCCCCATTCTCTACCCCCTTGCTGCTCTGTCGCTGGGGCTCCAGCAGAGGCTGAAAATAGGGAAACTGCCCCCCCCCGGGCTCCGCTGTGCTGTTGGGAAGAGGTGGGGATCGGTCGCCCCTCTGCGAGGCTGTGGATACTCGCACCCTCTTTAAACGCGGCTTCCCTCGGTGAGCAAAGGGGCTGGAGGCGCTTGATAGCCCCGCTTCATTTCAACCTGCAGCAGCCCTATGGAGCTGCTGCTGCTCTGCTCTTTGCAGCCTGTTGAATCCCCCCACGGGGGAATCCGTTGCGCATGACCAGTATCGGTGTTTTGTTCTTGATCCGGTTAATCTGGTGGTAAACCATCCTGTAAACACTGTAAACCCGGGGGGTGGCGTTAAGAGGATGTACGAAGCGTAGTTGTGACAGTGTCGGTCCCAGGCTATTAGAGGGACAAGCGGTGGAGGGGGGGGGGGCGTGTAATAGCAACAGAAGCTGGTCCAGTAAAGATTTTACCTCACCTGCCTTGGCTCTCTAATTAGGAAGATGTGCAGCTTCACGCTCCTCATCCCATTTTTTATTTCTTCAGAGGGTGGAGTGGGAATTTTTTTTTAAAAAAAAAACTTGAGAATTAAATACAAAGAAAACGAAACTTAACTTCCTAACCAAATTTCTCTGGTGTGTCTTAAAACAGTTTGTAGTGTGTGGGGATGGAGGCAGGGCAGAGGATGTCAGGCTTTTTAACAATAGTTTAAAATGTCCTGACTTGTACTTATTTTTATGAATAAGAAATTTAGTTAGCTAATAAAATCTCTTAGCATAGTTGGGACATCAGCACAATAAGGTTGACGCTGCTGTAGTTTAAGCCACAAATCGGAAGTTATTTTAAGCTAAACTGCAAGTAAACGTTGCCCACTTTCATAAATGTAGTTTCCAGTTCTTAAGTCACATGAAAGCTTTTAAGTAACATTTGTTACTTTCCGTAGTGTCTCTGCAAAAAGATTTTTGTGGGGGAAAACTATTGCAATTTGACATGGGGTAGAGGGTCAGAGTGAACAATATGAGCTATAGATAATTTAATATTTTAACTATGGAAGCTTAGCTTTTGTTCAGCGGCTGTCGTATAGGCGACAGAATAATATTGAAATGTTTTTAAAGTTGCTAGTATTTTGGTAAACACCTTAGAAATGAATGATTATGAAAAATACTGATATTGCAAACTAATGCCATGATCCTGCAACCTCTTATGCATGGGTTTACCTTTAAACTCATGAGTAATTGCATTGAGTTCAGTAAGACTATTGACTTAACTAAAGTTAAGCGTTCCGTAAGTTTCTGTAGGATTGAAACCTAAATACACTGTGGAAGTGTCTGAAGATGGGGACTGTTAATCATACTTGTGATTTGTTTGACTCCTTCAGATGCTCACAGTGTCAGTCTTGCGAATATGAGAGTTCATTTGTTTAAGATTAAAATAATCTTGAATGGTTTGAAGTTTAGTTTTTCAGGTATTAATAATTTTTGAACCAATTGAAAGGATGGTAATTTAGTTATTTATGCAACAGGACAGTATTTCTAGGCTTTCATGCTTTTTGAATTTCTGTGCCTTTGTTTCAGGTGATGAATATGCATTGCCTGTGGGGGTACAAGGTGGACTACTCTAAAAGTTCTTGACAATGAGCATTTTATATTATATAAAAATATATTTACACATAATTTGGATTTATAACTAGCAAGCCAAACATGAATACAAATCTTAGTAACATCTGTATATATTAATTTTGTATAAACTTGGGCTTCCACTGACTCTTTAAATACATACAGCAATGGAAAGACCTCATCCTTCATTACCCACAGGCTGTCCCCCATTTCCCAAGAAGGCTTGTAGGTAAATAAACCATCTACAACCAATTGCCCTATCAATGGGAGCCATCAAGATTCTAAGTCACCATTAATGGCCCACACTTTGCATAATTACAATAGGACCTCAGAGTAATACTTCATATATCTAGTTTCAGATACAAGATACATACATACATACATACAAACAAATAGGATGAACACACTCAGTAAATTATAAGCTTTGTAATGATACCTTAGAGAGATCTTTTGTGTGATGCATAACCCAGTTACATTATATTCACACTTTTTAGCATATTTCTATAAAACATATGGAGTGCAATGTCACATGTTGCATAAACTATTTTCTCACATCTTGTTTCTTTTAATGGATTTTGTTTTTTAATAATTTTAAATAGTTGGCCTTGAGCTATAAGGATGAA
The DNA here is from genome assembly GCA_007922305.1 of Dermatemys mawii. Taxonomy (NCBI): domain Eukaryota; kingdom Metazoa; phylum Chordata; order Testudines; family Dermatemydidae; genus Dermatemys; species Dermatemys mawii. Next base: position 77,087,123 of record ML677332.1, read on the forward strand.
ATGGAGAATTAGCAGTGGAAGTCAAGCCCAAAAAAAATGAATTTTGTAAGAGTAAGCGTTTCAGGGTCCAAAGATAATACACTGAAGTCTGTTGGGAAAATAACAGTGAAATAAAATCTTGAAAATTTGAGACACCAGAATTATTCATAGTAATGGAGATGTTAAAATGGTGATGGTTATTTTTTAAAAACTCTATTTAGATAGCATTGTAATGTGAGTGGTGCTTCCCAACAGTGTGCCAAACAGGTAACATTTCCTTTCCTCAAAAAACATACAGTCCAGGCACAATTGGATGCATATTGTACATGTGTATGGTCACTATAGTTAGAATGCTTCACAGAATAGTTGAGGTTTTAGACATCTTTAGAATTTTTTAAATCCAGTTTTTATTGTATTCTTAGACCAATTATTACATTTTTTTTCTTTAAGCTTCAGAGTTGTGTTTTTGGGATCATATAGCAGCCTTTCTTCTCCCTGAAATCAAGAATTCCTGGCCTAAAAAGCTGCAGATATTTTTGGCTGGATCAAAACTGTCTTATTAATCAAAATAGCCTCTGGTATAACAAAGTTTAAAACCTGAAGACTTCTGTTCTTTCCTATCCTTCAAAGTCATCCATGAGGAGAATAGCTGCTGCAAATAATAATTAACAGAAAAGACTTATGTCAAGGTTGTAATCCTGTAAACAGAGAGGCTTCAGTTTTTAATTGCATCATTTAATATCTTTACATACCACATAAATGGGGAGAAGGTTTCAGAAAGCAACTGAGACAGTTAGTATAGTAAGATCATCATACACGTAAACTCCAAGGGGAGCAAACTGTGGCTTTTCCTGTCCTTTATTCTTAGAAAATACCACATTCTCTCCTAACCGTTCTATAAACTTCTTGTTTTAGCATGAAATTTGGCAAATTAACATAACAGGAAACTCTTGTATGCTTTTTTTTTATTGCTTTCCTAATCACTTTTCTGAATGAAATAACTAAACAAATCTCTGGATGTGCCTGTCAAATTGGGAGTCTCCTCACTTTTTCAATTGCCCCCTCGTTCCCATAAATTATCTTGATAATATATGTTCTTGTATTTACTTGCTAAATATTAAGAAACTTTAAATATATACCTAATATAATTGCGGTCCTGAGGTGGGATTAAGGAATTGGATATAGACACCTTTTAGTATAAAAGTCCAAGGACCCAGCTTGCAGAATGTCCTGTGCTCTTATTATAATTCATGAAAACTGAGAACGCTCAGTGCTTTTAGGATTGATCCCAGTGTTTTGTTCTGTGCCATGCTGTGAGCCCTCAGTTCTTTTAATCTTATGCTAATCTGATTTTACTCTTTCAGTACCAAATAGGAATGAATTGTACCATAGTCAGTTGATGCTTTTCACTCTCTTTTGGGCTCAGTCTAGGCAGATCTGTGCTGGTCAAGATTGGAAAGAAAATTGTGTATCAATTGTTGGGTAATTACAATGTACACCATTTGGCGCTGATGGTAATATTGGCTCAGTTTGAGCAGAAATGTTCAGTTTCTTGCTGTAGAATGATTTGTTCTACTAAGTGAGACTTTTTTTAATTGGTTGCTGTTTGTACCAAACTACAGCTATTCTGTTAGCTCCTTTGGAAAGAATACATTTTAACTAAAGGTGTGTGTTTGTTTTTTCAGGTTTCCTTAATGTGAAGTAAGCCCGTAACTGAAACTAACCCTTACCATGGCATCTGCAGTTCCACCAGTTACATTTAAGGAGTTTTGCCCCCTGTACTATCTCCTCAATGCCATTCCTACGAAGGTCCAAAAGGGATTTCGCTCCATTGTGGTGTACCTCACAGCACTTGATACCAATGGGGACTACATTGCTGTGGGCAGTAGTGTTGGAATGCTCTATCTGTACTGCAGACATTTAAACCAGATGAGAAAATACAATTTTGAGGTAAAAATTAGCTTTGTGCCTGATTTTATCATCAGAAGTTTTTCAATATTCTAGATGTTGGTGGCAAATTAGCACTTACAGATCTTTCTCTCAGGAAACTTAATTAATTTTGCAATTTTGTTTGTCTTGTTTCAACAGGGGAAGACTGAATCTATTACTGCTGTAAAATTGTTGAGCTGCTTTGATGATCTTGTTGCTGTTGGTACAGCTTCAGGCCGGATTGCAATTTTTCAACTTGTGTCTTCGTTACCTGGAAGAAACAAACAAGTAAATATTAAATTTGGTTACAACTTCTTTGATGTTAAATATGATCTTCTTTGACTATATGTCAGTGTAGCGCTCACGGCAGATGTGTATGCTCTGAGTCATTTGTCTAGCAATGTCTATCAGGCCTGCTCATGCCTTTTGTACCGCCTCATCCTACCATGTGAGGAGGTAGAAGGTGGGATGTCTGAAGTTCTTCCTCAGTTCATTCTTCCCACTGGTGTCAGTGAGATTTAATTTGGACTGCATCCAGCATCACCTGCTTTTGATTTCCAAAATTATTCTCTGATGAAGAACTGTCATGTTCATTTCTACTTTTCATTAATTTTTTCACTTGATTTTTTTTTTTATTGGTGGTTGTCCCTCAACCCAAAAGGGGGAAGAAGCAGCTAGGACAGATTTGGGGAGCAGAGTGATGTGCTTCAGGCTGACTGCTAGCTGTGGTGGATTCAAAACCCATGGGGTTCAAACCATTTTTTGCGATGGGCTAATACCCATCACAGATGAACATAGCAGATGCTTGTTCTGTTTTGATAGAGCAGACATCCCCAAGAAATATGCTCTCATCCTGCACCAGAAATCCCAAGATGTAAGACTCAAACTACCCCTTCTCTTCAAGAAACCTGTGGGGGTAGCTTCCGATTCAGGAGTAGACCATATCTTTGAGCATCCTGGCTCTTCAGTATTCCATTAACAAGGCCCAGTCTTTCAGACTGTCCCTAGGTCTGTTTGTGGTTATAGACAGCCAGTACAAATGTCAGACCATTTTATCTCAAAGACTTACTGTGCTACCAATTTTGAATCTTGCTGTACGGTCAGCTGACTGATGTGACCTTCGCTCCAGGAAAGCCCAAGCAGCATCTTCAGCATGCTCTTGCAGCATACCAATAACCAAAAGCTGCTATGTGATGCAGCCACTCAGGTCTGTGTCAAGCATTGTGCACAGGATTTGGCTGCCAGATCAGACCCAAAGTTTAGGAGGGCTGTACTTTACTCTCTGTTTGGCTAATGCAGCTGATAGTCATCATGCCTGCCATCCTGAAGAGGATACTGCTTGCTGGATCCACAATGACACACAAACCAAGAGAAATGGTTACTTACCCTACTATGGTGATGGTGTGGTTCTTCAAGCTGACGTCAATGTAGATTCCAGAACTTGCCCTCTATCCCCGGTTTTGGAGTCATCAGTTAACAAAGTCTTCATTTTGCAAGGCAACTGAAAGGGGGTCATGGCTGCTTCACTGTTTATGTCCATGTGAATTTGTAATCCCACCAATCATTATTAGAGAAAAGGTTTTGAATTTGTGTGTGCACACCTACAGTGGGATCCACAATTTCATCATCATCTTGAAGAAACACAGTTACTCTAGGGCAAATAACTTTTCTTTCCTTATAAATTTTTGTATAATTTTGCACATCTAAAACAGTGAGGGATCAGAAAATCTGTGTATAATGAAATATCTTGTGGGTATGTTGCTACTCATGTATTAATCTTATGAAAGTATTTTTTCTTCAGTAGCATTCTTAAACAGTGTGTGCTTGGTCAATTCTTGATGTATGATAAAATTGCTGATTAGGAATGAAGATAACCTTAACTTTATCAAGTCAGAGCTAATACTTAAAGCTAAATCACTGAATATGCCCAGGGTCTGTTTTTCCCCCTCCCCATTACTCTTTCTTGTATTCCCTTGCTGTCAATTTGCAGCTTCGGAGATTTGATGTGGCTGGTATCCACAAAAGCAGCATCACAGCCTTAGCTTGGAGTCCCAATGGAATGAAATTATTCTCTGGTGATGACAAAGGGAAAATTGTCTACTCTGCTCTGGATTTAGACCAGGTAAATATTTATTTTTAGATATTAGAATTCTGGTTTAAGACTTTCTGAAAGAACTTTAATTAAATATTAAGCAGATGGGTAAATCTTCAATTCTTCTTTGTCAAGTTGTTTATATGTAAGGCAAGGGATGCACTATGGTTTCTTTGTTACATCTAATGTAGACCGTGGTCGTTTCCTCCCACTTTTACCTACTTTTGCATCTACTTTTCTCCCTCTGACCCAGTCATGCTCTCCAAGTGGACTGAATGCAGCTTCCTTTAGAGTCCAACCAGTGCCCCTTTCTAATTCTCTGGTAAGGTTACTGTTCAGCAGTGCAAGGCACTTCCTTACCACAGTGATCCAGTGCTTCTCCAGAAGCATTTCATAACTCAGTAGCTCGGGGTGTACGATGAAAATGAAGCTGGGGTCCACTGGGTACCTTTGCAGAATACTGCCACAGAATTTAATCTTCCTGAGGAACTGCATAAGTAATGTGTTGCATAAGGTTTAGTTTAACCAGTTACATTGAGGATAAAGGTATTAACTTGTATCTACTTAAGGGAGAAATGCTCTCCCAATCTAACCTCAGTTCTTTCTAGTTTGGACAGACACTGAAGGATTTAATGCTGCTAATTGTATCAGCATATCATTCTCTTGTGAACTCCCATCATTTGGATGGGGGGAATGTGTAGTGGAGTTCCTGTTGAACTCAGACAAATGTGATAGCTAGTATGCCAGCAGAAACTGAACTTCATAGTATGGAGTTCTCTGTCTCTCTCTCCATACACACATACAAACACACCTCTACCCCAATATAATGTGGTGAAGCAGCACTTTGAGGGGCGGGTCTGTTTTACCACGTTGTATCTGAATTCGTGTTACCGCAAGCCGTTTTCTCTGCGCAACCCCCCCCCCCCCCCGATACTTGCTGTGGGCCACCCCCCTGCACCAGCTCACCTCTGCTCCGCATTCTCCCCCTCCCTCCCAGGCTTGCTGTGCCGAACAGCTAATTGGCGTAGCAAGCCTGGGAGGGGGGAGAAGCAGTGCGCCCAGGGGAGGAGGCAGAGGCAAGGTGAGGCAGGGATCGGTTCCTCTGCACCCCCCCCTTGGATGGGTGGGGGTTCTGAGGAGTCAGTCAGGAGGTGGGAAGTAGGTAGGGGTGTAATAGGGCACGGGGCCAGGCTGTTTGGGGAGGCACAGCCTTCCCTACCCGATATAACGCGGTTTCACCTATAATGTGTTTTGTCAAATCTGCAGTGAAAGTGTTTCTTAAAATGAACAACATGTGCTGGGTCATAGTGCAAGACTGCTATAACATGGAATATATGGCAGAGTGCAGGTAAAACAGGGCAGGGAACATACAATTTTCCCCCAAGGAGTTCAGTCACAAATTTAATTAATGCATTCTTTTTTTAAATGAGCATCATCAGCATGAAAGCATGTCCTCTGGAATGGTGACCAAAGCATAAATGGGCATATGAATGTTTAGCATAGCTGACGTTGCAAGGTATTTACAAGTCAGATACAAAAGTGCCATGCAAATGGCTATTGTCACTTTCTGGTGACATTGTAAATAAGACAGCAGCATTATCTCTTATAAATGTAAACAAACTTTTTTGTCTTAGTGATTGGCTGAACAAGAAGTAGGACTGAGTGGACTTGTAGGCTGTGAAGTTTTACATTTTCTTTGAGTGCAGTTATGTAACAAAAAGAATCTAAGTTTGTAAGTTGCACTTTCAGGACAAAGATTGCACTACAGTACTTGTATGAGGTGAATTGAAAAATACTGTTTCTTTTGTTTATCATTTTTACATAATATGCAATTTGATTTCCGTTACAACATAGAATATAATATATGAAAATGTAGAAAAAATCCAAAATATTTAAGAAGTGTTAATTGGTATTCTGTTTAACAATACAATTAAAACGGTAATTTCTCATGGTTTTTTTTGTTTGTTTACTGCAATTAACAGCCCTAGTTAGTACATATAGTAACCAGTACACTTTCTAATAAAAAAAAAAAATTACTACCAGATATTTTAATTTTGAAAAGGGCTTGACTTTTAATTTCATGTGTCTTTAAAGGGTATTTGCAACTCCAATCTGGTATTGGAAGAGCCATCTTCAGTTGTACAATTGGATTATAGCCAGAAAGTGCTGCTGGTCTCTACTTTACAAAGAACACTACTTTTTTATACAGAAGAAAAATCTGTCAAGCAAGTTGGAACACAACCCAGAAAAAAGTAACTCCCTCAAATCTTAATGCAAGCACATCTGTTTGTTCTAGCTTTTCAGAATAGACTGTAGGGACCCTGTGATCTGAGCAGTGAAATTAATACAGCATCATTTTCTGCTCAAACTTATTAGCCACAGCATTCACTTATATTAATACCCACCCTTAAGAGTTTTAACTTTTTTTATTCCTTCAGCTATATTTTCAATGAAATTATTCTTTGTTGAAAAATATGATTGTGACTGTATAACCTTCCAGCAACCCTACTGTACATAAATTTTTTAGTTTAAATGGAATGAAAAATCTAACTTTTTTCCCACCAACCTGGGAGCTGCTGTGGCTTGATACAAACAGAGCGGTCACTAAAGAGGATTCAGTTTTGTGGGCGAGCTTTTAGAATTCCTGTGTAACATGAAAGTGATTGAATTAGACCTTTCTGATATGATTTACTATTAAAGAGTCAAAGGATACAACAAATATTTTAAAAAGTGACTCAAGTTGAAAATACCTTTTTGTTTTTATTATAATAAAAAAAAAATCCCTTAACGTGGTTTTCTAGCATGTCCTGTTGCTTAATCTTTATTGGATCGGGAAGGAAAAAAGACAGTCTGGGAACTGAAAAATCTTATTAGTAATTGTGTATGTTTGCATAGCCTGATGAAATGTTTATAATATACATGTGTTAGTCACAGGACATACGCATGGGCATATTCCTAACTCAGTTGTAGGGGCATCATTTTCATGACATTTTATGTTCAGTTTTAAGCCTGGTAGTATCCATCTCCTTTCAGGGACCCCCATTTTACAGATGGGAGAATTGAGGCATAGAGAGGGCAAGTGACATGCCCACTGTCACACAGGACGTCCATTGGAGAGCAGAAAATTGAATCTGGGTCTCCCACGTCCTATGCAACCACTGGGTTACAGTAGCTCTAATACAACTGCAACAAAGAGTCTTATAGCACCTTATAGACCAACAGAGATGTTTGCAATGTGGGCTAAGACCCACTTCATCACATGAAGTGGGTCTTAGCCCACAAAAGCTTACGGTCCCAAACATCTCTGCTAGTCTATAAAGTGCTACAAGACTCTTTGTCGCTTTTGCAGATCCAGACTAACACGGCTACCCCTCTGATATCTAATACAGCTATTGTGACTGGATTATTTCTGTAAGTGAGGGGACTCTTCCAGAGGTTTTAATGCCATTGACTTGTGGAGAATCAGAATACAATACCTGAGTTCTGCCCACTGCTTTCAGGGGCTGGAAGTTACCCATCATCCTAGTGATTCTACAGTCAACTGAAGGTTCGGCATATCTTGGCTCTTGAGGGGAGCAGTGTGCAGACTTTTTCGCTCTGGAGGAAGGGTCACTGCAATAAGAGATCTCTTTTGTGGGAAGGGTTGAGGAAGGAGGGCATCATGATTGCGAGATATATTGGAGAACACTAGTCTCTTTCTATCTTCTCCAACCCACACTTTTTCCGTAGAGTTGAGAGAACAGTTCAGTGTTTTGAGGCGGTATCCTCAAACTCGTGTGGTGCAGACTATGGATTCCCATAATACCTTGTTGATGGAAGCGAAGGAAAATATTGTTTTGTTCAACTTGTGATTGCAAATTCAGTGACTAAATACCTCAGTTTCTCCCTTTTTTCATTTTTTAAAAATTGTTTACAAGTTTCTTACAGATCTTTCTTTACATCTTAGCACTGGCAAATTTGGAGCATGTTTTATACCTGGACTGTGTAAGCAAAGTGACCTGACACTGTTTGCCTCAAGACCTGGGCTCCGCCTCTGGAAGTCTGATGTCCATGGAACTGTGCAGGCCACGTTTATTTTAAAAGATGTATTTGCTGGAGGAATAAAGCCCTTTGAACTGTATCCTCGGTTGGAGTCATCTGGCAAAGGAAGTTACAGCTTCCCAGAGAAACACCTTGGGCTCATTTCCTGCCTTTCTCAGGAAGGATGGGTGCTGAGCTGGAACGAATATAGTATCTATTTATTTGACACTACGAACCAGGTAGGTGTATCTAATGGATGCATATTTTGTTCCTTAACGGTTTGCCATCACATCAGTATTAACTCTTGTCTGTATTTTGCATATTTGTCTGCATTTGTTATGTTGTGGTGGCCTAAGAAAAGGTGTTAAACTTTTTTTTAATAAAAGGCTTTAGAATTGATTACATTAACTTTGTTGTAAAGATAAGATATCTAATATCTACAATAATTTATACTATCTAAGGTTTACAGTTTAAAATACAGAAATTAATTGCCTAAAGTGAATTCCACACACCTAAGAAAATGTACATGTGTCTAAAATTCTAGTTGTTCATGCTTTGTATTTAAAGAAAAAGACAGCTTAAGGGAGTTGTCAATATATAATACCAGATGTATGTAATGTATTATCAAACTGTTTGTCCTCTCTCTTCCACTACCCTCATCACCCATTTGCAAAACTTAAAAACTCCCACAAGTATTGCTCTTACATGTTTAGTAGTGTTATTAGTGGGCTTTCCCTCTATTTTGATACAAATTATATTGGCGATTTGTAGTTAGGAGAGCTCTTCTCCCTCCCCAAATCACTCTCATTGAAATTCAGTGATTTGATTCAAAGTTCTTTGGACAGGAAATAATGAGTAAGCAGATGGTTAGAGAGTAAAAATCCACAGTAATGTAAAGTTATGATGATGTCTGGTAGTTGTATACCTCATTTGCATTTTTTAAAATACTCCTTGTGTTTGGGGGTCTCCATACATCTCAGTGTGAACTCTTCTTTGCTGGTGCTCAGCACTATTGAAAATCAAGCCATTTATTTAGGTGCTTAAATATGGACATAGAAGCCTGTCTTTTCAATAATGAGTGATTAAATATTGCACTCTATCGCAGTTCCACTTTACATGCTGATCATTCACTGAGCATCATATGGAGGCCATCTGTTCTTTTCCGTTTTTCTTTTTCCGTGATCCATTTTTCCTTCTTGAGTGCTGTCTCCTTTTTTCTGATTGATTGTATAGCTATAGACTTACCTAAAATCCAATAAACCGTTAATAAGAAGGAAAAAGCATGCTAAAAACCCTGTCTGATCCTCCCAGCATATCAGTAGTATAAGCAAGGCCCTATGAATTTCACAGCCATGAAAAACGTGGCACTGAGCATGAAATATGCCCTTCCATGTGAAATCCAGTGTCCCCTTGTTCCTAGGAGTGCCTCAGCAAAGAGGACTCCTACTTCCGGTAGTGCTGGGGCTGGACAGGACTTGCTCTGCACCACCTCCTTTCCCACCTGCTTCCTGTCCCCCTCCCTTTGCAACTGCCTGAGGAGAGGACATTGTACAGGAAACTGCTTCCCCCTTCCAGGTGCAAATATTAGCTTATTTCAATAAAAATAAAAAGAAAGGTGAGGCACTTGACTGAATTGTTTGATTGACACTTTAAAGCAGCAAATCACACTGAGTTCAACTCACTGATTGATAGATATGGACGTTGGGGAGGTTTTGTAGTGTAGTGATCTCAATTGACTGCCTATCAGAAGACGTGTGATTACTATAAAATGGGTGTCCAAAATAAATCAAAAACCTCAAAAATGATTACTGCAGCGGATCGTGTGAAAGAATTTGGGAGCCAAATTCCGTATGCTGATAGTGACAAACTATTTTGTACAAGTTGCAATATTTCATATCACGCAATGATTCAGTGCCACTTAGACTCAGAAACCTACCAAAGCAGAAAGAGGGCTGCAGGTAGTGCATTGCTGGTAAACGAAAAGTTAAAGTAACAAAATACAATTTCTTTTTTTAAGAAGACAACGGAGCTTTGAGATCCATTCTAGCTAAATGACGGAACTTATGGGTGTGTTCACAAGTGCTAATACATCACTGGAAAAACTTGATCACCCAAAGCTGCATGCATTCATTCAATGGAAAGTACAAAATGACGGTTGCTTACTAAGTGTGAATAAGCTACGACAAAGCTCCTTCCAAAGGTTTTTGCTATACATTTTGAGGACATAGAGTCTCTAATTCATTTGAGTCTTTTGCAATGATTTCAGAGAAGTTCACAGATGAGTAAGACAACTATGTTCTGTTTGATTTTATTTCTGACAAGGCTGAAAATGTACAGTCAGGAAAGCTAACGGTGCTCATCAACCGCATTTATTTGGATGCTGTTAACTACACTACAGTTTCTCAAACAATAATTCAAACTGTTTCAAAATACACTGAAAATTTTGACAGTATCTGTTTTCATAAGTGACAATAAGCTTACATGATGAAATTTTTCAAATTGGTTCTTCGAGGTCTAATGCCAAATGCTGTCTATATTACATGTAATGTACATATAACTTAGTGAGCTGTGGAGAGATGAATTTGGTAAGCTTTATAAACTAGTCAGCTACATTAAAAAGATCTTTAAACACTGCCCTAGCTGCAAACTTCAGTACAGGCAGTACCTTGCAAATACAACTGAACATGAGGAACAAAAAATTGCAGTTCCCCCAGAGCCAGTAATAACTCATTGGAATTCTTTGTTTCAGGCTGTACAATATCATGCAGCTCACCTGAAGTACTACTCTGAGTTTGTCTCAGAAGAACTGACACTGAAAATGCAGATTTTAACAGAACTGTCAACCCTTCTAACAATGCTCAGTTGAATGAGGAAGTTCAGTTTGTTGCCAAAAATGCCACAGGACTCATGGACTTAACCACTTGGTTTGAATCTTGACATGTCACAATCCACAAAGTGTACAACAAAGTAATGGATGTACTGTTCTGGGCTGAAGCCCAGCCAAATGAAAATCACTCTGACAAAAATGCTGAGTTAAATGCCAGTGCTCAACAGGTATTTTCTTGCATGCCATAGAAGCTCAGACAATACTGCTATGGGGAAGAGACAACTGATGTAGCAAAAACAGCTCAAATTTCAACAACTTGCAGCAGGGTTCCTAAAAGCAGTGCGTATCTTTGACAAATGCATCTGTTGATGGTGGTTTAGCCTCGCTTAATGTAATTCCTGGCTTTGGTAAGGATTGTAGACTGGAGATGCCTGCGTATAAAAATATTAAGAAAAAAGCAGACTGTAGTTTTCCTGTGCTACGGTTTTGGGACTCAGTTGGAGGTAGAATCCCCCATCCTGCAAGGCTAGCTCAGCGCTGTCTGACAATGCCAGCAAATTCCGTGGATGCAGAGAGAACAGTGTCTAAATGTGGACAGGTGTGTTCTGCACAGAGACAGGGAATGAAGAAAGACACTGGCTGGGTGCTACATGCTGATATTCAATGAGTGACATTTGAAACAAGAACTTTGTTTTCTCTTGTTTTTGTTAACTTAAGGCATTGGCTCTCAAGTTTGAGGCTACCAATTGAGATCACTATCATACAAAACTGTCTCAGATGTACTTATCTACCAGTCATGGTGTTGAGCCCTGAGGTGTTTGCTGCTGTAAAGTGTCAATCAATAAATCTGTCAAGTTCACATGTTCTTTATTTTATTGAAATAAGCTAATAATTCCATCTGGGAGAGGTACCAAAGAGCAGCCGTGCAGAGGAAGAGCAAGTTTTGTCCCTGACAAGCGAGCTAGGACTAGCAGCTAGGAGCCCTATGCCTGGGGTGTTTCCAGCAGCATGGGAGAGATCAGACCCACCTCCATCTCTGGGAACCTCCTGGAGCTGCAGGAAGCTCTGCAGTTGTCACCTTCAGAGGCCAGCTCTGAAGGCAGCAAAGAAATGGGGGTAGCAATCCCATGACACCCCTACAACAAGTTTGACCCCATCCCCTTTTGGGTCGGAACCCCCATGGTTACAGCACCATGAAATTTCAGATTTAAACATCCGAAAATGTGAAATTTACCAATTTTCAAATCCTGTGGGTGTGAAATTGAGTATAAATGACCATGAATTTCTGGTAGGGCCCTAAGTAGTAGTCATTTTTTAATTAATGCTCTTTACTTGTTTGTTTGTTTGTTGTTTGTTTTTAAACAGGCTATGATAGGTGGCTTGGAAGGATCTGGTGATATTGTGTCTGTGTCGTGTACCAACAATGAGATTTTTCTCTTAAAGGGAGATAGAGACATAATAAGAATTTCAAGTAGACCTGAAGGACTTGTATCAATAGGTTTGTATAGATTTGTCAACTTTCGTTTGTACCTTTTTAAAGAAAGTGGTGCATGGAAAGTACTGTTCCTTTAAAGAAACTTCCTCTAGGAACTTCTGTAGAATTGTCTCCCTGCTTCTTAAGATTATAAAAAGCCTAGATTCTTAACTGAGCCAAGTGTCTGCTTTTTGTAGCTGAAAAAGGTAACCATTAGGGAAAAGGTTATATCTCTCTGCTTCTGAGGGTGGCCCTGCATTGGCCATGACTTGGGAACTGCTATAACCTACTCCACCTGGCAGCAGTCCCCAAGAAACTAAATATGAGGTTGATTGCTTGAGTGGAGCACACTCTAGGTGTGCATCATCCCTTCCCTTTAGTAATGTTTCATTGACAGTCTTATCTAATTTTTTCTTGTAGGTCTGTTAAATAATGACAGTTATACTCTTTGTGCTCATAAAAGTGGCCATAAGTATGGGAAGCGATCACAAGTACTGGATGAAATTGTGTCAGACAAAGGTCTTAGAGAGTTGAAATGAACTTGTTCATCTTACTGGTGCTCTTTCTGTAGTGGAAAAAGGCAGTGTGAAAAATCATGGATAAAAATAAAATAGAAATGTGCACTTGAACAATTTTAAAATATCAAATGTGTCCACAGATGGAAACAAAGATTCAGATATGCTCTGTTGCAGTACGGATATCACTTTAGTGTGAGAAGTGGACATCTCTCAGGCATTACTTGTAGTTATATCATTTGGGCTGCTTAATGCCATCTGTGTGTGTTTTTTAATCTTCGCTCCAGTAGCATCAACATACTACTAAATAAGATATACAACAGTCTCTACAAATTCTAGAGACTTATTCTCTCTCATTTATCTTAAAGCTGTTCTTGCACATCTATGCATTATTTAAGCAGCACTTCACCCACAAGCCTCTTGTGATTAATTTTTTTAAAAAAAAAATATTCTGGATACACTGTAATGTAAAAAAAAAAACATGAAAATTAAATTCTTAAAATGCTCTTGGATGCAAGACTAGAAATCCAGACAAATATGCAACATCTAATTCTGTGTGCTATTGGAAAGAAGTCCTCTTGGAACATGTTTTCTTTGATTTTGACCACAATGGTTTAACTGGTGGATTAAATTTAGGGCCATAATCTTGCAAGATGCTAAATGCCTCAGTGGAGACAATTGGAATTAAGGGTGTAGGAGTCTCTCAGCACTGCACACAGTCATAGTCCTTCGGGTTTCAGGGCCTGTGTCTTTCAATATACAGGCATAACTCCAGGTAACATTAATTGAAGCTTTGTGCAGACATTGGAGCATGAACTGAGCTATTGCTAAAATAACATTATTTCAGTATAGATCAGTTACAGTTACTGCACAGTATTGATGTGAAATGTTGGTTTAGATAAAATACCTTCTGGGAATTAAAACCTTACTACTTAGGACGCTCTCCAAGAGCTATACTTCTAATTACTTAACAACTCAGTGTGTGTATGTTCTTTTCGTTTTGTCAGTTTCAGATGCAAATTCAAAATTGCTGAGTCGGTTACCAGATTTGAGTCCCAACTTGCAGAGCCCACGATCTGCAGTTATATCTGTATTGCCTGGCCCTTCAGTGGAAACACACCAAAAAATAAAAATGGTTCCTTCCCCCAAAATTACTGGTGATAAAAATGACACTTATTCTTTAGTGAAAGATGATCTGGAAACACTGGTATTGGAGAAAAGTCTTGATGGAGTGGGGGACTTAAGCAGTGAAATAAGAAAAAGAGGCTGTTCGGTAGCTAGTGAATCAAGAAGCAGGAGCAGTTCAGTTAATTCTGTGGACAGTGGCTCTAGTCTCCTGACAAGTGGAGACCAACCATTGTCTGAAGTGCATAGAGAGAGTCAACCGTCTTCACAACGGTTCAGCATAATCAGCTGTGAAGACTTTGACCAGGAACTCATTGTAAAACCCATCAAAGTGAAAAAGAAGAAAAAGAAGAGACAAGGTAAAAATAATAATAAAAAAAAGTCTCTAACTCTGCCACTTCTTAGAATTATTGTCACCTTTGGTATCTGTTTCACTAAAAACATAAGTTTTTGTTTGATTTTAAAGACAAACCTTACATTTATGATGACTTGACTTTCAATAATCATTACTTGTCACCTAACAGTAATTGATCCATAGTCTTGCCCTTTCACTTAAGGACGAAAGCCCTTTAAGAAGGTACTAAACTTGTATCTTTACAAGAGGATATCATTTTTCTCTTTGCAGACGTACTTGCTCTTTATGATTTCTATTCTAATTTTAAGTTTGTTTTTACATTTATTTGTAACATTATGCAAAGCACAAAAAATCATGAGTATAAAAAAAGATTAATGCTAAAAGCTTCACTTCTGTTTTATTGTTTAATCTCTTCTTTGTTGCACTTAAAATACTGTTTTATATTCTTACTATTAGCACTCATAAGCAACACTTCTTTACCAGATAAACATTTCTTTATGTATACTGGATTAGATTGTAATGTCAATTCTTATTCGTAGTAATAAATTGGTGTTAGTTTTGAATTCTTGTCTATTAAGGTTACATTGACCATTCTAATGAAACCTTAATCAAGCTGTTTATATGTGAGTACAATACTCTTGCATTCTCACTGTGTCAGTTTGTGCCACCCAACGGAGAAGAGAGACTTCTTAGTGTGTCAAAATCTGGACTAACTCCAGCTTCTAAAAATACAAGTCTCCTGTTTGCTCATTAACAGTAGAAATATTTACATTCTTTTCATTGAACTTGGATAAGTTTTATTAATAAGAATATTTCTTTTCTTTTTTTCTGAGATCAGAAAATGTTACCAGGAAAAACCACAGCTCTCAGGAAGGTACACCAAATTATGAGCGTCAGTTTTCTGGTGATAGTGTACATTCTCTAAATGCAGATTCATTATCCATGACTTCTAGCCTAATGAGCTACAGTATAGATCACTTGAGCACTGGTTCTCCAGATCAGGAAACTGAGTTTAGTGTGGAGTCACATGCTGTCTTTCAGGAGGATAGTGGTTTGGAATCATGCAGTGTGCTTCAGTCTCCGTGCATTAGTACAACAACAGATTCAGAAGAAAATGGAGGTACAATTGAATTACTAAAAATTCCTAACAGTGACAGTGAAATGAATACACCAACTGTTACAGCTACTCTGACATCCAATCCTCTCTCAATGCTCACTGAAGATGCAGGAAGTAGTGATGATACAGAATGTAATCCAAGCCTTTGTTCTGAAAATACTGAATGCCACTATAAATTGTTACCCCAAGAGGGACAACAGAATTTTCCTGTGCTGTGTAAAGTAGATGAAACTTTAGCTAGAATAAGTCTGAAGGATACTGAAAATGCTTTTGAAGAAACTAAGATCCCAGACAAAGTGACTTTAGGTTTTAATACCACCTGTGGTGCTGAAAAATCACTGACACAGGAGAGAAGTGATGAAGCTCACAGTGTAGAGCAGCAGCCACATTGTTTAATAAATAGAGTCTCAGAAAACCCTACAGGTCCCCAGCCTGACATCTCTAGGGAAGATGTGTGTCCACAAGAGACTGCGTTTTCTGGATGGGACTTGGAGGATGCAATCAAAGCTAAGTGTAGTGCTGCTGCTGCTGCTGAAAGAGTAACCAACACACATGATACCAGGACTGAGAAATCTGCATCCAGTGATGAAGAGGATATTTATGGGCACGGACTACCATACTCATCTTCAGAGACTAGTGTGACAGACGTTGGGGGAAATTTTACTTCCCAGGATATGACCAGAACAAGCCTAGATGAAGTAATGCTCTTAAAATCAGATCAGGTATGTGCTTTATTTATAGTTAAAATAGTTACGATGCCAGTATTCTAGAAGAAGCAATCACAAAGTATGGTGTTCTCACTGATCCAGCAAGTAAAATTCAGATGAGGAAACTAAGCACATCCAATACACAATGTAAATTATTCTTATGGACTTCAAAACAATATACAGAGGGTTACTATTTTCAGTGTGCTGAGGGAGGGATGCTTGTTAACTCCTGTTCAAAAGGAGGAGTTTGTCTTAGGTGTGAAAATGCTGTTGTGAACCCACCAGAAAGCAGTACAATACCAAAAAGTGCTCTAAGGTAGCATGATCATTTGAGTTTCTCAGGGCCCAATCCTGCAAGATGTTGGATACTTGCATCTCTCATTGAGTTCAGTGGGAATTGAAGATGCTGAGCATCTCACAGGTTTGGGGTCTTAGTGCATTTCTATTTAATCTTTGCCTGTTTAAATTGTAAGATGACAGGGCAGAGACTAGTGTCTTTTTCATGTTTTGTTCAGCGGTGAGCATACTGATGCTGAAGGAGACATTGTCAGTTACAATTTGTGACTGGGTTTTCATATTTAAAATGTTGAGTGTTTTTTCTTCCTTTGTTTTTTCTCTATCCTTCACTGTTGCTGTGTGGAAGAGAGCCACAGAAATAGCAAATTTAACTAATGGACTGTATAGTGGAAAGAGTGAACCTTACTAGAAAGGCCCTGATCCTAAACTGCTGATGGTGGGAGTTTTTAACATTGACTTTATTTGTAGCAGGATCAGGCTCAAAGTGCTATTAAATACACAATATAAGCAAACTGCTAAAAATACAAGTCTTGTCTCTTTCAGCTACAGTTACTTTTTGGTGTAACTTGTATCAATAGGTAAAATACTTTCAGATGAAGGACATTTTTTGACTTGAGATCTCAAATAACCCTCTGCAAACTAAATAAAAATATAGCTTTGTTCATTAAGTGATATACTCTATAAGTAGTCAAAGAAGGTTGTGAATTTCAGAATCTGGAGGGGAAAACCTCATCTTCTGCAATATTTTGAAATATACCTCAGTATTTTAGTTAATGTTCAGGCTATGGAGCTAGTTATTATATAGGACTCAAGCTTGGTAATATAGACTGTAAAATCCATAATATTCCATTAACAAGCCTTGAATTTTATTTATTTATTTTGTATAGCAGAGTGACCCAAGGGTGTCAGAGCAGGCAGTTTATCCTTTCTCCTCACTCACAAGCATGTATTTCAAAAGGGCCCTTTTTCCCTGTTAAATTATCATTAAAACATTAGTGAGGATTAGAAAGCTTTTGCATAAGTAAATTATTTGCTTCTATCAATTAACAGAGTGATATTGATGGATTTTGGACTTCCCCGGGAAGGAGGGTGATAGTGTGGGGTTTTGTTTAATTTTATTTTTTGGTGAGACTCTCTCAATCCCAACTGTTATGAGTTATTCCTCAGTACAGGTGGCAACATGTAGCACTATGTACTTGATCAACTGGCTAGTGATAAGATTGTTTGTTTGTTTTTATCAAAGGCATTTATTCTTTTGATGTAATTTAATGTTTGCATTCTGATTCTTAAAAAATACTTCTGCTGTTTTTATGTATGTATGCTGTGTGTATGACTGTTCTCTTGTATAATTGAAGATACCTGACCTTGTTCAGACTCTCCAGTTTTTAGTTTGCAGAAAGCTGGATGGGATATTCTGGCCCTGGCTATGGGATACTCAGCCTGGTTGTCTCAGAAAAGTATATTTGGTGCCTAGACTACAAAGGTGGTCTCTACTGTAGTGCTTTACCTAGTGCAGGTCTGCGGTGGCAAAAGTTTGAAGATGCTGTCCAGCAGGTGGCAGTCTCGCCTTCAGGTTGGTTAAACTGCATTTCACTTTTTGTTAACTTCCTTTTAAAAATTAAAATGTATACATTTAGTGCAGATTAAGCTCTTTTTTCATATAACTGTATAACTACATGTGGCGTGTATTCCCTCTCATCTCAGTACTTTGTGTATCAGTGTTTATAGTAGTCAGTGAGGATTGCTCTGCCATCTGTAATCTGACTTGTTTTACAAAACGCACCTGGACTGAGTTTCCTAATTCACTTGCACAAACTGTCTTTTAAAAGTTATTAAAAGGCTATCTTGGCTCATGTGACTGCATTCCTGGAATATTAAAGTGCTGTTTTCTAGCATAAATGGCTATTCTCAAAATAGCAGACTCTCTGAATTTGTTTGTTGAGCAGTTTTAAATATATCGCTGATGCATTATTGAATCTTTTTATTTGAGATTCTCATTGTATAGTTAAATTGTGAAATAATAGGGATTATTTTCTGAACAAAACATCATGTTTTATTAGAAAAATACCTACTCCTAAAGAAGACTTTCTAATTAAAATATAGCTTTGCTGTCAAAGTGAACTTACCACGACCCCTTCTCTCTCCACCCTGCCCCCTACCCTCTCCCGGCACATACATTGTTAAGTTTTGACTGACTTTTTTTTAGAAAAAAAATATTTTTGGTGACCTGGGAATGCAAGTTGGGGGAAGGGAGAGGGGTAAACAGGTTTTGGATGTGGATTTGTACCCTGTTCACCTTCCAGATTGGTCCAGTGCTGGTATGATTGTAAGCAGGTTTCTCAACCATTTTCTCATTCTAGTCTCTTACCATAGGAAGAGAAATCATGCTATCTCTTGCCACTTAAAGCAGCTGATAACCTTACTGCCCTGTCTAATGGATAGGAAGAGGTGGTACTTCAGTTTCTTGTTAAATTTTCACATTTGGTCAGTGACTGAACCCTGATGGGGATAGGATAGCATTTATAAGAGTATGCAAACAGACCAAAGAGGAGGAAACGGAATCAAATAATACAATTTTGGGTATTGTACTTTCCTGTTCTGTGCAAAGGCTATTAATGTATCAGTATGCTGCACTGATTGCCATTTGAACTCATGAGCATGGCACATTTAGATTTTAAATTCCATTATATTGCTCTGTTACCTTTTTATGATAGGACTGTTTTACAAAGCGAAATTTGGGCCAGATTTTGAAAACTAACCCCTGAAATTGCATCTGTAAATTCTATCGTCATGTAGCACTGACCTCTGCTCTGTGGAATGTCACACCTGTTTAAGTACTGGACTGTCACTCATCAGTGGCTGACCTACAGAGATTATAAACTTTAATCTTACTGCTGCTAGTGAGCTAATAGAGAATGCACGTTAGATATTTGCCTTGTGCTGCATATGACTTTTTTTTAACCTGACAATTGTGATTAGCCACAGGATTAGTTGTGTGATTGTGTGTGCACGCGCGTGTGTCTGTAGAAGTAGCAGGTGTGTTTCAAAAGCTAGCATTGGGGCCATCTGTAAATTTGGCCTTTTAATATCTGTTGAATTTGGCACTGGATACTGTATGTTTGAAATTTTGACAATAACCATGACTAGAGAGTGAGTTAAAAACGTTTTTCAGTAAGATCTAGTCCAGGGGTCAGCAACCTTTCAGAAGTGGTGTGCAGAGTCTTCATTTATTCACTTTAATTTAAGGTTTTGCGTGCCGGTAATACATTTCAATGTTCTTTTAGCAGGTCTCTCTCTATGAGGCTATATATTGTATAACTAAACTATTGTCATAAAATAAACAAGGCTTTCAAAATGTTTAAGAAGCTTCATTTAAAATTAAATTAAAAATGCTGATCTTACACTGCCGGCCCGCTCAGCCCCCTGCTTGTCTGAGGTTCTGTTCACTAAGGCCAGCAGCAGGCTGAGCAGAGCCTGTGCCCGGGACCCCGGCTGGCAAGGGGCTGGCAGCCAGAACCCCAGATCCGCAGTGGGCTGAGTGGGGCTGGCTGCCGGGACCCCAGATCAGCAGTGAGCTGAGCAGCTCAGCCCACTGCCGCTCAGGGGTTCCATCCACCAGCTCAGGGGGGTCCATCCACCGGGATCCCAGCTGCCAGACCCACTCAGCCCGCTGCCGGACTGGGGTCCCATACCTGCCCACAGAGTGGGTACCTACCTTCTCCCTGGTTCTGGCCCATTCTCTTTGTCTCTCTCTGCACTGCACTGAGGGTGGGGGTGCACTGAGTACAGGGCTGGGGGTGAAGGAGCAGGCTGGGGGTTGGGATATAGGGTCTGGCCAGGAGTTAGAATGAGGGATGGGGCTTAGGGTTGCGGCAGGAGGTTTGGGTGTGGAGCACTTACCTAGTCAGCTCCCATTTGGTGCGAGGGGTGCAGGTCGGAATGGGGGGCATGCAGGAGCTCCCATTTGGTGTTTGGTGGTCAGGGTGGGAGCGGGGTTGTGGGGCATGCAAGAGTCAAGATGCATTAGGTGGGGGGGCTGGGTATGTGTGGGGGTGCCAGCATCAAGGCTGGGATCATGATGGGGGAGGAGTCAAGCAGAGAGCTGGGTGTGTGTGAGGGGGTTGCAGGGGTCTGGGGGGTTTGCAGGGCAGGAGCCTGGTGTGCTAGGCTGCAGGTCTCAGGGCAGAAGGCTGTGCGGGGGTCAGGGCAGAGAGCTGATGGTGTGGGCTGGAGTCCTGGAGGTGCTCCCAGTCCCCTGCCCTGAGCGGCTAACAGAAGGGGACTCGAGGGGTTATGCCACAATTCCACCCCCTTCCCCAAGGCCCTGCCGCTGCTCTTCTCTGCCTGGGCCCGGAGCTGCGAACATGCTGCATTCCGTTTGTGCCCCTCCCCCTGCAAAAGCCATCTGCTGGCAGGGAGGGAGGGAAAGGAGGAGGGGGCAGGAATCTGCCACTCCGCAGGAAGAGGCAGGGGAGCCGGGCAGGACCAAGCTTCCCGCAGGAGGGGGGCGGTGGGGGGCGCCCTGCCCCAGGTCGAGGGGCGTAGAAGAGCGGGCTGGGCAGGATTTTTAATGGCACATTGCAAGTGTCCCATTAAAAATCAGGTTGCGTGCCACCTTTGGCACGCGTGCCACATGTTTCCGACCCCTGATCCAGTTTGTGGCAATATATGCGGTTCAGCAACTCTCTGTAAAGCTGGTAACTGTCTCGCTTTAAAATATTTTAAAAATGTTCTGTAAAATTAATAAAGATTTGCTAAATCTTGCATTTTTCTGTTCACTTGGCTGGAATTAATCTTTTCTGTTAATCATTTTGTTATGTGTACAGTAGACTAGCTGTCTCTAAAATTAAAATCAGTATTTGGTATCACCCACCATTCATTTTTATACAGGGGCTCTTCTCTGGAAGATTGAACAGAAAACTAACAAAGCATTTGCCTGTGGAAAAGTAACCATAAAAGGAAAGCGCCATTGGTATGAGGCTTTACCTCAGACAGTATTTGTAGCTTTAAGTGATGACACTGCCTGGATTATCAGAACTAATGGAGATCTGTATCTGCAAACAGGTATTTCAGTTGTTGCCTTACAGTTTTTATAAATGAGAATCAGAAGTGTGTAAATCTGTCAAATCTTCAAAATTTGGCTTAAACCATGCTCCAAATCCAGAATAAAACTGTTACTTATTCATAGCAGAGAAATCCTTTATCTTGGGAATCAATTATGAGATGTTGTAATACAAGCCAGGGAAAGATTGTTTGTATTACCATGGCAACTAGCCCAAATCTTGGGCCAGCACCCCATTGTGCTAGATACTGCACAAATACAGAACAAAAAAACTAGTCCCTGCCCTCAGTGTCTTATTATCTGAGTATAAGATGAGACAATAGATGGATACAAACAGACAAGAGCACAAAGCAAGAATGTGATAGACACCGTGTTGGTCAGCATGATAGGCTGGGGTCTAGCACCTTAACTATTGCCAGGCTTTTTGTAAGCATCAAAGTAAAGAGAGGTTTTAAACATGGCTGTGAATGTAAGCAGTGATATGATTCTACAGATGTCTTGTGGGGAGCTTCTCCCAAGCATATGAGAGAGCAAGGAAGAAAGCATGCAGATGTTTGAAAATTTAAGAAGTGGGAGATAGCCCATCATGCCAAACCCCATCATAAATGGGTGATGACATCTCAGTAGTAAATGAGACAAAATAGGTAGGATGGGGTAGGCTGTCCAGGTTTTTGAAATTTAAAACCAAGGAGTTTGTTTGATCTGATAGAGAAAGGGGAACTGATAGAGGGATGCAAAGAGAAGGGTGAAATGGTCAAAGTGATGGCCTAGAAAAATGATCTTTGCAGCAGCATTCTGAATGGATATGAGCGGGGCAAGACTGCATTGTCAAGCCCAGAGAAAAGGATATTGCAGTAATCAAGATGTCCAGGGTCTCCTCACAAGAGATCACTGTGTGGATGGAAAGGAAGGGCCCTATGCAGAAAGAATAGCAAGATTTAGAGACAGCCTGAATTTGAGGAGCTATAGGGAGGTTCAAGATGGAGGTGACATGCAGGTTATGGGCTTGAGTGGCTGGAAGATGGGGAGATAGGGCGTTTTGCAATAGGGAGGTGACTAAAAGCTCTATTTTAGCCATGTTGAGCTTGAGCTGAAGGCTAGAAATCCACAGGAGAGGTCAGAAAGAGGCCTGTATTTTCATTTGTCCATAGGGAGATAGGCTTGGAATAGAGAGGTGGTGACTGAATTTGTATTTATGCATGAGATTACAACCTATCTCTGCATAAGCAGGGGAGAAGAGGGAGAACAAGGAGTACTGTAGAGCAGCCACAGAAAGTTGGAGGGGAGATGAGGATGGCTCTCAAAAGGACACTCTGCAGAAGTTATTCAAGAGTTAGGAGGGGAACCAGAAGAGGGCAGAGGCATGGAAGCCCAGGATGGGAGAGGGGGAGGGGGCAGGACAACAAGATTCCAAACGGCTATCTCTATTTTACCTTATCTGGCATTTAAAATTGGTCATATTCTTTTGTTCAGTTTTCTCATGTATATCTAATCTGTATGAGTAATAAAAAAATTAATATAAAGAGATTCTTCATAACTTCTCTACTTGAGGAAACTTAAATATCCAACATATTTTCAAGGATATCATCCTTTTAAATTAAATTGTTAATAGGGTTGACTAGTTAACAAAGTCAAGCAACTTGCCCAGGACCATGCATGACTATTCAGCATTGATAGTGATGGTAGTGAATGAGATGGGTTCCATAGTTTGAGGTCTATGTGGAGTTTTTAATCAGTATTGTCCTCTCCTGCTGGACAGTAGTTTAATGACGACAACTTGCATTCTGCCATTTGTGATTTCATAGATAGACTTAAATGCCAAAGTAAATCTTCCAGCATGTGTCTTTTTTAAGACAAGGCAGCCAGGAAGAAAGACAGTAATGTTAGGGTGAGAACGATCCCTTCAGTACCTCCAGCATCCCATCTAACAATTGCACCAGGAACGTGTGCCACAAAGTTAGAAGCTGACTACTATAACTTCCTTTTTGATATTGATAGTCAGTCAGCTATCGCTTGCTTCAGAAGCATGAGAACTTGAGAAAAAACTAGTTCTCTCGTGAGCTTTTCCCTCACATACATGAAAATCAATTTTGTGTATAGTTCTGGACAGGAAGGTATACAGTCTGGAAGAATGGATGTCTAAATGTGTACAATAATTGTCTAACTTATGTTGATACTACAAGAGCTTTCACCTGTTGAATCATTCCAAGTCACTTCTAGTCTGTTTACTGATGAACATCTTATAAATGGAGATTCCTGATACTGCCACTTGGAGTGGGGAAGGAGAGGAAACTGCAGAATGAGAATGGTGGGCTCTCCACGAAGTTACTAAACTGAAAATGTTTGAGTTAAATATTCTAGGTTGATGGACAATATTTTGTTTGTTAACAAAGTGTAAACTGAACATTTCTACACTAAATGTTAAGTCTATGGAGAGTACAGTAAAGTGAATATGCTCGTTTTCCCTGTGTGCTCTAACTTACCTGATTTGACACCACTACTTACGGCAGCCATATCTTCTCTTCTTCATTTTATTTCCAGGCCTGAGTGTGGATCGTCCATGTGCCAGAGCAGTAAAGATTGATTGCATGTTTCCGCTATCTCAAGTTACATCCAGAAACAATGTAGTGTGGGCACTGACTGAGCAGCGGGTGCTTCTCTATCGAGAGGGAGTGAGCAGCTTCTGTCCTGAAGGAGAACAATGGAAATGTGATATTGTCAGGTAATTGGGCAGTGTTTAATCAGAATGACAGTAAAGGTTGCTTTCATTCCCGGGTAATTGAACCACTCATCTCTTGCTTATGAAGCATTTTGCATCCAAATTGTAATCCTCATGTTCCCTTATCAGTGCATCTTGTTATGTCACACTTTAATCAGTCAGTGGGCAAAAAAGGACATTGATTGGTGGTGAATTGGGGATGTTTAACAGAACATGGGAGGGTAAACTGTGGAAGAATCCTTGAAATGTGAATGAATGACATAGGCCTTTTTTATACTAAATACAGTTTCGTTTGTTCATTTGTGCTGTAGTGGTGCTCCCATTATTTAAATTGGATCTCCAAATATTCAATAGTTTATTTTTCAATAATACATGTATATGTTTACAGTTGACTAGTCAGTTATAAGACTAGAAGTTGCACTGGATAGCTCACCCCTAAATTCACCTCAGATACACTGGGTAGTATATTTTACTTCTGTAGCTAGTTTCACCAGGATTCCTGCTTTTTAGCTTTATCAGCAACCGACCAGTTGCCTTCCTGATCCAGAGAATAGTTACATCCTGTATTATCTTGTACAATGTAGGAAAATGTGTCCATTCTTGCATAAATCAATGCCATTTCTTTCCCAATGGCTAATTACTTTAACATTAGCCTTTAACCTGACCCTTGTATTTGATTTTTTTTTTTTGAAAGATTTGAGGGAGAAGGGACTAAAGTTCAGATCTACAGCTTGCATCCAATTATTACTTAGAAGAAAGTTGAATCTCTCCTTTGTAAATATACAAGACTGACTTTTAAACCAGGTATCCTGCATGTTCTCAGACTTTACTTTCAGGACCATTCAGATCAATGCAAATTGAGATTTCTGAGGTATTCTGGAAGGCGTGTCGGAAATGACTATGAGAATAGGATTGCCAACTTAACTTTTTTGATTTTAAAAATACTGCTTATAAGTGATTGTTTGATACAGGAGGTTTTTGTAATCAAGGACAGCTTCTGTCCTTATTGTATGGTCATAACCGGTTCATGATTATGTTGTCTGTGCTCTTAATGTTCTAGTCATAATGGAGAGACAAAATCAAAACAAAACAAAAAAAGAGGCTTATGGCATATTTTAAAGTGTTTGCAGAAAATGGGTAGCTACCATTTTTATCATTTCTGTAGTGTAATGTGCTGAAGAATTCAACACTGGTCCATTATAATATTTGTAGTCTTGATATTCACATAAAGCAACTAATGGAAGCTTCTTCTTGCTTTTAGAATTATACTCATAGGAAGATATCTAAAAAATTTTTAAATCACTGGATAAATATGGAGATGTGGGATGTTTTGTGTTTGGGGTTTTCTCTTTGTTTTGTTTTAACATGGTAGCATCATATGAAGAAATTCTTTTCCACTCTAGTTTCTTATTCGTTTTGAAGGTTTTAAGGAAACTTTTAATGGTGGTATGTGTTATTTTAAAATGTCTTTTGCATTTGCAGTGAATTGCAAGCTTTGGAACCAGTGTGCATAACTCTTGGAGACCAACAGACATTATGGGCTTTGGACATACATGGAAATCTATGGTTCAGAACTGGTGTAGTTTCAAAGAAACCACAAGGAGATGATGACCATTGGTGGCAAGTATGTACTACTTCTTCAGCTTTCAGTGAAGTTTACCATTCTATCATTTGTGATATTTTCTTGCAGGGACCCTAAAATATCAACCTAAAAATACAAGAAATAATTGCTTGGAGGCTTACAAGCTTTATTAATACACCTATAATGGAACCTCCAGACTTGCGGGCTGAGGCCTCTTTTAAATCTGGTCCCCAAAAGGAGTTAAAAACATTCCAATATCAGCCGGAGGAAAAATAAAAAAGTGATAGGACAGTTTCCTTTAGTCAAATTTTAAAAAAAATAATAATTCAGTGAGGCTGCTTTTAATCTAATCCAGCTGTCTCCAAAGCACACAGGGATGCTTCTTTTAGCCACAGAGCCAGTGAGGGAAAATGACGACAAAAACAATTCTTACTGGGCTTATTCTCAGGAATCAGTGTAGAATCCCTGATCATGTTGTTCACATCCTTACTTATGTTCTTGGGTCCTTGTTCCCCCACATCATCTCTGGGGTAGGCAATTGTCCACTCATCCACCTGTCTTTCCTAAGTGGTTTATTCAAAAATATCTTACTCTGTGTGTATATGGAATCTTGTACTGGAGCAGTCTGGACAACATGGTTTTGAGATGACCTCTAATTTTATCAGGAAGTTGTCCTACCTTGATGCACATTCCCATAAAAGCAGGAATTACATCCTTTTTTGGAATGCTCCAAAGCATGGTTATACTTAGTTGCCTATAATAGAGCTTGAGCAATTTACCATATAGTGTCTCACCTTCTCGGGTCAGGGCCACCAAGGAGCGGTTGCTGAAAGCCATTAACATGAGTTCAAACAGCTCATGTGAGTCACGTGAATAGTCTTCCTTTGCGGAAGCTAAATGAAGCTATATGAAGAGCCATCTCTTTGTTGCCAGGTTCCAGGACAATTTCAGGGAAGAGGAGAGATTCCTTTTTCCCCCTCTGACCATTCCCCAAATGATGGGACTTCAGGTGCAGCAGAATTCTGCAGTACTTCCAGTAGATAAAAATACTAACAAATGTTGGGCAGATGTTTTGTTTTTTGGTTAATATAGAAAGCTGTTACCTGTTGTGATTCTGGTTTTTAATCAAGGCTCCTAAAACTTAAATCCATCAAAACTCAAGAGGAATCAAACTTGTTTTTTCCTCCACTCACTCAGTAGTGAGGTCCTGAGGTTCACTCAGGAACATTGTTCCTGAGACTCCTGAACCCTATTCATAAGGCAGATGAAGCAGCATCTTATCATAAGTGTAGTTTGACTTCTATATTTGGGACGGCAAGGTGTGCAGGATCCAGGTGTGTGGGGGGGGGGAATGGGCCTCGGTGGGGGATCCGGGTGTGGAAGGTGAGGCAAGTAGGGATTCAAGTGTGTGGGAGGGGCTTGACGGAGTCTGGCCGTGGGGTAGTGGGGGCTCAGTGGATGAAGTTCTGGGTGTGTGCATGCGGAGGAGTCTGAATGCAAAGGGATTGGGTAGGTGTCGGGGAGCAGCTTCTCATACGGTGACCCTCCCCACCACCCCTCCACAGCTGAGGAGTGCTTAGGGACAGGAACTGGGGGAGGGGTGCGGAGCTTCCTGCAGCTGGGGAGATTTCTGGGGGTGAATCTGACTTGGCCCCAGTTGCTCCAGGGGAAGAGGAAGTCCTGTTTCTCTTCTCCTGTCCCTGTCTTCTCCTCACCCCCACCCCCAGCTGAGCCAGGTGCAGAATTCCTGTTCCCCCAGGAGTGATTCAATCTGTCACTTAACTGGGCTGTACACTGCACAGATGGTTGGGAAGCAGTTCAGTTGGCTGGCTCTCTTGGGTCACTTCTTTCCTGCTCTCCCCTTACATTGTTCATGAGGGGGAAACTGATCTGCTAGCAGAGAACACCTGGCTTCCCTCCCCATTCCCTCAGACATTCCTCCTTGCCTCCCTAGGATACTGACGGGGAAGAGAGTGAGCTCCAACATCAGGCGCTCTGTGCCTGCTGGTCTGTTTCCCCACATTGACTGTGTGGTGAGGCTGCTACCTGCCCTCCCTTTACACAGCCTATGTGAGCAAACTCATTGATTGGCACAGAGTGCCTTAAAGTCACTGCTCTTCTTCTCTCCTCACCCTCTGACATGTTCCTCTGCAGGGGAGGAAGCAAGGCTAAGGAGAAAATATGGGTGCTCCTCCCATGTATCACCTCTGCAAAGTATCTAGTTTGCCATGCTTTTTATGGAAACTCCTGTAACTCGTCCCTAGTTTAACTGATTATCCAGAACATTTTTTTCACAGGTAAGCATTACAGATTACGTCGTGTTTGACCAATGCAGCCTCTTCCAGACGATAATCCATGCAACCCACACAGTGGCAACAGCAGCCCAGGCTCCAGTAGAGAAGGTGGCGGAGAAACTTCGAATGGCATTTTGGTCACAGCAGCTTCAATGTCAGCCAAGCCTTCTTGGAGTCAACAGTAGTGGGGTTTGGATCTCTTCAGGCAAAAACGAGTTCCATGTAGCAAAGGGAAGTCTAATAGGTTGGTGCATTTTTACACCGGTTAGTTTTTTATTTTTAAAAAATCCAACTAGCACATCCACTCTACGCTCCCTACCATTTCCTTAGCCCACCGTGGTAAAAGTCAGCCACAGCAAATTAAAGAGCAAGTTGCAAAAACTTGTGTTTCTTAAACTAGAATGGGGATGCAGACAGCAAAGAGGGATGCTGTCTTAACATTTGGTGTGAGTAATTACCCTTTTCAAAGAAGTACTGTGAAGAAGGTAAGTTGGGAGCCTGTTGCTTAGAGCTTGTTACGCTTTCCACAAACTAGGTCATATTGCTTCTTTCAGAGCATGTATCCGTATCTTGAATTAAAAAAAGTTACATATTCATATCACACAACCATGCACTATAGCACCTAGCACAATGGAGTCGCGGCCTATAACTAGGGCTATTACGTGCTACGGTACCTATATATGGTGCTGTATACAAGCAATAATAATATAGTGATCACTTTGGGAAATGTGTCTAGGACCATTTAGGGATATGGGGCAAAAATAGGGATTGGTCCTGCTTTGAGCAGGGGTTTGGACTAGATGATCTCCTGAGGTCCCTTCTAGCTCTGAGATTCTATGATTCTGTGACTTTAGCCTGACTGATGAATGTTGTAGCTCACGACTGATTTGGTCTACTGCCAGAAGCCTCTAACCTTTGTGCTCTCATCTCCCACAATCCTGGCTTCATCTGTAGGCCTAGGTGCATGGTCAGCTGTGTTCTCAAGCCATTCTGGTTTGTTCTGTCAATGTACTGCTCTAAGTAGACTTTCCTTTTGAAGGAACCAGGGGAAGAGTCATGCTCAACCAGTAAAGTAATTTTCAAGAGGATTTCCCTAGACTTGTTAGAATACGGCTCTAAGCAGCGTCCTTCTCTGTCCTTTTGAGAGAGATGTACCTAAAGCTATATGTCTAAACTTGAGTATAGAAACTGTCATCTTATTCTACCAAAAAAGAATTACCTGATGGCCACTTGCTAGCAGCATAATAGCCAAGAACTGCCAGATTAGACACTTCTTTAGGATTCTCACTCATTAGATGACGTGAAGGATTATGTAGTATGGGACTCGGTATTTACAGAGACTGTTTTGGTTTTTTTTTTTTAAAAAAAAAAAAAAAAATACTCCTGTTCCTTCTCTATGCATGTGTTATTAGATTAAGATTTAAGAGTAGATTTCGTGATTACTCACACTAAACTACAAAGAAGTGTGTATGCTTGTTTAAATACATCTCAAGAAAAGATTTGCAGGAAACTGATGCTGCAAAGCTTATTGACTGACATCTAAGCCATCTGAAGAGATCTCTCCAGGTTATGCAGATGTTTTTCTTTTAGATTTGTTTGACTTGTTGGGTTACTAGTATTTTATACCAACAATTTCAAAGGGGAAACATCTACATGGAATTGTATTTGTCTATTAAAAAAAGAATATTGTCTTCCCAACAAATGTGACTTTTATTTGCTCTGCAGATCTTTCAATTTGTGAATGGTATCCGATCAGTCTGGTTTAGGTGAGATTTGGCCATAAGCGAAATAAGTTAACATTGTTTTTGTCATTTAAGTGAGAATGTGGACAACATACTGGATTTTGCATTTCAGAAGACTAATAAATAACGGGCACTGCTGATCACTAAGGCTGTGATTCTGGCGCAGAGGTCGAGGAAGTCACACATTCCGTAACTTTCTGCAACCTTTGTGATTTCCACAGCAGTTAGTGCAGCTGACCCCAGGGCCAGCCATGTCAGCCGCTGTTGGAGCGGCCCCGGGGTGAGCCACACAGGCTGCTGCTCGAACAGCCCTGGGTGGTTGGCCCTGGGGAGCGTCCAAGCAGTGGCCTGCTGGGGGCAGTTAGCCCCTGCTGCTGGAGTAAGGGCCCCCTAAAGCAGCAGTGCCCCAGGGCCCTCTAGAGCAGTGGGTCCCCAGGAGCACAGATTTAGTCATAGGTGTTTATAGTAAAAGTCATGGATAGGTCACGGGCTGTGAATTTTTGTTTATTTTGCCCATGACTTTTTTTCTAAAAATACCCATAACTGAATCTTAGCCTTATTGATTATGTAAAGTAATTATAATTGTGTATCCTGGAAGGGCAGAAGATTGCAAGTAACAAATTTCCCATTTGATGGGAAAGAACATCCTTCTCACTTGTCTGTTTTTGTGACCTTTGTAAATCTAGTCTTTTTCTGAAGAATCAGCACAATCTTCAGCTGTGAGTATTGGGTAAAAACTGCTGCTGGTGCTTAGAACAAAAGGTGACTTCTAAGGGATCATTTCATATAAGCTTGCAACAAAGAGGAACCTCCACACAGGGCCGAGAAGCCACAGCAATTATCTTTGCACCAGATTTTAGTTCTGTTTTGGGCTTTAGGTTTCATTACTACTTGGTGTAATTCAAAAATGTAAATAGTTCCCAAATGTTTCAGTATTGAACCTGACAGAATTCCTGTTGCAATGATTTCTTCTTCTACGTGCTGATTTGTTGTTCATCCATGATGTTGTAACAAACTGTCTAGTGACATAAATGCACTTAAAACAATGAAAAATGTGGTTTTGTTTTTAACAAGAAAACAGTGTCTCAAACTTCTGAGCATGAACTGGTGGGAAACATGGGGATTCTTCAATCTAAATAAATAGCCATTTGGTTTTATAATGTTTTTTGGCCATGGCAATATCAGATATTGATTAGAGCAAATAAAATTAATAGTTGATTATAACAGAAATCCTCTGATCTTTTACAAAAATTTCCAACAAAAGAATGTCATAACATTTAAGTTATAAAGTGTGATTCATGGTGGTGATTGTTTTGCTTTCTTTTTCAGGAACATATTGGAATAATATTGTGCCTCGAGGTACTGTTTCTGCCACAAAATGGGCTTTTGTGTTAGCTTCCACAGGTCCAACTAAAGAAGGTTAGTGAATCTTCCATATAAGCTTATACCATAATTAAACTGACTTCATGCATTAGAGTTGATAGCTGAGATCATGCTAACAGGTTCTAAAATGCTGAACTAGTAGAGTTTTTGTCTATTAGGTGTGCCGAAAGCCCATATTTTTGGAACCCGCTAAAATTTCCTGTTGTCTGTTACTGGAGACAAATGATGGTGGGTTTGCAGTGGAATGGCCTTGAGTAAGGTGTGCTATCTTTTGAGCATCCTTATTGGCTCATACAAGGAATAACGTGTTTAGTGTTTTTTTGAAGTTATATATCCCTCATTTGGAGGGGTGCTGAGCCATTAAATGTGGAGGAGAAAACAAATATAGCTTTGATGGATGTGGTGTGCATAGATGCTAAGGAGTTGGTGGAATCAGTACAATTTTGAACAATTGCTACTGTCATACAGGGGAAAAACCAAAACAGCAATAGAATTTGGGAGAAGAAATTGCAGGCAATGTAGAAGGATGACAAAAAGTAGTCGTCGCGTGTGTATATATGTAAATACCCTAATTTTTACTCCCAAATAAAGTGTTAAATACTCAACACTTCTGAAAATCACGCCACTTATTTTAGATGCCTAAACCTAGGAATTTAGATTGGAAAATCTTGACCCAAGAATACATTTCAGAAGACTGATGCTTTGTTTTTAAATGCACTCATCACTTAATGGTAGAGTCAAGCAACTATGTAAGTTTTAGAGAGTGGATTAGAAGTGATTTTACCAATAACGCACACATTGTCTCTATAGGAAGCTTTCTGTGGCTATGTCAAAGCAATAAGGATCTGTTTTGTGTCAGTGATCAGAATCCTCAGTTCCATCCTTCTTCAGTTCAGCTACCGCCTGATGCTGAAATGGTTTGTTATTCAGCCTGCCAGGATGCCATATGGGGTTTGGATAAACAAGGACAGATCTTTATCCGAACACTTTCACCAAGTTGCCCAGCTGGGATGCACTGGACAAAACTGGACCTTTCTCAGCTAGGTATGGCTTTTTGTGGTAAGCGAAAAGACTCAACTTATTTTTTAAGCAAACAGATTTTTTAAAAAAATTCTGCTGCATTTTTCATTGGCTTTGCAAATACCATTTTAAGTTTTAAGATTTACTGGATTAATAAAACCTCAGAATAACTGCACTATTAGTAAAGATGTATAATTTTTCAGCTTTATAAAATGTCGGAAAAAATCCCAGGGTTTTCCAATAGCAGGTATGCTTTTAGATAGCCTTTTGCTGTGAAGGTGGTATTAAGTGTTCACTGTTCACTTGATGGTATTTTGTAAAGGATATTTTTTGTTTTGTCTGTCTGATCTTATCAGGCAAAGCAGGTCGGTACTTGGGTGGGAGCCTTTCAGGGAAAATTGTTTTAGAAAGCAGCACTAGTGATTCAGTTGGTAATACTCTTCTGTTGAAGTTGATACTGAACTTATGCCTCAGCATGACATTGGAGAATATGGTGCTGCAGAAGTTGCTGCCTTTGGTTGGATGAGACATAAAATCATAGTCCTTGGCTGCGTGTGGTCATTAAAACATTCTCCCAGTATAACTTTCTTCATAAGCAATGGGGTGTCCTGGTTACTTAGCAGTTTAGCCAATTTTATTCTATATGTATATTTCTTTGATAGTTTCTCTGTTGGCTATGTCTCTACTTCTGTTCTAAAGTCTTTAATGTTGTGCACTGTTCATTAGCTGCCACGCTATATTGTATGCAAGTCTCCTGGAGACAAGTGAATTGATTCATGTGAAGGTGACCTAATTAAGAATGAAGTCCTTTCTAACATCAGTTCCAAATTGGTTCTTAACTTCACATTTCCTTTAGAATGAAATTTTCTGCATTTGGCATAAGATCAAAGGTGAATTTTATTTAAAATTGGGTCAAAATTAGTTCAGCTGGTTTTAAGTTAGGCAAGCATAAGCAGCAGACTTCATTTTATATAACAATTATATAAACAGTTAACATTTTTAATTAATCATAAGTCATGCATGTTACCAGCCAGCTACTAAGCTTATGGAGGATTAATGACTCACCAGAGTTTGGCAGAAAGCAGCACATTTATTACATTGATATCTAAGTTCCAAGGAAGGGGCGGGGGGTAGGAAGAGGAGGGTCAGGTCACACTCACACGCTCATACTCATGCTCCCAGGACAGGCATAGCGCTGGAGGTGTCAGGATCTTTCAGGGTAAGTGTCCAACAGCGCAGCAATGGATGGTGTGATGAATGTAAATCTTCCCAAGGCAGATGGAATGGAGCTCAGCGAACCATAAGCCCCCCCCCTCAAAAAAGGGGGGGCACCTGCTGAGCCCAGAGTGTGAGGAGGGAGGGGTGAGGGAAAGCCATTTCACAGGTATTCAAAGAGGGAGAGGAGACAAGGCAGGGGGGTTGTTACAGGCTTTTGAGCATACAGGTATACATAGGGTACTGATCACTGCTGCTCCTACAACAATGCACAGAAAAAAAAATTTCATGTTTGAAGCTTCAATTTTTCAGCCTGGAATATGTCCTATTTTTTTAAATTGGACTGTCTCCCAGCTGCCAAGATGTCTTAAATTTGAATGCCTCTCAAGCTGTCTCACATTCACTGGTTCATGAGGGAGGCCACCAAGAAGTTCTCTCACTTTTCTAGCAGGGCTTTGAACCACTTTTGTAGTTATTTTCTAGCAGTTTAGGTGATTTTTCAATTTCATGGTTAATACCTAGCTGTTCTAGCTTTTCCGTCAGTAGACGTCAAGCACTTTACAAAGGAGAGGTATGTATCACTATCCTCCCTTTACAGAAAGGGAAACTGAGGCATGGTGGTGAAGTAACTTTCCCAAGATCACTCAGAAGACCTGGAGCAGAGCTTGAAATAGAACTTAGGTTTCCTCAGTCCCACTCTGTTGCTACATACAATAGTCCATGCTGCATTTGATCCATTTTGGTACATTTCTCACTTCTGAGCTATCAAGAGCTTAAATGACACATTAGAAGTAAGTCACATGATGGTGGTGGTGGATCAGGGAAGTTTGTGGTAGAAGACTCCAGACTGTACTAAGCTAATAATTCTCTAGCATGAGCAACCTATCTTTGGGAGCCAGTTAGGGGAGAGAGAGCTAGAGACTGGACACTAAAATGTAAATTGGTGCAATAAAACATCTTGCATCATCTTGTTACTGTTTTGGGACACCGCCCTTCAATTTCATGTATTCGGGTTCACTTCTGCAGTCAGTGGGGCTCTGTGCAGGCACAGCAATGCATCCACATGCAGTGATTTATTGAATCAGGTGTTTAGTTTGTTGTTTGTGACCCAAGAAATCTAATAACTATAATAAAATAGTTATTGTCAAATCTAGATGCTAAGTTTTATTCCTGGAAAAGTTTTAAAAGTGATAAACTGTCCTGAAATATTCATATAACAGTTCTTAAAAGAAATGCAGACTTTGGAATTGGATGAACATGTTTCCAGAAAAAATGTTGAAATATTTTGTATTATGTCAGTTGTACCTTTCTCCAGTCCCTACACTATGTACTATAGAATAGTATCTGGTAAATTGTTTTGTTTAAGGTTTACGCTATCAGTGTCAAGGTTTCTAAACACAGTAGAATGACCTTTATAATTCAACAATAAGCAGTGTATCTGAATCACACTTAGGGATACCTCTGTCCTCTTTTGTGGATGAATGGTGATTATCATGACCTTTCCCTAAGATAAAAGCATTAAGGGGGGGAAAAAAGCTGAAAATGTTTATGTAATTATTTATTTTGGAATGTCATATTTAGCTTTAGAAGTTAGTAATACCAGCAATGCCATGTCAGTGACACATGACTCCATGTTTGAGTGAGCTGATGCTTATTTGGATCAAAGCATTTAAACAGCTGAGATATCAAGTGACAAAACTATTACTGTTTGTAGTGTTGTAGCCATGTTGGTTCCAGAATGAGAGACACAAGGTAGGTGAGGTAATATCTTTTATTTATTCTTCAGCTCTCTAGAATTTGAAAGTTTCACCAACAGAAGTGTTGGTCCAATAAATATATTACCTTACCCACCTTCTCTCTCATAAAATCATTGCTGTCAGGCATACTTTGTGCTGCAGGGAGTAATGAGACTTTATTTGAATAGTAACTTTGTAGCTGTATGTCAGACCTCTGACTGCTTTAGAAATTTGCGCTCCTCGCAAGAGAATTTTGAACTCTTTGATTATTTTTATTATAATAGTGTTAAAATAAAGGAGTTTAGAAATAAGCCATAAAATCTTTCCTTTGAGCCAATAGGCAGAAACAGTTAAATACCAAATAGTCTTGATATAGGAATGAATCCATTCACCATTATAACTAAAAGTTAAAGCTGTGTAGAGCTAGTGTCTTTTTACTACTAGCTTTTAGCAATACATTGCAGAAACTGTACTCATATAAATGCTATATGCATACAGTTAAAGGGATAAAGTTGCATCTTTTAATAAAAAATGCTATTATGTGATGTGCTTTATGAAAAGTTGGTTGCTAGATTTCACTTCCCCCAAGTGAACATTCTGTCCAAGAACAGTTATCCCAAACAGCGAACATTTAATAAACCAGTGAGATTTATTCTCAGATTCTTTAATTTGGCCTCTGGACAAAGCATTCAGTGTACAACCTAACAACATTTTTAGTTCATCTCTTCCACTATTTAACATTGTGCATACCTTAACACTAGAAAAAAATCCAAATGTTAACTGTAATGGATAGTATATATGTTTTTAAAAGTAAATGAATATGAAAGAGTGAGAATTCTCAAGATCACAGCATTTCAATCTACAGTATCATATAGGCTTTCTTTCCCATCTTTGTAAATCATAGATATTGCAGAGCTTAATCTGATGGGTATTTGTAATCCAGTTGTGTGAGAGAGAATAAAATTAAGAACTCTGGAACACACTTGTTTCAGAGCTGTATGCCTTCATGTTGCTTGTTTATGTGGGATTAAAGCATTGATAGTTTTCTTGTGACCACTATAAAATAAGGAAGCTGTGTGACACAAATAGGGAGACACTTTTCAAATTGATTTTATATTCAGTACAAGTAATGAAGGCATGTTAACCTTGAAATATTAAACCACCGTTAACATTTGCTGATAACATTTGGAATGTTCATTGCTGACATGTATTTATAGACCTGGACCATTAAGATTCTATAAGCATGACTAGCTACAGAAGAGAGTTCACATTAGGTCGCATGAAAGTTTGCTTCTCAAAGAATAGAAAAAAATTGTATTTCCTATAGTTTCTGCCTCTTACCCCCTGCTGATGATAATCATGTGATTTGCAGCAGTGATAGCCAGTGATGCATTGTCAAAATGTTGTTGATCAGTGGCAGGATAGTGCATGAAATAGGCCATTTTAGACAGATGAGGGGAAAAAAATCACTAGAATACATGCATAAAATGTAATTGAGATCTTAATTTTTCCCCCATTTGCTTTATAGTTACGCTGGAGTTGTATGCAAATGTTCTCTCTTTTACCAAAATATATAGATTATATTGTTAACTTGTCTGAATGTTAGTTTTTGAGAAATAGTTCTGTAAAATCAAACTTCTAATTCTACAGTAGAGGTTATTAGCTGAATTAAAAAAGATAATGCCAAATTATTAACACGCACTTCCTCATTAGGAGCTATAAAATTGACCAGTTTGGCGTGTGGAAATCAGCACATCTGGGCCTGTGATACTAGTGGCGGCATTTACTTCCGTGTAGGAACTCAGCCTCTAAACCCAAGTTTGATGCTTCCTGCGTGGATAATGATTGAGCCACCTGTACAGGTAAAACAGTCAGTCATAACTTTTAAAATGTGATGATTTAGCGATGTGCCTTGAAAATCAAGGAACTTCAACACTTTTCCTTCTGAAAAGGTGATGGATGGAGGACCTCCAAAGTCTGAATTTAAGAACATAAAAATTGCCGTACTGGGTTAGACTAATGGTCTATCCAGTCCAGTATCCAGTCTCTGACAGTGGTCAGTATAGAGCTTCAGAGGAAGTGTACAGAAGAGTAGTTCGGGTGATCCAACCCTGTCTTCTCCTCCCAGCTTCTGGCAGTCAGAGGTTTAGGATCAACCCAAGCATGAGATTGAATTCATGACTATCTTGGCTAATAGCCGTCAATGGACCTATCCTCCATGAACTTACCTTGGGAGGAGGTTTTTTGTTTGTTTGTTTTTCTTTGGTTTTTTTTTTTTTTTTCCTTAAACCCAGTTATACTTTTGGCCATCACACATCCTATGGCAATGAGTTCCAAAAGTTGATTGTGCATTGTGTGAAAAAGTACTTCCTCTTGTTTGTGTTAAAACTGCTGCTTGTTAATTTCATCAGGTGATGCCTGGTTTTTGTGCTGGGAAAAGGGGAAATAACACTCCTCCCACCCCCTTTCATAATTTTATAGGTCACTATCATATCCCGTCTTAGTAGTCTCTTTTCTAAACAGAACAGCCCTAATCTTTTTAGTCTCTTCTCATATGGAAACCAGTCCATACCCTTGATTATCTTAATTGCTTTTCTCTGAACCTTTTCCAGTTCCATCATATCCTTTTAGAGATTGTGTCCAGTTCCAGTCACCCTATCTTCAAAGTGTGATTGCACCATGGATTTATATAGTGACATTATGATATTTTTGGTCATACTTTTCTGTCCCTTTCTTATTAGTTCCTAACAGTCTCTTAGCCTTTTTGTCCACTGCTGTGCATTGAGCTGAAGTTTTGAGAGAACTATCCACAATGATGCCAAGATCTCTTGTGTGTGGCTAATTTAGACCCCTATATATATATATATAATAAAATAAAAGTGTGTGTGTGTGTGTATATGTGTGTGTATATATATGTGTATGTGTGTGTGTGTGTGTATATATATATATATATATATAAAATATATTTAGCCACGTTTAAATG